>JAYGXS010000002.1:46634438-46653668 GCA_036362985.1 Ligula intestinalis
TCATCATCATCATCATCATCATCATCATCATCATCATCATCATCATCCAAAAACGCTCTTGAGGTGTTGCGAACACGACGCTGCTTGTCTTGTAAATGGACACCTAAATGCACCCTCTTCAACAGACAATTTTAAGGTCGCAAAATTTTCCATCACAGAAATGCGAAGAGGAATTGTTGAGCATACGTATACTTTCAGTAAATTCTTGTCAGGCCATTACATTATATGGTGTAAAAGGTTAAAATTATGCTTAAAGTTACAAGCAAATTAGTCCAGGGTATAGGGGAGGGGGTTGAGGTAGTAACAGGCGGCTAATTAAGCGGCAATTAGGGAGAGGGGGAACGATAAGAGGAGGTTCGGAAAATGCCGGTTGCTAGGTGGCCGTTGGCCACGCTAAGCTTGGGGCCTGCAGCAGGCTCCAACATGTTGCTGAGCAGCTATTGCAACCTTATTTGATGACAGACAATGCCAAGGATATTGAACTGCGGCTTTGAAATGCCAAATATTTATCTGTAACTTAGCTGGGAGAATTTAACCCAAGCATGTATGAAGAATATATGGCTGTTTGCTTGCGGAGATTCTCTTTTTCCCGACCATAGAGCCGGACATTTTCACATGTTTGCCCTCAATGATGGCCGATCCACTAGCCGCCAGCCCTGTAGAGGTTGCATAACATCCTAATTAGTTAACTTCTTTATGCGGCTTGGCATGGGAGAGAAAGTTCTAATAAGGTAATTATTTTCACTTCACTGCCGGAGCGACGCGAGGTTAATTGCCCATCGCGAGTGCTTCCAGGACTAATAATTACATGTTCTGGATTTTTGGAGACTTCTGTGAAGCAGGGAAGAGGATCTGAAATACCAACGTGGGTTCATGACGTAGTAGGCATGTATCCCATGTATTATGATGAAACTTCTCGGCGCCTTCCTTTCTACTCCTCGCCAATACTTTGACTTCTACTAGGCCAACGACTACCTGACGGCTACTGCAGATGATCATAGTTTCTAAGTAGTCTGTTTCTCCCAAGGATTACTAATATAGCCCTTTAAACAGGATGTGCATATAGGAACGTCCTGCCTTACTCTTAAAGGAGGCCGTGCAAATAATTCTAGGGAGTGTTAATATTCCCAGATCTAAAGCTTAACATGAACCCTGACAGAAATCTAAACAGCGGTGTCAATACTTATCCTTATACTTCTTTAAAAATACAGTTTACGCTAACCTTATCCTAAAACCAAGGACTAAGCAACTTTTCCCAAACTATAAAGAACTCCTATTTCTCCTGGAATTTGGCGCAAAGCTGCTTGCATTGCAGTCGATTTTTGTTCTCATGTCTTCGTCAAAAAACCATACAAGTCATGCTTACCCGCTTCTCAATAACATTTTCAATAGCCTATCGTTTGCTTTAATTTGAGGAATGCATATAAACTTTTAACATATTTTAAAAGACTAACTCTTACAGCCTGTAGACTTAGAAGTGTCTTAATTGCGGACCTTATGTTTGATTGCTCTTTCTGATGGTCACGCGTGGCGTTGAATGTACCGCGTGCGCCGGAGGGATCAATAAATGCAGCCATTGCAGCCATTTAAAAATTATTTACCGCCACGGGCCCAAAGCAAGGTGAGTTTGCATGACTGGGTAGAATGCCAGCGCCCGAGGTGCCCGAAGGACTTGTGAAACTACTGCAGGACTTTACTGTGGCTATATTACGTGCAAAGCCGGAGAGTTTAGAAAAGTTTGGTGCTGAATATTTCACCAGAATTGTTAACTCTCTACCACCTGAGAACCGACCATCTGAGAACCGACCATCTGAGAACCGACCACCTGAGAACCGCCCACCCTCACAACCGCAGAAATCTAGTACCACTTCCACCTTCAAAATGGATAGAAACAGTTCGAAGTCAAAACTTACAATAAAACCGGTAGACGACGAGGATTCAGACTCCGAATTTCAGAAGAGGATGGAAAGCCAAATGAAAAACTCGAGATTTACGAACCGAAGAGCTAGTGTGGCCGCAGAACCATATAATCCAGAGGACGATGAAAATGATACAAGTGGCGGTGTTGGCAGAAAGCTCAGTTTCCACGAGAAGCCCGCTGAAACAGCAGCGCATTTGAAAGAAGTGTGCAAAAAAATTGTCCTCTTTAACGAGCTCTCGGATAAAGAGTTGGATGATGTCGTTAACGCAATGTTTGAGCGAATGGTTACAGCAGGTGAAGACATTATTCAGGAAATGGACGATGGTGATAACTTCTACATTATCACATCAGGCAAATATAAGGCGACAATACATGATGAATCTGGGGAGGAAAAAGTTGTCAAAGAATACGATGGTGTCGGTTACTTTGGTGAGCTGGCTTTGATGTATAATGCTCCGAGAAGTGCGACAGTCACTGCTGTGTCAGATGGCCAACTATGGGCACTGACTCGAGCTTCTTTCCGTAAATTAGTCCTTGGTCACGCCGCTAAAAGAAGGCGCGACTTCGTCTCTCTGCTGCACTCCGTGAAAATTTTAACAGATCTGACACCCTACCAGCGCATGTCTTTGGCCGATTCACTGGAACGACGTAACGTGCCAAAGGGCGAATGCATAATCAAACAGGGTGATCCGGGCGTTGAAATCTTCTTCGTCATGGATGGTACGGTCCGGGTAATGCGAGAGGAAAACGGGATTGAAAAGGAATTGTCTAAGGTGACGAAAGGCGGATACTTTGGTGAACTCGCACTCCTAAGTAGTAAACCTCGAGCAGCCAGTGTCTATGCAGAGACAGATGTGCTCCTGGCAGTCCTTGGTGTGGAGAGTTTTGAGCGTCTCCTGGGCCCATGCATAGACTTAATGCGCAAGCAAGCAGATGAATACAAAGGCTCTACGTCTCCGGAATTATAGTTATGTTCTTTGTCTGCGTTGTTTTGTGATCTGTTGAAGCCACGAGGTGTACTTTTCATTTTTGGGACTTTCTTCATGCGTTTTGCCTTTCAATTTCTGAACTTTATTTATTCTAATTTTACCAAATGTCTTGAATTTACTCATGACTCTATAAATTCAGGGAACTTATTTTTTTTAAAAATTATTATCGTCTTCTCGTGGTTATGACGATGAATGGGCATAATAATTCTGCTGCACCTTATGCTTATTACCTACGTTGGCCTATCCTAAATAACTAAGGTCGTGATGTAGAGTTTTCCTCGGGGCCTGTCATTATTAGTGTTCTTTCGACGGCTATGGACGCCGTTGTCTGTCCCGCTGTCACTGCAGATCACGGCCTGCCGATGCTACTCAGGGCCCAGTTATCTAAGCCCTTTCAATCCTGAGTCTGCCTCATCAGAGTTAGCCAAGACGATCAATAACAGCGCTACTTCGACCTTGAATGTACTCGACCGTAATATTTCTCATTTCAGTACTTTGAGTTTGCTGAAAACTGTAAAAATGAAGCACTTAAGGACCGAACAACAACACGATGGCCTATCAGTTGGTGTCCCAAACACGATTACAGATATGCCTTTTTTTCTCAATGAAACATGATATGGATCTGCTTGTTAGATGTGCTAAATGTTATAAGCCTGCCACTAGCCTAAATGTACGTCGTATAACAACGCTTCGTTCGAATCCTCTAAGGGAACATAACAGCAATGGCGTGAATTCTCTTAACGTACTTAATGGAGCGTATTTAAGGCAAGCAACACGTTTAGAAGCCTGCACAACATATGCCCACAATCTAACCAATCAGGTAGTCCCCTCAAATGGCTTTCTGGTTCATCCGAATGGCCTGGTAGAGTCCTGATGGTGGCCACAGCTTGCGCGACATCACGTGGACTGCACGTGGGTTGACCAGTGGTGTGCTGTGGGAGCGAATTGTTAGGCCAGAATGTGCGCGAGTTCGTTATGCTGCCCCTCTCGTGCTTGATCCGAGCGCCAGCGCGGTCATCGTGCATTTTCAGTGTTTCACTGTCGGCTCAAGCACATATAATCCTGATGAGAGTCACTGTCCGTGAACTTGAATTTTATAATGTATCCAGGAAAAGCCCTAGGGTTAGCTGTTTGCATTCCATGACGGGGATTGAGTACAAGATTATCGAAATGTGTCAAATCCAGTCCGGCACTCTCTCCGCTGGAGCCTCTGTGATTTCCCATGCGACAGAAAAAAGTGTATCGTTCCCACGCTCGCCTGCTAATGATCGGAAGGGAACGCCTTTCTCATTTGACTGCTCCTAAACGTTTGGGAAGCGTGAACCTTTTTATTCGGAAGCACGTTTTAAGACTAGACAAAAATGTAAAATACCAGGGGCTTATATCAACGCAGCACCCGTTTTCTTTTGAATCTACAAGAGCCGTTGTGGCATAAAATGGCATTTTAGTTAATTTTCAGTTTCGTGGGTCTGTTGGCTACGAGGTGTGCACAGAGGATTGAAAGTGATTTTGCACTCGTGCTCAAGAGGATATTCTATGCATGAATCCTCGGACGGGAAATCGAGCACTTTTGTCATTTGTAGAGACTTGGTTACTTTTATGACTACCGCAATGGTTTTATTTTCGTGACAGTTAAGTAATTAAGGAAGTTGGAAACGCCCAAAAAGTTGCCTTATGAGTCATATGAAAATTCCGTTTGCGCAACGGCCGACAGCAATGACCGCTGAGGATACGACAGCAGACGGCTATGAATATTCATTAGGCAATTAGACTCATCTGTTTCATAATAACCAGTGCTGAGGTTAACGATTCTGAGGGGAAAACCACAAAAAGGAGTAAAGTTTGAGAACTGAATCAAGGAGAGCAAAATGAAAAACAGCTGGCATCTGCGGGTAGGCAAGATTTGTGCAGAGGCATAGGTATTTTCTCCCATTGCAAACATTTGATGATTGTTTGTTTCTTAGGTAAACTGTTATGTGAATAAGTGGGTACAAGCCCCTAAATAAACGATCATCCAAAATACAATTTGTTTCATGTTTAAGTAAATTATTTACCTAGCCGGTAATTTTGATCGAAAACCTTGGTGGCTATTCAAACAAATGCGAGGACACCGTCTTACTTGAATAAACAGCGGTGCGGTAAAATCAGTATCTAGCGTGATTTTGGCTCACTTGGTTGACAGCAGTCATGGAGTGGACTAAACCAAGTACTTAAAGTCCTGTATAAAATGCATGCATCAGCGGATACTAGCGATGGCAGAGGCAGTCGCCATACAGCTCACTTATTCGACCGTATGCGCACAGAAGTCGTTTGTACAGATACGAAGGCTCCCGCGGCCGAAGACCAACCTAAAATCCATCCACACGTTTCCTAACACGTCGCGAGACGGTGACAAAACAGTGGCAGCGAGTATTCTCAGGCCAACGACAGTTCCCCGTAGATTTCGACAATGGGCACCGCTTGCCCCAACAGCCGCAGTAAACGCTGAAACACGCTGCAACAGACACTGAGGCAAGCTGGACAAGCAACACGAAAGCTACAGCAGGCAGAAGTAACGCAGCGAACTACCGCAAAAGAAAACAGGAGTTTACACAGACTTGCGGAGAATCTGCCCACTCGCTCGCCACTCCTACCTCCGTTTCCGGCGTGGAGACAAAGTCAATAAGACCGGGGATGAGGGAGGGTGTAGGTGGCTGGTGCGATAGTCACTCAACACGCGCTCACTTGACTCAGCCAACTCGCTAGTTATGCTCCCGCGTGCACGGAAGCGCCATAAAGGCCACATTAAGAAAGAGCCATTGCAGCCGGACTCTCAGTCCTTCTTCTCCTCCCATACGCACACACAAACACACGCGTACAAAAGGAGCAGCAATGTAGGTGGCCCGAGGTTTCCTGTTAATTGGCAAACCCTCCAAGCCACGGCTTTTAGCGCACCATAATAGATTCAAGCGCATTCAAATTTAGTAAATCGAGGAGATAAACGCGCCGAGGGTCAACCTCTTTCTTTCCCCCACCATGTAGCAACTGCCTAGCTACTCGGGCACCTGAGGTGAGGCCTGAAACCCAGTGGGAGCGCAAACGCATGCACCGACAGGAAATCAGAACCGATAGAAAGTGCCAGCGCCTACCAGGCCGCAGGGACCGTGGTTGGCCGAGGTCTGACATTGCATGTGCATACAGACATTCGGTCTCAGAAGGGTGAGAGCAGCCCTGCACGAAGCCTGGGCCAACACCCTTCCGAGACGGGTAACCATTCAGTCATTGACCGAAAGGCACTACCCACGTTCCGTTGCCGGTTCGCGTCCGTGGGCGGGGCTTTCATCGGAGGAGCCCACACAAGCTGTCACAATCCGATGACACCTTGCGTCCCCCCGCCTCCCAAAAAACGCGAGACAGGTACGACTGAGCAACAAGAACTAATTGTCGGACCCCTTACTTCTTTTTCCCCCTCGGGTCCTTAATTAAGACTAGAATCTAACCTCTTTGATCCCTACTCTGTGCTAATTACTACTGATTGGTTTGCTTAAATTCTTGTTAAGTCTACCGTCTCTTATATTGTTGTATTTGCTTGATGATGAAGTAATCGAAAACGTTCCTTCGGCTAACCTGACTTCCTGAATATTAAATTTTATTTTGCTTTTCTTAGGCAGCATTACCTTTACATTGAAGATTTTCGCATGCCCAGTCACCGTTTTAGCCTTCTGGGGTCGTCAAGCTTGCACCGATTAAGCACCCTTTCTACTGCTACTATTTGCCACCGTGTCTGATATTTCACAAGGCCGTAGACATCAAAGGGTTGTGGCCTCGAGGGATGGTGAGCCGTAAGGATTACCATGCAGGCGACCGTCGGTGTACATGATGTGCCAAATAGGAAAAAAACCCACAATGTGCCTCACTCGAATACCGCCTGGGCAAGATAAATAGGAAAAGCAGTCAATTTGACGCCTGTACTAGGCAGTTTTTTTCTAATGAAGAAAAATTAGAAACGAAAGGCACAACACGAGCACTTTGGTTGCTACGAGACAGCGCATTTTCCTCAGTGCACGCCCGTCGCGATATAATGAAGCACAGAAATATATGCCACATTGAATTTAAACAACTGTTTACCGGTTTATTGCCGTGATTACTTCGGCTATAATAGCCAATAATGTAAGTGGTTTGTTTTCTGCTGTCATTTGATGAGACTGCCGAAAGTTGTTGGCGTCGACGACAGAAGGTTCCCCAAAGCCCAAGCCAGGAAAGATGGAATAAACGAAAACAGCTTTACTTCGGGAAACTGAACTGCACAAAGGCTGCGTCATGCACTAGTTGCCAGCCCTGTTTGCATGCCAGGTGTGTCCATGAGGTTGTGTTGTGAAGCCTTGCTTGCTCTGTCGTGTGCAGCCAATAAAACGAAGCGGAATTATCGATTAGCTTCGGGCGTACGCGCGTTGACTCGACAGCGAGCGTGACAAAAGACAAAAGCGCACAGCGTGCAAGGCTTGAAGAACAGAAACAGCATGATTCAACGCGGTAGAGCAGGGTGCGCGGACCCCCACAAGACTGAGGTTGATGTTGGTGTTGGTCTATCCATAACAGAAATCATCCTATCCGTACATTCACACACTACTTTGCTCCTATTAATTTCGTTGTTGTCGTAGAACACAATACAATGTGATTCTAGCTTCTGAACAACCGCGGGTAGCGAGGAGTCCCTCCGATAAAAGGAAGGCGTTTAATGTTTATGCGACTGCATCTCACTTTTTTGTCGAGCTTTATCTTTGTAATCCTAAGAGTAGAGAACAGACATTAGTACTTTTCGACTGGATTTAGTTGGCCTTTGCTGTACATGAACTCGCTGTTCATTCTGGGAAACCATATGGATGCAAAATTATACGTGATTTGAGACTGATACGTTTGGTTCTCTTCGGGGCATTTCTGTGTAGTGTAGTGCATGCCACACCAACCGTCTGACTTGCGGCTCTCAATATTAAACACCGCCCGCGGGGCCTTAGATGTTCATAAATTAAGGCTTTTCGCAACTCGTTCCTTCCAAAATGATCACTTACCTAGAAGAACATGCCCTATTTTCCATCCCAATGTGAACATTTTTTTCTGAAAAGGGTCGCAATTCGGCTTTGTTAATGCATTGAGCATGAGTATTTGGCGTCTGCTTTGCTTTTACATTGCCATTTGATGATCAGTTTACGAGTTAATCAGCAAGCGGGGGCTATGCAGCTGTCACGATTTCCTTATATGAATCTAATCCCTAAAATAGGGGGGTTTTAATAAACCACGCATTGATAGTTCGACCATCGCTCTCGACGACTTCCAGCATGAACTTCAGCAAGATGAAGGCAAATTCGGTGACTATAGCTGGATTATAGTGAAAGTAGATTTGCTGCATTTACCCCACTCTCTTACCACTCCCAGACCTTTAGACGATACCAAGACAAAGGTTTGGAAGATCTGTAGTGGGAGGAGGGCGGAGGTGGCTGGCGCGGCTACTACTCCAATCGGCGTACCAAGCGCACACCTTGCCAGGTAGGCTCTCGTCTGCGCGTGAGCGCTATAAGGGCCACATTAAGAAGAAGCCATTGCACTCTGACTCTCAACCTGCCCGCCACTCAGCCACTCCAAACAACGAGACACACACACCGGGCTGGCTGCAGTGTCCAAGTTATCTCGTCAGTTTGTGACCCCCCGTGCCGCGGCTTTTAGCGCACCGTGATAGCTTCAAGCGCCTCAGATTGCTTGTATTGAGAAGATAAATGCATTGAGGATCGACCGCACTCTCTTCTCCACCGCCCGTATCGAGCTACCATCCAGCTAATCGGCCGCCTGACAGGGGATGGGCGCAGTGGCTGACAGGGCCGATGAACCCGTCTGTGTGCGCCACAGCACGAACAGGCCACCTTGACACACACCAGGATTCAAATAGATGCACATAACCAGAGGATAAGAAGAATTCGGCACCCCCTGACTCACTGTGTCACTCATCAGGCACTTCACCCAAAACACATACTCGGCTGGTGGTGTATCAGATAACTGCGTCGGTTGGCAGTGCTACGAAGGAAAACAATCTGCAGGTGGGCATTATAAATCAGGCGGTTCAAGGGAGGAATAGGAAGAAGAAGAAGGGAAAGGGGAGGAGATGGAGACAGGGTAAGAAAACGCGAACACCGTGCATTAACTCCTTAAACACTTCAAGTGATTCTGCGATAGATGCATCAGCATGGAAGGACCAAGGCACGTGTCTCAATAGCTGCATACTTGACTTCTATGTTATACCACTGAACTCCTCGTAACTTAACTTTAATCTGGGTACAGAAATCCGTTACACGTTTTTTGGTAGATGCCGAATTTTTACTGAGCTTTGACAAAAAATTGATTGGTTTTCACCGAGCAACTAGCGCATAAGCAGACAACTATTCTCGATAAGTAGGGGAAGTCGTTTATTTTCATAAGTGTGCAACAGAGTACCAGTTTCCGCTATTGTCTCAGGTAATGGGTTCGAGAAGAAATCCGAAAGGTAATAGAAAGTTCAAGATACACCATGTTAATACAAGCGAACATGCGATTCCCAGGAAATAATTGGAAAAAAAACAGAAGAATCTATCGTTGGGACAACAGGTTTATTTGCCTGACGTGTCGACATCCGTCGCGGGGGGCGCCGGCCTACTTCTCGCACCACTTGGAGTTGGAGTCGCACGCAGGCCGGAAGCAACCATAAGGCGCCAGGCAATGAAACCAAAAGACAAACTGCCACGACAAGAAACATCTGCAGTCGTCTACAAGATCTGGTGAAGTTGCGGACGAAGCAACTACGTCGAAGAACTGGCAGACTTCTCAAGAGGCGGATTGCCAAACACGCGGCAGCAGTCCAGCGAATTGATGCAAATTCTCATGTCGCGGCTCATTTGACGAGACCTGGCCAGACATTCAACTTTGATGCGACCAAACTTCTCGCAAGAGGTGATACTCGTGTGAGCCGAAAATTACTTGAGTCGTGGTTCACGGACCCCATTCCATAAACAATTGGAACGACTTGCTCAATCCATTTTCGGTGCTGAGAGTCAAGTTGGCCATAGCAAGTCCCCCCTAGAGAACGCACAGGCTACCGCGAGGTCTTACGCCAAAACCGGGAACCAGATAGCCGAGCAACCATCACGTCCAATGCCTACACGCGTGGTGCAATTTCAGCAGGTCGTGGCCTGCATGCCAGTCAGCAAGCAATTAACGCCTAAGACGGTAGTCATCGTTAATTGTCGTTATATTTCATGAGTGTGCAGTAATAAATGAATCCTATAAATACGTCAACTTCCTGTGCATGTATCAACCGCTTCTTCAACTGTTTTCTGCTAATGTCTCCGTGGAAGAATCCGAAACCGCTGTCGAAACATCAGGCAAATAAGTGTTGTCCCAGCAAAAGAGTCTTCTTCTTCTTCGTCTTCTTCTTATTCTTTTCAATACACCATGCCGGCAGCAAAGATACCAGCTTTAAGCCTCGACACGTGTTTTGCCGATATTATAATTATATTTATTAAGTGCTTATTTTGTATCTCAATTCTGTGACTTATCCCTTCTCTTTTAATCCCCCCCCATTTCGAAATTGAAATTTGAATGTCCTTTATTTCGGTTTACCGAAATTTGTATTAAATTCTACCAAATTAGATGGAGGTGTATTTTTTACGCTAAAAAACGTAAAAATGGTGTACTTACTATCCAGCTTGTTTTCCACACAATATCAACTGAGCTAACAGTCCCTCTAGATGGCAGCATGATGCAAGCGCGAGGCGCATATTTCTTAACACACCTTACGTTTCTACTGCAGGCAGGTAAATTATAAAATGCAGCTGGTAAAGTGACATTCAATTTTACCAAAAATATTTTCTTTTTCCCTCAACGTTCTTTTGCAGCTTTAAATTTGTGAAAACAAGCACAATTTATGGAAAAGAGTTTTCTAAACACGGACTGTGCGACTGAATGCCGGCGGCAAATGGTTAAGAAGTTGCCATTGCAGTCGCCCCTTTCGGTTTAATTAAAAGTTCCTAATTAAAGGAGGCTTTTTGGGTAGATACGTTTTTCACACTCTGCCGCGATCATCAAACAGTTGACCGCCAACCCTTTGGTCTTGCTATTTTGATGTTCGTGTAGGAGACGGAGCGAGGAAAATAGACAACGTTTTTTCTGTCTTTGCCTAAAAAGTAGAACTTATTTTCTCCAATTACTGTGTAAATTGAAAAGAGAAGCGATAAATGAGCAGTGAATGCCGCCAAATAGGCAGTTATCGTGCAGTTTTAAATTTTTAAAAGCTCTCGTTATCTCTAAACAATATGTATAGCCTAAGGCCTTTTGAAAGCATGAGAAAACACGGATGAGCGGGTTTAAATTTGCATAACGGCAACAAGTTTCGGAACGGAGTGTGTTGTTTTCACAAACAGTTGGGACATTAATTCTGTTTTTTTTTCATTTGAGTAGCAATTTAGATTTCGTACGTTCCTTCAAATCGAGACTAGAGCTGGGCGCTAGAAGAAATGTTTTCTGCTGAGACAAAGGCAATAATCGGATTCTTCTACAAGAATTGGGATTATTAATGGGCAAACTGCACCTAGCAACACCAATTCCGTGTTCTCTTACATCCCCTAGTCCAATTGACGTTAGAGGCTTTGAGAAATTAAAGCTTTCCAAATGACTGAAGAATCATTTTGTCGTGTAGAATTGAAGAAGTATCTAGCTCATTTATTATCGAAAGTAAATTAATGCATTTTACGAAAAAAACTGCTATCTTCAAGTGTCAGATATCAACTTCTTGTGGCGAATCAAGCAAAGTCAACAGTTTATAAAGAAAAAACAGTTCCTGGAAAGGATAAGGGTATAAGATCGTATGGATGCCGCATCACAAACACTGAAAACATTTAAATATAGTAACCAACCGCTTTACTTGATTAGTTTTTCCATTCTGTACATCTGAAATTGCCTAGAGCGAAACAACCATATCTCCCGAAAACCTCTTTCAAACCATATGCCTACTCGACAATTAACTCAAGCAATCAAATCTGTTGATAAGACATGAAATGAAGTGTTCCCAATGTATGATTATTGGATATCCAGTCACCTGTCAAAATAAGTACGAAAATTACTTCGAATGAAACCCGTAGTAGACTGCTCGTATTTATGAGACGAATTGCTGAAGCACCCAACCTACGATACAACAGTCAATAATGAGCATGGAGCTTCAAAGGTTAGAATCCAGAGTATTTCACTCAATCATCATTTTATTTTATGGTTAGAGCGTTCGCCTCTGACCGGCGAGACGTGGGTTAGAAACTCGAGAGTGGTGACAATTTCCGCTGCTACACTTGAGAAGAGTATATCCAGCTGACGACGCCTAATGAGGCAGAAATGGCCATAAGGGATTTTCTGTCTTACGTTACTATGTCCTAAAAATAACAAAATATTACTGCAACTTAGTAAGTAACATTACAATTGGCCATGTGGGAAGGTTCGAGGGATCCCGAAGACACTGAACATCATAAAACAGGGCGGGTGTACCCTGTATCTTATCGGTGTACGCCTATCTACTGGCAAAATAGTAAATTTGTCTTTACATTGATGATATTGTGGCAATTGACAACAGAAAAAATTAACATTGCAAACCCGTTAACTGCTTAAACGTAGACAAAGGTGTCGGCCAGGTGCATACTGCGCGAGGAAACTGCATGGTCAATCCCCCTCTAAATGTCCTTTAAAGCAGAAAAATTCACAGCAACATTTCAATGAGCGGGTATACCGTCAATTTGCGTCCTTTCAAAATTTTCTTATCCCTTTAACAGAAAAGCTATCTAATCGAGTTTTTTCGGCGCAAGGTTCTACATGGTTTCGTTCGGCAGACAGCATCCATGAGGATCCTCGAGAGATCCGGAAGCTACTTCATGCGAACGCGTATTCTGACACCGTTATTTGGAAAAAATACAGATAAACCACCAGGACCCATCATATTAACAAAAAAAGTAAATTGGCTTCCTCGCCAGTCTCTTTCAAGGAGATACGGCGGTTGAACCCCTGGGAAGATGCAAGAATTCAGGTATCATTCTCGAAGGACTCTATTATACATGACAAAGTTAAGGATAAGTGCCAGTCCAGGTAATATCCTGCGCATTTACGCGTTAGCTTGCTCCGACGGAGCAGCCTATATTGATCAAAGGAGTCAGCGTCTCCCCCCAAAAAATACGGGTGCCCTCGCTTTGTTTCACCTGGTATTGTTCAACCTAATCTTTACTGCCTCTAGCTTCTGAGTGACTCCTGCCTCTTTTTTGCGAAAAATACGTGTATGAAAATACGAACTTTAGTCGATTTATTGTAGCTTTCCTATCTTTTACTTGTACCGCAATATCACATAAATGTACTGAACTGAAGAGGATGTGTCGAAAGTACACGGGAGTACATGGGAGTTTTCGTTACTTTAAATCGATTATATTAAGGCATAAAATACATTTGGAAGGTTTCATTTTCTTCTTATCCTTACGATAATACTGATGTAAAAATGAGAAAAGCTCTCATACGAATTGTCATACAAAATTAATCATCGAAGTTCTCATACGAAAATTAGGGGCAGGCGATGGTTTATGGTTAGGCACAACGTAGACATTCATCTTATGGTTATATGACTGGATGTTGATTATGGTCAGCTAACTACGACCTATAACTCTCAAAATACTATTGCCACTTCTAAAGCTTGTCGCCAGCATTTATCGCACAATCCTGGCTCATACTATCCACTGCAACTTCGGCGGATCCACGATTTTCACTCCCAAACTTATTTAGATAACAATAATTGGTTCACTTAAATGTATTAAGTAGAAATGTATGAATTAATAGTAATTTTTATCTAGGTAGATGAACATGAAGCCACTAGTAGTCACTCTCCGGCCAAACGTATGCACAATAAAGAATGACATCATTGTTTTTTCTTCCTTATGGGTGTAAGTATTACCGGCCTATAGTTATTCAAGTGCGGATAGATCGTTACGGACTTCTAGACCAAGGGTGGGTATCCAATAGTTAAGAACGGCTGATAGACTAAAGCAAGCGACGGAACCATTTTCGACACTAGCTCCGTTAACAGCATAGGTAGAAATGTATGGGAATTTGTGCGGGATGATTCGTTCAAGTTCAAGAAATTTCTGCAAACTTATTTCTTCGACGAAGGGGACTAAATCAATAGGTGTTATCTGGTTTTCATAAGTGAACGGGAAACAGTCGGGCTCTATCTTCACGGTGAACAGAAAGGTCTCAGGGAAATAATCAGTCTCATCCTTGTCCTCTGAATTTTGCACACTCTCGGCAGTACGTAAAAGCGGAATAGGATCCATACTCTGCATACTTTGCTAGATATAACTGTAAAGGACTTTGGCATCCTCTATTGCACGGCTCAGCATCCCTTTATGAAGACCTGGCGATGTCTGACGATGTGATTTTTGAGCCGCTTTCGTTGAAAATTGTGTGATTGTTGAGGGATTTAAGCATCCTTGCAGTGAGGACCACTTTTCATAATTTCGTCTTATTGTTAAGTTCGTTTTTTAAGAGATAGAGTCAATCAGCGATGTCTGTTCGTTAATCTTCTTCGCGTGACCGGGCAGTGGTTGGAGATGAGGTTGCGCACGATCTCCTTGAATTGGCCAAAGCATCATCGTAATAATCAAAAAGCATGAATGTACAGACAACAGAAAAAAACATTGTCTGTTTGCAAAAGATCGCCATGTCATTTATTTGGTCCATTATCTTGCGGTTGGGCAGGCAAAGAGAATAAGGCGTATTGACAAATGGAAAGAAAAAGGTCACTCTGGCCTAATGGGATTGAGCAATTCACAACGCCGATGTTTAAGGAACAACAAGTTGAGGCGGTTTACCTAGTGACCCTTAATAAACCGCTTAGAAAATGTGGCATGTTGGTTGGTAAAAAACTCAGTTGTACGCAGAAAGTACTAGTAAAATGCTGTAAAAAAGCAGTCGGTGGAGGCGGAGTTCTATCTGATGTTAGGTGCATTAAAAACCCAGGGATGATAGTAGTTGGCCGCCTAACAAATAGTTTGAGGTATTCAAGCAGTTGACGTCAGATTCAAGGTCGTTTTTGGAATCAATACGCTGTTAAGTTATCAAGGAACAAGTTGTGCTTGCTGTTAACCACACTGCTCCCAGCCAAGTCAGATGAACAGTTTTTTTCAGAATCAGGCAAGCAATTATTTTACAAATTTTACTATGCCTCCACCTCTCCGATTGTCATTGTCTCTCCAGGCATTTCTAGCAATTCTAGTCATCAGGTTTCAAAAACAATTTCTGTTACGGAACGAACGTCTGGAAGCGGGGCACTTATACAGATTTGCAGTTCGTCCATTTTGGAGTAGGCGTTCCGCATTGGTATACATGAATGCCAACCTGGAGTTCATGCGAGGTCCTCTATAAACCCCGAACCATCTAATTGATTAGCTGTATGATTGTTCGAACCGGCGTGATCCAGCTTGGGTCAGAGAGTCGTTTTAGTCTGCTATTTTTTAGCATAACAGTTTCTGTTCTACGTTGGTTCTCTAATTTCTCAATTCTAGCACTAGATTGCGGTGGTTCATATTTTGACCAGTTGAGTTGTCTGGCTTAAACAGCACACCCTTTTGGGAATACGTCTGTTGAAAGGCCTGGACAGGATTAATCTTGCGTGTTCATTGTTGCTTTGATGATTTTGAGGGATCGAGTTCTTGTCTGCTGAGTGAGCTTTAAACGACTTCCAAGACGAAATGCCTCTTTGATAGTGGTTTCCGCCGTTGGCTCAGCATTTTGGTAGAGGAGCGCTTGTCAGAGCTACAGGTCTGCATCGATTCATTCTTTGGTGGTGTTAGACATTCACTATGAGATGAAATCACCCTCCCTGGGAGCGCTTCTGATCCTTGCGGATTGGTAGCCGTCGGCTGACACCTTAATTTCGTCAGAGAAGCTTGACAGAAAGGAGACGCTCGCTGATGAACGTTCACCTGACCGCTAAAGAAACCCATCTGTCGTGCTCTAACTTGGGCCTCGATAGAGGCCCTGATAGTCATAAAAACTGGTAGAAGGCAGACAGTATTGCCGGCATAGACAAGGCTGACTGGAATGGCCATTTGCGGCTTAGTAGCCTTCGTTAGCTGGTTACACTCAGACTCCCTATGTGGATAATGGCAGTTGATGGTGCACCACCAAAACTAATCGCCATGATCAAGGCATACTACCGCTCCACCACTGCGCGGGTTTTAGTCCACAACAACCTCTCAGAACCCTTCGCTATTCGGTCTCGCGTTCAACAAGGCTGTATTCTGTCGCCCATCCTCTTTAACTACGTCATTGACTGGGTTCTCGGGAAGGCTCTACAAGAAACTGATGGTATTGAGCTTACACCCGGGCGACGACTGACTGACCACAACTATGCAAATGATATGGCTTTACTACTTTCAAGCCTTGGCTATCCTCAGTCTACCATGTCACGAGTGAAAGAGGCCGCGAAATCGATCGGTTTGTCCATAAACGTTGGAAAGACCAAAGTGTTTTCCTGCCGCATTCCTGCTTAAGAGAAGGCACCACTCAATATGAGTGGCTGTCAACCCGAAGAAGTAAGCAGTTTCAAATACCTCGGAGAGAGGTTGCTGCCGAATGGACAGAGTAAAGATGACAATGTCTGCCGAATTGACGCAGGTCGACGAGATTTCTCCGGCCTTCGGACGTGCCTGAGGACCCAGCGCGATATTCCTATCTCCACAAAGATCCACTTGTGCCGTGCATCTGTGCAGTCCGTTTTCGTATGCGGGTGAGAATGTTGGGCTATGCGCGTGGAAGATGAACGGACGCTGGAAGTCTCTGCCCAAGACTGCTTGAGGAGCATCCTTCGAGTGAAGTACACCGACGGCATTTCAAATGAGAGAGTCCGCACTCGCTGCAACAAAATCATCAAGATATCCTAGGCCATTAAGGATCGACGACTGAGGTGGTTTGGACACGTCTATCGTCGTCAACCCCAGGAGCTCATTGCTACTGCCCGCAACCTGAAACCGTTACCTAACCGGAAACGTCGAAGAGGGGCTCAACTAAATCCTGACTCGAGTCCGTCCTTCAGGACATGGAAGTGATTCCTGGGCCTTCGGTATTCGGTCTTTGGCACTGGATAAGGGACTGGGTAGAGCTCTCAAGCTCCGCTGCCACCAATCGTCACGCATGGAGAGGTAGCACCCATGACATCATCGAGGCCGGCTAGATCAGGCATGATCATAGTCTTAACAAGTAAAAGTAAGTAAATACCCAGTTCCAAGTAAATCCCCACTCAGAATCAAATGCCTTAATCACTGAACCACAATCTTGTTGTCTAGCCGGTTTAGGTCAGGGGATATTGACACACGTTGATGAGCCTGTCCCTAACCGCTAACGGAACTCATCTGTCACGCTACTGATGAATCTGGCCCTGCGCCGCTCACCCATCTTTGTTGTTAAGAAATCATCAGAGATCATGCATGGTGTTCCATGCACAGTGTCTCCGCCCAGTGGGCTTATCGCAGGGGGTTAAGTGAGTCTAACCGTGCAACTGCGATCTTCAGACCATGGCTACTTAGTGCAGGAGAAGTCTGCTAAGGCCAATGTAGTAAGAGGAGTTTATTGTGTACACAAAGAAGAGGAGAATAGATGAGAGTAGACTGACTCGGATAGCCTACAACTGGCTTGAGAGCTAGCCGCAGTCCAAGTGCGGTTTTCGGCAGCAGCAGCAGCAGCAGCAACGAGAACGGCCTTGTCTGGTTGCCTCAAGGTTATTGGCCGGAAAGACTGCATCGACCAAGGCGTGCCTGCGTCCTATTCGCCGACGGGGAAGGCTAGGCTTTGAAGGACCTGATTGGCTGTTGCCGAGTGCAGGAGTACGCGTTACCGGCGGTGACCGTTCGAACATGCTCGCCTGTGGAGTTAGTCACCACAGGCTCTACTTTAACTGTGTTGATACAGGAATGCGTAATGGCAACTAGCTGTCACCTTATTCTACTGCTATGTGTCTTTGCTGTGATTGGTGGTCCCTCTAAATGCGCATACCGTCTGTGGACTTTTAGCTTTGAGAAGTGTCTGCAGAATTGCCTCTATTTCTTTTCTTACTACATCTGTATTCATTTAATTTTCATTTGCGACTGCTTTTCGTATGCGTCTGTCATATTTCTTGTCAGATCCTGTTTCTTTTTTTTATACCTCAAGAAGCGCTATCTAACTACTGTTTACAGATTTCATGCATACAACATTCTTCTTTTCTGTGGATTCCTTATGCACGATGCCCCTCACTCCAGTTGGAGTTTACTTCTGCGTACTTACAGATAGTCGATTACCTGAAACAGTGGTCTTATGTATCAGTGCCCTCATAATTTTAAATTTATTCTCAAGTTAATTCAATTACGAGGCTGGCGTTGGACAAGCACAAAATAACTGACTCAATTTTGAGAAATTCATGGCCTCGGAAAGATCCTAAGCCACATCAGCAGGGAAGGCTTTAGTACAGACAACGCCTGTCAATACGGACATAGTAAGCTGGCGACTAGGCAGGATTTCCTAAGTTTTCATCCAGGGCCCACCGGATGGACTAGCAGGCTAACCTTAATTATGAGAGGTTTGGCAGATTTGAATAATTCAATTGACCCATCTGGGAAAAATTCGTGGCCTCGATGGGATTAGAACCCACGTCAGCAGGGAAGGGTATAGTACAGCCAACACTCTACCAATTGAGTAAAAAAGGCACTCCGAAGCTTTGAATTTACTCCCACGTGGGTGGATTTGCTTACTCAGCCTACTGCACTTCGTTATTATTTAAGCGCAAACTTATTAGTGAAGTTTCAATGAACTTTATAAACCATGGGTTGAACTCTGACACTCTGGTAACAGGATACCTCTCTTCAAATTAAACGACTGGACCTGTACTGCAATAAATGGCTTATTCGACAACATTTTGGTCCACCTGTCACGTCCTTTCGTGCATAGACTAATGCAAAGATCGCTTTTCGTTTCACAGCCCAACCTGGTGACGGGGATCAATAGAAGACTTATATTTTAGTGCATTAGTTGTAACAAATAAAAACGAAATATGACCTTTAGGACATAGTACCGTGAGGCAGAGAATCCACGGTGGCCATTTATGCTTCATTAGGCGTCGTTAGCTCAATATACTCTACTGAAGTGTAGCAGCGGAAATTGTCGCCACTCTCAAATTTCGAACCCGCGTCTCTTCGGTTGAAGGCGAACACTCTAACCGTCGAGATATCGGGCTCGACGTCTTGACGCTTGTTGATTGGGACTATA
>JAYGXS010000002.1:46658668-46817873 GCA_036362985.1 Ligula intestinalis
GAATCCGATCACATCGTAAAAAGTCGTGAGAGCATGTCGCCAAGTCTTTTTCGAGGTAAGATTGGGAGACAGCAGGCCTTGGTGGAACCGGGGATAGCGTCCGCAGAAACTGCCGGAGGCGATGCAGGAGGTTTGCATGATTCTCGACCGCACCTGGAAGGGATGGCGAAATCATCTCCCGGGAAGTCGAACAGGGGCGCCAAACACCAGTTCAGCGGCGGCACAGTCAAGGTCCGGCTTGAGGGCGGAGCGGATGCCCAACAGGACCAGTGGAAGATGGTCTGTCCAGTTTTCCGGATCGACTGCAGTGCGGAGGGAGGCTTTCAAGGTCCGATGGAAGCGTTTCACCATTCCGTTGGCAGTCGGATAATAGGCTGTCGTGCGAGTTCGCAAACAGCGTAAAAAGGAGAGAAGAGTCTGGAATAGAAACAACTCAAATTGGGCACCTCGATCAGTCGTGATGGTAGAGGGAGCACCAAAAATGGCAACCCAACGACTAAGGAAGGCCCTGACTACTGTTGGAGCTGACACATCGGGAATTGGGATCGCTTCGGGCCACCGAGTGTATCGATCCACACAAGTCAGAAGGTAGGAGCAGCCATTGGATAGAGGCAGGGGACCTACAAGGTCGAGATGAACATGGCGGAACCTCGCATCGGGGCTGGGGAAGATTCCGATGGGTGCCTTATTGTGCCGGTGGACTTTACTTCGTTGACAAGCAAGACAAGCTCGAGCCAAAGTCTTCAACTCCTTATGCATCTTCGGCCACACAAAGCGGCGGGAAACCAGCTTGTCGGTGGCTCGACTCCCAGGGTAAGAAAGGTCGTGCAGGAAGGAAAAAACATTGCGTCAAAGGGATGGCGGCACAAAGGGGCGATGAGAGGAGGTAGAAACGTCAAAAAGAATGGTGCCGTTGCCAGTCGTCAGCGACAACTCCTGGAGTTGGAGTCCGGAAACATCTTCATCACGGGGTGAGCCAACACGGCGTTGTTCGGCAGCCATCTCAGCGAGGTCGATCCCAGGGGTAAGTTGCAAATAGGTATTAGAGGGCCTGGACAATGCGTCAGCCACCTCATTGCGTGACCCACCGATGACCCACAGACCCACTGCCACGGCAGGGAACGGCTGGAGTCGTTTACCGGATCTGGTGTAGTTGTGGACAAAGCAACTACGTCGGAGAAACCGGGAGATTACTCCAGACGCGAATGGCCGAGCATGCAGCGGCGGTGACGAAGAAAGACGTCAACTCCCAGGTTGCAGCTCAATCAACGGGACCCGGCCATATTTTCAAGTTTGACGAGGCCGAAATCCTCGCAAGAGGGGACAACCACGTGAGCCACGCGCTGCTCGAGTCATGCTTCTCAGGCCCCCAGTCCATCAACAAGCGCAACGATTTGGCGTTCCCATACGGTGTACTGAGAAATTTCCTGAGCAAGAAAATCAGTCACGTGGGAAGGGCTGGGCGCAACTCTGATGATAGCGGGCTTAATTGTCGAGCAATTATCAAACTTGCATCCGACGCGGACGAGAACGCTGTTGCAATTAAGGAGCAATCACCGGACCAATTAAGACCTCCAGTGGTGGCTACAGGAACGGACAATTATAGTACGTATGCGGGTGACCGCTGTGAACTATGAATACCGTCCAATCTGTGCATGTATCACACCTTATCTGCGCATGTCTTAGACCTGTTTACGATTACCTATGACTAAGGATTCCCGGCGGAATCCGAAACGTCAGGAAAATAAAGTCCGTGTTCCAGTGATCGCATCTTCTTCTTCGGAACTGCTGCCTGGAACTCGTATATTCTCGTCTATTGGCGATGGTACTGTTGGTTAACTGCGCCCCATTACGGTTTATTGGCGCCTGCGTCCTATAACCGTTGCTTGTCTTTCGTTGACGCCTTTATCTCTGATGGTGGACTCTATAAAGAGGCAGAAAGCTCAGACATGTAAAAGTATGATCCCGATGATCGCAACGCCTTCTATTTTGCCTATCTAAAATAGATGTGTTACTATAACATAGTAAGTAACATGTTTGAATTAGTGTATTATTTTCTTTGCACGGTTATCTTGGAAGGACAGTGATGAAAAATATCACGTTGAGACTTAGCTTTCTCCCCTGGTTACTTTCACTTAAACATGCATAAAGTCTATGTTTTAATGTATCCGTCCTATCAGCTATTATACCTTCCCTGGGAAGGCCGCTATAGGCAGTGATATCCGCTGTTACAAAATGGTGAACAACTTCCAGATAGGTAAGCTTTCTCGGAGTTTGAGGAATTTCTCGCGAAGGTAAGCTGTCGTGGCCAGTGAGGAAAACTCATCAAATTTCAGGGCATAATCCCAATTCCTAACAATCGGTAGGTCTGTATGAAGTCTCAACGGATCAGTCTCTACTCAGCAGGAAATAGATCCAATGCGTCAAGTCTGCAATCGTAGGATAAAGACTTGGGACCTTCAAGATTTTCGTTGCCCTTCCGTGACTGCTTTCCAGCAGCTTACAAATTTTTGAGCTGTAGTCGTCACACCTGGATTCTTTATTTATTTGCGAATGCATACATATTTGGTACGGTTTCCCAAATATATCCCTAGATATATCTGTAAAAGGTCTTCTGATGGTGAATGGAATATTGGTTGTTATTTTAGCCACCTTGATGCAATCAGAAGATGGCTTCGGGGATGACAGAATGGTGATTCCAGGATCGTTTTGTTCGTTACATTTTATAAGCCCCTTTCGATTCAGGAATATTTATAAGCAGTTTCATTATAAATCTCCTTCTTTGTTTTGTACTGCAGTAAGACACACTTCTCGAAGTTTAACCTCAGCAAGCATCTGTCGGACCATTCGGTTAGGCGGTTAAATCCTTCTTGCAGGGTCCGTTAATCACGCCTGTAGCTGATCGGTCGCCACACCATGATTTTGCCCACGAACACGAGTTCTTCGCAGGCAATTCATTCATCCACTCATACTAACATAAAGTAAGGACAATAATAGCCTAACTATAGACATCTGAGGTATCCCAGTCAAAACTAGCATTGATATTGATTTCACATAGCCACTGCACACCGACTGATATCGGCCAACTAAGAAGTTCTTTATCAAACTTAACAGGTTCATCATAATCCCAGCTTCGCAAAACCTGTATGGTAGTCGACAGTGTAAAACACTGCCAAAGACCTTTTCTTGCAGGCAATGAAGGCGGTATCGACCCTTGTGTATTAACCGAACGAACAGGATTGCTACTCTACTGAATAGAGCATATTGGTTATATTTGAGTGGTTTTGCCGAAAGCTGTGTTTCACACTGTCAAAGAAATTCTCTTCTTTGAGGGACTTCAGTACACCGCTTTTGAATATTCGTTCCATAATATTGCAACTAATGCACGTTAGGCTCACTGATCTGTAGTTGTTGGGAGGTTTTATGGACCCAACTTTTTGGATTGGGCGTAAACTTGCAAATCTATGTTCATACGGGAGATTGCCTCGATGAATAGAAGACTGAAAAAAGACTTTAAGGAGATCCTTCCCTACATCTTTTCGAAAATTTATACTTTGTGTGACTGCATCGCTATATCCAGTAGGAAAGTCAAACTCGTTATAATTCGTTTCATTGGTGAAAACAGAGGAAAACGGTTGACATATTTTGCCTTACCACAATTTTCGCTTTCCAGCACTGTGACAACCTCCTTCCTTGTTAGCCTGGTATCGCTATGGCTGAATGCTACTTTAGGCTTCAATATGGTTCGTTCTACGATTCGCGTCTCGTAGACTCTCCGCAGTTTACAGATATTTGATCCTAGCTCATTCCGCTTTCAGCGAAACTCTTCATAAAATATGAATTGTCTTGTTGCAACGTGGAACCTCCATACTTTCCTCTTCCTGTTTAACTCTCTCTCTTTAATGCCCACGTTTACCAGGCAGAACGATTTGGTACGTGAATTCATGTTATCGGGCAGTTGCGATGCATAGCATTGCTTATGTCTTCTTTTATGTCTCATTTGATATGTGGGTGCCTTGTAAACGCTTCTTGTCAGCTTCTTGTGGATATATTACTTTTTATTGCAGCACAACTCTCCCGCCATACTTTAAGCTGAACCACAGACTTCTCCAGTTGACCGCTGAGTAAACAGTACACGCACAGCAGCATCACACGACCATTCTTATCACGCGATGCTAAGGACATAAGCTCAACGATATTAATCGGGTCCTTTGACAGAACAAGGCCCAGAAAATTTTCTGTTTGAGCCTCTTTGATTCTGGTTGAAAATGCTACGTTCTGTAGAAGGAGGGCTCATCGGATAATGGAGTTTTATTCGTGAATTCTCAAGCTGGTAACACCAGCTCTTTATCAGACGCGATGAAAGTGAGAGCTGGGATTGCCGCACTAGAGGGTTTGGGGACAGAGGTCACATAGTACAGGGGTGAGCGTGCAGGGGGAGGGAGAGGGTTGACGCAAATGCTACTGCGATAGGCGTTGCAACTGAAATGGTGGGGGGGGGGCTGTGAATGTCTAGATTGTGAGCCATGTGTACGGGGGAGCTGCAGAATCAGCAAAGTTCCACTTGGCCGAGCACGGATTGACAGTTGTTATTTCAGGCGGGGCGCAAGTTCGTCGACCATGCGCGCAAACCGGCGCAAGGGGAATCAAAATCAACATGCCTGTTAATACTGTGTGTGTTGGAATGCCAAGCTTCGGGAAATTATCGTGCCTGTTTTGTATTAGCCGTGACGACCACTTCAGTGCACAGATGCACTTATGCACGAAAATTGATTAACTTTCAGTTCCAAGCGCCTGGAATCAAAGGAACAGCGTGAACCGTTTGCTGAAAACTGACTCCAGTCGATCTTCGGTGTGTCGAACTCTCCAGCTCTTAGTGTGTGTTCGTCTTGGGGAATTTTTTTCATTGATCAATACCTGGCTTTGTCAACTTCTGGAGTTTGATTAAGCGGTCTGCCTAAATTCAGGAAATTGCGGATTGATGCACCATGAGCCTTAACTTCTAGACAATACTACAAATTCACGGGAAAAGTGATTTTGCGTTTTGATGCGATGATCTTGATTTTGACAAAGGCTACAATTCCTCCTTCTCCTTCTCCTCCTCTGCTTGTGGCTGGTCCCGGCAAAAAGCCTGGTACGCACCGAGTACAATTTCAGCATTCATTACATCGACCTATAACTAGGTCTCTTGAATTGGGATGAAATCTGACTGTACATCTGATAATTTTGCTTTAACTCATCCATCTGTTTTTGAAACAACCTCTATGGGTTCGTATAAAGGGAGCGGGGTTTCGCTCGAGTAGATCTTTGCACGAGTTGTGAGTCAGAGTTGTTGGAGGCTAAGTGCAAACTATCCAGTCTAATGTCTGATGCTGAGTCTTCTGATGATCGATCTAACTGGAAGTTGATGCATTGGTCGTCAATTTTACCGACCGGCTTGGCAGATGGGAGAGCGCTTATTTATTTTTTGTATTCTTATCCGTGTATCATAATACGTTATACAGATGGAGTTCTACCATTTTAACCCCTCTGCGTATTCTTTGTATAGCCTGGTACTATTTGTTTTAATCGGTATATAATGACTAAGAGTCTGTGGTGACAATAAACATATGTTTGTTTTACTTAGTTAAATGTTTTGAAATTATCTTGGCACAACTTTAAATAGTACGTTGAATACTCATGTGCTTTTATCTGCAAACGACTTTGTTCTTATTTGCTAGTTCGTAAGAGAGAGAATACTTGCTTTATTTAAGGTGAAACATCATGAAGTTTCAGCGTTAAATGGCTCCATTCATGGAGAGCAAAGGATAGGTTAAGCAACGGGTCATGGTAAAAGGTCATGTAATACGCAAAATTAAAGTTTTACACGATAACCACATCTACTATGGAGACAGATCAGCCTTCAACTTCTCACTTTCCGCTTCTTCACACGTGAGGCAGCGTGCTAGGAATGGGAGTACAGAGTGCTGATATGCTGATGTGCGTCAAGACATATGACGGAAGCCTCGAAGCATTGGACGGGAAGACTTCGCAGTCATTAGTTCAGAGTGGAGAGGGTGGGTGACCTCATTAAGAATACGATCGGCAAATTGCTTGACCGTTTTAATGTGGCGCTGTATTATAATGTCAGCTAAAAAAACATAGGAAACACCGGCAGCTACGGTGAAAAATGACTAGGTCTTTTTAAGCAGGGCTGGAAAAACAACTGGAGAGCAGTAAAGGATGAGAGGGAGAATGCAGTTATTTATAATACGCCAGATTAGGGCTTGTGGTGTGTGATATGAACGCAACCGGCGGATATAATATCAACGCTTACGGATTCTGATAAAAAGGCCATCAATTTGAAGAGCAAATGTAAGGTTGGATGCTAGTGTAACACAAAGGCCCTCTGTTTCGTCACTTTTTCGGCAAACTCGGTAACCAGCAAGGACGTAAGATGGGCGCATCTCCGAAACTCGGTGATGCTCTCGTGACCTCTGAGTCCCACTCCTCGTGTGACCCTTAGGATATTTATAAATACCGCGATGGGCTCCTCCTGACATACTTTAAACACTCTCAACAGTAGACCGTCCAATTTTGCCTATACTCTCCTACCATCCCTCAAGGGCGAGTTTATCCTTAAAATACCTCAAATGGCATTCAACTCTAGGATTTCCGAACGGTCCCTATGGAGCTTTTTTCCTTGTCTGATCTTTTTACCCAGTTCCATTTACTAGCAACGCTACTCTTTTGCAATGTTCTGCTGAAGCAATGCATTTCATAGCTACTCTGTACCTATAGGGATTTTAAAGGCATTTACCCAAATTTTTCAAAATAAACCTGACCTGACGTAAGTTCAACGATATTACTCAGGTCCTTTGACGGAACAATGCACAGACAATTTTCTATTTGAGCATTTTTGCTTCTGGTTGGGAATGTTACATTCTGCGCAAAAGTTGATAAGTATTCAGTTTCAAGCGCCTGGAATCATAGGAAAAGTGTGAGCCGTTCACTGAAAACTTACTCCAGTCGATATTCGATGCGTTCAAATCTCCAGCTCTTAGTGCGTGTTCGTTGCGGGCCATTTGTTTCATTAATCAAAATGTGGCTTTGTCAACTTTTACCGTCTGTAGAGAGTCCGAAAATTAGGAGGTGATACGCCATGCGCCTTAACTTCCAGAAATAATACGTAAATTCATGGGAAGAAGTGATTTTGCGTTTTGCTGCGATGCTATCGCTCTTGACAAAGATTAAAATTTCTCCTCCTTTTTGTGGCCAGTCCCGGTAAAAAACCTGGTACGTACCGAGTACAATTACAGCATTAATTATGTCGGCCTATAACTAGGTCTCTCTAATTGGGATGAAATCTGGTTGTACGTCTGATAATCATGGTTAATCTCTTCCATCTGTTGAAAAAACCTCTACGTTTTCGTAAAAAGAAAGCAGGTATTCGCACGACTACGAGTTATGAGTTGGAGATGGTGGGCATTTAGTGCAAATTATCCAGTCTACTATCTGATGTTGATTCTACTGATGGTAGATCGAACTGGAAGTTGATGCATTGGTCGTCAATTTTACCGACTGACTCGGTATATAGGAGCACTTATATTTTTTGTTAGTACTCCTATCTGTGCATTATTTTATTTTAAAAGGACGGGATACTACCAGTGTAGCGTGGTACTATTTATTTTAATCAGTACGTATTCCAGGCCGAAAAAAATTGATGTCTTCTGTTGGTACCATCACAATAAGGATCCTCACCCCGTCTGAAAAACATCCCTGGCGACCAGTAAAGGCGAAGAATTTGGTCGCTCCATTCTCTTCAAGTCGTTTACTCTACATTTATGACAGGAGTTCCTGTCGCAATTTCGTTGCCTACAGTGGAGCCGTACTCAATTCAATCCCTCCCAATTCGACTGATCGTACTTCTCCCAATCCTTTCTTTTCACTTAAAGCAGCTAAAAGTACTCCTATTTAGACTTATGTCAACGATCATTTAGTCCTGCTTTGGATCTGCGATGTTCCTTTCGTTGGATATTTAAGATCGATGACGTTCATACCGTCACTCTTGGCGCTGATTTCCTATCATTTTCGGTGTTCTCATTGACATTAAGTCCCAGAAACTAGCTGACCCTTAGGCATCTTTGTATTGTAAATGTTCTACTCATATCCTATCATCCGCTTATCTACGCATTTCAGCAATCCCTTTGTGTACTCCTTACCATCGTTTACTTTTGGAATTTTCCTTTATCACACGACCCTCAAAATGAAACAGCCCTATTAACCATTCTGTCGCACCTTACACCTCGACATTCGGACCACCGTTTTTAGTCATCCTCGTCGTCTAGCCACCGACAAGTTAGCTATTTCCAAGGCTGAATTCGGTCAGATGATGGAGCTAGGCATATCTGGGTCTTCTACTACTCCATGGTCTGCAGCTATACATATGGTGTGTAAAACGTATCTATTTGACTGGCACCCACGTGGGGATTACCCTTGATTGAAAACCTGCACTGTGCCTGATAGATATCCCCTGCCACATCCCCATGACTTTTCATCTAGCCTAACAGGGGTAACAATGCTTTTATGTATTGACTTACTCAAGGCTTTCCAGGAGACATTTCGAAAACGGTGATTATTACACCGGTTGGCCTGTTCGAGGTTGTCAGGATGCCCTTTAGACTGCGCAACTCCGCTCAAACTGTTCAGCGTTTCATCAGCAAAGTCCTCCGCGACTTAACCTTAGTCTCTGCCTCTGTCAGTGATGTGCTGGTAGCAAATTCCTGTGAGTGCGAATATTTACAACATCTACGCCTCATTTTTGAGCGATTGGGCCAATTTGTGTTTTTATTAATGTTGCTAAATGCATTTTTAGTGTACCGTAGCTGAGTTTCCTAGTACATTGCGCAGATTCTTTTGGTTTTCAACTCATAGATGCCAAAGTTTCAGCTATTTGCGAGTTCCCTACTGCCATTTCTTTTAAACAACTGTGCCATTGTATAGGTCTTCTCAATTTCTAACGACCGTTTACCCCTCATTGCGCTCAATTAATGTTTCCACTTAATAACGTTTTACGTGGAAGCAACCGTGAGTTTTCGTTTCCTGCCATATCCGTAAATGCTTTCAGTCGCGTCAATCGGATACTATTTTCCACTCTTTATTGTGGCCGATGCCTCCATTTGCATCGTAGGTTCCGCCCTTCAGCAATAGACGCCCACGGCATCCAGCCTTTGGCTTTCTACTCTGCCAATGTCACAATATCACAAACTAGCTATAGTACTTTTAGTGGAGAACGGCTTGCCATTTATTAAGCCATTAAACATTTCCGTAATTTTATTGAGGGCAGATATTTTTGTATTTATACTGACCACAAATCTCTTCTTTATGGTCTCTCCACTTCTATTGACAATAAGTCACTCTGTGAGGCCTGCCATCTCGATTGTATTTCTCAGTATACAACCAATATTAAATTAATTAAAGGTCTTTATAATCAAATTACTGACTGCCCTTCCCGGCCTCGAATTAAAGCTATCGCTGGTCCTTCCATCAAATTGGAGCGCATGGCAGACCTGCAAAACCAGCCGACCTTCACTGAAAGACATGAAAACACTTGTCTTCAACTTGAAGCTATTTCTTCTTCCACCACCCCGGTACGATCTTGTGTGGCGTATCACGCGGGGCCTACCAACCCGTACTGCCAAGCGAGATAAGACGAGTAATTTATGTCGCGTTACACAATCTTGCTCACCTTGGCATCCACACTACCCAGCGCCTCGTCAGCGAGCGTTTCGTCTGATCAAGCATGAACACCGATATCCGCCAGAAGACCCGTTCGTGTTTGGCCTGCCAGAAGGCCAAAGACAGACGGCACAACAAAGCCGTGCACTTTTCTTGCCCCCGACGCACGTTTTGCACATGGCCATATCGATCTGGTAGGTCCTTTGTCAACATCCCGTGGTTGCAACTACGTACTGACTGCGACTGACAGATTTACTCCTTGGCCCGTTGCAACTCCCATACGTATTATAACTGCACCTTTGGTTGCTCACGCCTTTTTGGAACACTGGATCTTCTATTATGGCGTCCCCTCCACGGTTACCACTGATTTCGGCCAACAATTTGAGTCAAGATGTTTAACAGCCTCACCGGCCTTGGATGTTCTCGCATATGCACTACAGCATACCGCCCCCATCAAATGGTTTAGGTAAGAGATTTCACCGTCAACTTGAAGCGTTGCTTTGAGCTCATGACAAGCCTTCCCATTGGCGTGAGCATCTGCCATTGGTTATTCTTGGTCTCCATACTGCACTCAAGCCCGACTTGGAGTGCTCCACTTCCGAACTTGTTTACGGCACTACCCTACGTATTTCTGGCAAATATTTCCGAAATTCTCAAACCCCAGCCTCTCACGGATTATGTTCGACCAGTTTCGAGCAACTCTTACACGTGCCCCAGCATGTAAGTCCTATGCTTGCCGTTACTTGCTAAAGTGTTCTTTTGTATTTTTCCGCGCAAACAGTGCTTGTCTGCTTCTTCAGCAACCCTCTTAGTCGATCGTTTGTAGGCGACTTATACCGATCCTTTTTCGAACAACCTCCACCTGGCACATTGCCAATTACTATTTCCCAGACTCCGCTTTCACCTGCAAGCCCTGCGTTTTCCCCTACCCCATATGCTCCTCCCCTTAGACGCAGAAGTCATCATGTCAATTTCCTCGACCACTAGCAACTTATATCTTATACTTAACAGTCCCACCTTTTCCTCCTATTAAAACTTTTATTATTATCTTTGAACTTCGTTTCTCCTAGGAGAGGAAGCATTGCAATGGCATTAAACATCTGTTTGTCCTCTGTAGTTAAAATGCTATTAATTTAACCTGAAATACTTGAAATAAAACGTTGGATAAGCACGTATTTTCATCTGTTAACGACTTGGTTCTTATTTACTAGATCGTAACATTTGGGATACTCATATCTTAGGTTCCTGGATAGACTACTTCGTATCCTTCAAGCCATAACTTCTGGAAAAACACTAATTTTTCTAAACTCGACACTTCCGTTCGCATTTCTTTTTCGCATAAGCACGAAGTAACTTATGATATGCAAAGTAATCACAGTATTATTCAGAAGGAAGCTTTTAATTTTTGCTAAATAATTTGCTCACTGGAGTAATTTAAAAGCACTAATGCGGCCAAAATCTTATAATTACTTCATGTTGTCTGAGTGATCCTCAATACGTAGAAAATAGTGAAACGATTCAAAAGACTTTACGGCAAAGGCTCACGACTTATGTTTTAAAATACGCACTTGAAATATCTCCTAAATTCATGGTAAAACGATCTAAATGAAACAATATTGAAGGATTAAAATTGATTCTTTTTTCATTTTTCATAAATTTATGGTGAGTATTGCATCCAGACAGACGCTTTCATCGAAGGCCTAGCAAAAAGCGGTGCATTAGCATTTTAAAACATGAGGCGCACACCAGACATTAAAATATATTTGGGCATAGTAATCCTTCAATACTAGCCAATTGCTCGAACATTGCCTACTTTGTCACGCGAGGTGCGCTTACACATTAAGGTCAAAAGCTCTCAAAATACTGTAAACATGTATCCATTGTAGAAAGCAGAAACATAAATGTCTGCCGCATGATTAATCTGATGGAAAATAGCTCCTAGTAACTAGGATGCAGTTGTTGCTATTACAGCACAGATAAATGTAGGTGAATGGGAAAATCTAAAAACTGTAATTGCAGAATAGCCAAAATATGCCTGCAAAAATCAGTTATATTAATGAACAAGCACATATAGTACGTGACCTGTCTCACGTCAAGTGCCGAAGCTTAAGTATTCGCAAACTAGAAAGAACAAAGGGACAAAATCTTTGGAGTGATATTAGGTGATTCAAAGATGTACAAGAAATATAAGAAATAGTATTACGTTTATACTAAATACTAAATCTCTGAAACAAAAGAAAATTTTGAAAACGGAACATATCGTTGTAACTGAATCCATCTAAGTTATTGACATTCAGAAAGCCTCTACATGTAGAACGACCTACTTAACAAATATTAGAAGTAGACTTTCACTTGAAAATCGCCTTCTCGTGAAATTTGCTATTCAGTATCTATCAGGAATAAGGATAGGTTAAAGTATGACCGTTATTAGGTAACGTTTAGTTTGAGTATTGGTCTCAGCACATATTCCAGAAATTTATACGCTATTTATTCATTTCTACATCACTTAAGCATTGTTTGAATGTAGCAAATCAGCTTCTGTTTGATTTTGCTAATGGGAGCGTCGAGAAAATAAAAGTGGTTAATTAACTCACATGTTAATAGCTCGGATGGTAACCATAAAATTCAAGTAGGATTTTCAGGTACAGTCGTAACCATGCCATTTTATGCATATTAATAAACTTTTTCTTCCGTGAAATTTCTAAACTTTGTGCAAAATTTTCTCTCTTTAAGTTGTTCTTACATGAGGCTATCAAATTGCCTTGGGATAGACGGCTCATGCAGTAGATTACCTAACTCATTAAATGGGTAGTTCGAAATTTAAGGGGTAGTTTAACACAGAGTTGAGGTTATGTATTTTGTTCAATAAATTGCCTTGAGGCGCAAAACGCTGTTAACTAGAGAATAATTCAGTCCACAGCTGTGTATTCAAAGACAATGTGTATAAATGTTGGCTGAATTTAACTTCTATTCAAATCCAAATAATTTCCTACACTACTAACCACTGCGAAACAAAACGTCTTGTTAATGCATGTTGTACTATAAAAATGCTATTATAAGCCACCAACGTTTGAACTTTATTTTTTTAAGAGCGAACAAGTTCATTGTGTCTTTATGAAAATCAGGTTAATAAAACTATAAAAGCTCGCTTGCTTTTGCGAAAATAACACGCACTTTTGCAAATCTGGTAGCATTTACTATAAAATTAAGCAATTGGCTTGTTTAGGTGCAGTTTGTCCTAACACACGAATATGAGGACCGAAAACAGGCAAATCTGTATGCAAGCAATTGACACGCCGTCATTTTTCTCTGTCAACGTATACAAAGGATGCCCAAAGAGAGTCTATCTACAGTCGATTTTAAACAAATACGGAAACCGGGATTGGAACGGACAGCAAATGATCAGTTATCGCGAAATTCTCACAATTACTTTGCGCCACTGTTGTGCATTTTTTATTCTAGAAGGTGGCCCAAAAGGAAACAAATATACTAAAAACTTCGAAAAGAATAAAGTGTGCCGAGAGTTGATGTCAAAATATCTAACTAAAGTGATATTTCAGAGGACAACTTGTTATAGAAAATTGTAAAGGCATCGGCATTGATTGTTCACGGCGATGAATTAAAAAAATTAGTCGATTTTAAAACCACGATCCAACCAAATAGCTGTGTAAGAAAGGATGTCCAAAATGCACTACTTTGGTAACTACTTTTAAGAAATATGTTGTTGTAATGATTTTGATAGGCATGTATAAAACCATATGCATTTAGGGATAATCGACTAAAAACACTGAAAATCGTAAGCTGCTCACTGTAATTTCAAGTAAGATCTGAGCCTCGTCGTTTTCGAACTCCAGCAATTACTACAAAAAATATGGCAAAAAGAGATTTCGCTCAAATTACTCAAAATGGTAAGGTTCGGATTGCACTCAAAAATGTCATTTATTTTTGTAGGAACTGCGCAGCATATCCACATGAATTTGCGATGTATAGTTCTCCCATGACGCTCTAAACGGCGCAACCAAGCAAGACCTGGTTGCATATATCCAACGTATTTCAGAAAACGAATGAACAAAAAAAAATTCAATTCTTATGAAGCCGTATCAGAATGCGTACTCGAATTTTGGGCTGTTTGGTAAAAGCCATAATTTACATTGCACAAAATATGAAAAGATATATACCCGAAAATTCCACAAAAAGAATACTTGCGATTGAAATTCTGTTTGTGCTGCTGTATGTGCCCGGCCGTTTTGCTTGAACAGACTTTTTTCGATATTTAGAACCTAAATTTACTTCTTTTTAATAAAAAATCGTTTCTTTACAGCTGTGAGATATGAACGAAGCATCTTAGGCTGCTTTTGCGTAACAGAGACCTCTTTGTAGAAAGTATTTGTATTTCCTAAGTCAGAAAATCTACTTTACAACTTTCGGCAATTTAAATTGATTTCCCCTAAACACATACCCTATTGCCAGCAAACACCAATGCTAGTTCGAAACTCATTTGCAGGCTTCAATCAAAAGATAAATTGTTAATTTCAGGATTCCTTTCGGCTAACTGTGTTTTGATCTTCAAACAAAACTCACGCGTTGTAGCCATTTTGATTAAAAAATGAACACAATAAGGCTAAAGTGAGCGGCCTTTAGAAGACTTGGTTAAATGGATATATCGACTCGCAACTTATCATGCCTCTGCCTACTGCCTTAAACTGGCTAGAACAACTTTTTTATGCAGTAGAAAAGGATGAGTGACTACTTTCGTCCACCAGAACTTGTGGAAAAACTGTAAGTTGTAGCCTGTCATATGTCAGCATTTTTGTACATACTTTACTACGCAGTATTTGTTTTGTACTTTTGTTCCTCCTACCTTGCAAGGGTCTATAGTCCAATTTTTCGATTGCCATTCGAAAAAAACCAAAAAAGCTCGTGCTCTAGTTTTCTAGTTCACTACGCATCAGCTGTGACCATGTGAACCTATCTACAATTGCTTCCTTCATTTCTCGCGTGACGCTCCTCTTGATCTCACTGTAATTAAACGAAGCAAACGTTTTCGGGTTTAAAAAACGAGTTGCGTTTGCAAATCCGGATAATTGTGTGTTACTAGAGACTCTGCCCATATATTCCATCTTACACTTGTAATCGGATCCGAATAGAAACATGAGGTTCGCGACAAGCCCGCGCCCCAATGTATTTGTTTGTCTTAGAGTTTTATTTATTATGGTATCACCGATTTTCAAAAACTTTCGTAAATCGAATTGTGTTTTAGTTTCCCCAAGACATTACAATTGAATTTTACTATTTCCTGTCCCATTGAAATTGCTCTGATGAAAGCTGACAGAAGTATCTCTCCCTGTCTTAAATTCGGAACTTCTTAAATTGAAATCGAAAATTAAAAGCCTACGTGACTGTCGGAGGGACATTAAAGTCCTTAGGGAGATTTACAGACTGAATAAGCTGTTTTTAGACAGCCTTTTTTAAACTTTCTCGCCCCTTTTTGTTTCTTCCTTCTGCTGACAATTGTAGGAAGCCTTAACTTTCCACTTGTCAACGTAGCGTACTGGCCTAGGTTGATGTGGATTTAAATTTTCAAAATGAAATTCTTAGGTGTACTCCCAGCGTGTCTAATATTCCATCAAACGAATTGTCTAAACTTCCATTTCCTGTCCCTCCGTTGTCTTTCAAAACAATAAAAGAACCTTTTAAAAATTTTATATCAATAGCTGCCAGTACAGATGGTGGCTCACTTCTTACACTGCAATTTTGTTGTTTTGAGAGAGCCTATTTTGACAAAGCTTAGTAATATGTCCTTCGTGGAGTCCATTATTGCACACGCCTGACTTATACTATCGGTCATGTCCACTAACAACCGTTTATTTTGTTGCTACACTCATTTGACTAATTGCCTACACTTCTACCTTTCTGTAGCTTGCCGAAAAAAGTTGCCTCAGATACCATTTTCTCATTCTCTCATGATTTTCGCACCGTATGCAGTTTGCGTATAAGGCTAGGCAAAGTACCTAAGCTGCTTTTGCCTTTGTGGACCAGTATATTATAAAATATATAGATAAGAGTTTGTGTGCGTACCAATGGGTAGTTCCTGACTAATAATCTGACTTTAGTTATGCTCTGGATAATTTCATGCCTTGATTACTATTTTCTATCTTTTATGCAATGTTTCTTGTCCGGTAAGCGTAAATGAACTATTCTACTCAATTTACATTGGTTCCTTCAATGTTTCTCCACCTTGATGACTTGAGATCGTAAAATGTGAATATTTAAGGCAGGCTAGTGGAGTGGTTGTTTAGTCACGTTAGTAAAGATCCATTGTCTCTCCAGTTTCTAACACATGGCTCGAATCATGTCAAAACACGGTCGTTGGGAAATGATTTCTTACTGAATACTCAGATATTCTTCAACTCTTGAATACTTGGATATGCTTCTTAATCTCGTGTTCCCCTTTCCGTAACTTGGTGCTCAAATGAGACCAGCTCTCTTATTCTCCCTCAACAGCGCAATCCCTTCCGCTTAAATCAGTAAACGTGTATATTATGTATATTCTTTAAGTTTTTGTCCTGCGAACTCAAGCCCTTTTGGGAAAATTCTAAAAATGCCTATTGTCTTTTCTCTAATCCTTTATCCTTATCCTGTTAAGTTTCCTAATTTCCAAAAAAAACATTTACTGATTTTACCTGGTGTTCTCTAAATGCTCTCTACTGCTGCTGATATTCCTTGCGTCTTTTAATATATGTCAGTTTGTGATGACACCTCACAACGGCCAGACTATTAGCTAACCAAATTCCTGATATTATCTGCCCCTTCATTCCAAATTAATTGTCATGAAGTGTTTCCACCCCATAGGACGAGGCCTTCGAAATATGTCTTGCCGTTAATCGGCATATGAGCGTTCTGTATTGTCATTGTTGGCACGATGTCTAACGTGTCAAGGCAGAAAAATGCAAAAAATGAAACATGAACACTTGTCATACCAGATGTTCTTTTATTAAGTAAACCTACATGTGTCATTTTTTCAGTGATCTCCTGTTCACAGTGAAGGAGACCACTTTTGCTGAAGGATTTGAATGATACTCTGAAATTTAGACGCATTTTTTCTTCTTGTGTATATGCAATATATAGCTTTTTGCCCTTCTACTATTGAAAGGTGATCGAATTAAATCTTGCCCCGATCTTTGCTATCTACTACAAAGTTACTATTTGCTATATATCCAGAAGAAGATTGTGCTTGAAATTTTTAAGATATATAGAGTTCATGTCATTTAAATTTCATTATTTTCTAGCCAATCCGGAATCAATACTTAATTGAACTACCTTGCTGCCAATTAGGAGAATTGTTTTAAATTTGCAATCTTGTTGCCTGTTACATAAAATAGCAACCCTTCATATTCCGAAGTTTTTAAAAATGTGCTGCTGTGGTTTATGGCTTTTGGCAAACTCGTAACTAACATATTAGTTTCCCTGGACTAATATCAGAAGGTGCGTTCCGATGGTGTGCAACAATTTTAGGTTTTTATCATTGCAATACAAAGCAGCTAGTAGCGTACGCACCACCGCAGATAATACAAAGGACACACCCAAGATAGGATTTTTCCTTGCTTCTCTATCTAAGACTAATATTGTAAAGATTTCTCACGAGATACATTTGAGCCAGTGCAATGAAAACGCGATACCTTGAAGGAAAATAAAAGTTTACTCTTACAATATGATCACAGGGTCATAAGTGCTGAAGAACACCGGAAAAGCATGTGATATTACTCAGGTTTCAGGAAGATAATGAGAAATGGTCAGCCATGTGAAATCAGATCGAAGATCCAAATGCAGTGAGTGATTGACAGATCACCGGATCCTATTGAAGAAGATAAGTTAAAAAGAATGTACCTGGCAACAGACGTTAATGAACTCTGTCCTGGATATCCTCCCATCCTTGTCAAGGTCGAATTTCTAAATGGAAAATAAGAGGTCTAATTTCACGAATCAAAAAGATATTGCAGAAAAAGTGTCGAAATTGCTGGGTGGGTTACTAATTTTACTGACTAACTCTTTTAAAGTTGATATTTGGGAAACGTATGCATAGACGTAGTGTACAGTACCGGCGATCAAGGAGTACTTTTGGCTCAGAAAATATATACAAACCCATATTAAAATACACTAAAATATGAGTTTATGCCTCAGTGTGACAATATTGTGTATTAAGTGTAGAGGACGGTTAATCCTTCCACAGAATAATAAGAATTCATTTTGGATGTTAAGCTGTCCATTGCACATTTGGATTTTTAACGAATTAAACAGTGGCCAGCATGTTGAAACGAGAAGCCCGCAGTCTGAATCCCTACTTTGTTAAGGGCAGCGTGTCGTTTAAGCACATTAATTGCACCATTTTGTTAATTCTTTCCTTTAAATGTTTGCAGTTAATCGAGAAGTTTTTTAATCATAACAATAAATGGCATGACAAAAGCCATGGGTTTTTCCTTGTAGGTATTTGAAAAGAGCGCTTTGAAATGCGCACTTTAAGGGGTTTTAAAAAAAGAATTCACAAAAAACACTCATCCTTCATTTCGTTAATAAGCGTTTAAAATTTTGCGATGTCAAACTCAATACTTTGAGGCACAGATGGAATTATCGGTACATTCTTATAGAGCATGCCATCATATAAGGGAAAAAATGACTCGTCAACTCGCACACGTGTGTTGTGGTTACCAGGTTATATCTCCGGCCAAGCTGCTAGAGCGGTTGGTCTACTAACTTAAGAAGGCCAACTGTAGACGAGAAGGGCTTCTAGTGCACAAACGGCTCCTTGTTCTCCTGACTAAGACTGTGTTTGGGTTTTCCGCCTGAAGTCCGTACGGAAACTTGCGTGACAATCAGTAATCAATCGCCGCTAATTTTAACAAAAAAGACACAAGACAATAGAATGGTCTCATACATCATATCAAAGACCATCAGGCTGTCCTCCAGCATTCGTAACACCAAGTTTGAGAATTATGCTTAACTTTAAACTTTTTTCCGTAATATCAAAGGAAATATTCAAGTCAAAATAATGGTTAGAGCGGTGACCTTTTATCATATGCAGGCAACGCTGACCCAGATAAGCCCTATTCCACGAAGAAAAGGGCTGCGAAATGTGAAAGATTGTAAGATATTTCATAAGGAAAATACGGTATGGTAATGAACTACAGTCCATTGATCGCGAGTGCATTATTCATAAACCGAATTGGTTGCCGAATGGAATCCAGGGATGCACGTTCTTGGGCCCATAAATTTATGAGTAAAACGAATGGGAGGATTGGCGCAACAGTCAACACTGCTCAAGCCAACAGCAAACTTGTAAACTTTTAAGGAATATTCCCTTGTCTCACGTTTTAGAAATTAAAGCAAAGTCTTTTCAGCTTGAAAATTCTTTTCATACTATGTAAACTCGGTAGAACATTGTATTTCAGTGGCTTCTTGGTTTAACCTACACAGAAACCTTTGTTTCAACTGACATATTCTTTTCGATGCGATTATTTCGGTTTGCTGCTCCAAATATGCACCCCCGCAAATTGATATCCGGACAAGAGGTCCATTAGCAGAGTAAAATGATAAGATGTAAAGTACTTATGGGTGGTAATATGGCGCGATCCAGTTTGTATCGTTAATCCAAATTCCTTTTCCTTTTACGAAGGCGATTTTTATCTCAAAGATGAAAGCCTGCAGAAAAAGTGTATCCAAAACTGCACAGAATAGCCCTTTTTATTTAATCTTCTTTTACCAGTCTGCGACAGTCAGGATATTACAAAAATACCTGATGATATAAAAGGGCAACTGCGTTCTCATTCAGCGTTCCGGTGTACACAAACGACTTAAACTATGCCCTTGAATTCTTTATGAATCATAATTGACACTTAATCCTTTAGCCACACATCTAATCCAGTGTTGTACAGACTTTTTATGACCCTGGGCTCATGGCGTGAATCGAGTTTCTCTGTTGAATGACTGCATAGCTAGCACATTCCATGTGCTCACTGATCTGTTCTTTCTAATTAACTCTAAATAACCATTTATGTTTGAAGATCAAGAATTTTGGACATTTTTTCTGCCCAAAGTCGTGCACTGATTACAATATATTAAGTTTATTTTCTACTTCGGGTACTGTTTCTTCTGTTCTTTTGTAAGTGCTCACGTATATCGCTTCCGCGCGAGGTTCCGTTCGTCAATCCTTAATTCTGCAGCCGCGAGAAATTCGCTTTAATATACAGCTGATAATTTTGATGCCTACAAAGTTACTCATTATTGGAAGTAGGTATGAAGATAGTTTTGAGGCAACTTGTCTTCATGACCATGCTATCCTATCTGGTCTCTCAGATCCATGAGGAGTCAAATAAAGAAACTGCAAAACCGTTGTATATTTGTGGATAGCTGCCACTGGAGTCCACCCGTGTAGGCTAGGGTTTACTAGATTAAGACTGCCTCGGGGATTTCTGCTGGAAGATTTTTTCCTCATATACTTCAGAAACAACACAGTTCTAAGGAAACATTTAAACTACTGAAAAGATCTCTTGGTAGCAGGATAAGGTCGAGTTAAAGTTTTATAGTCGAAAGTAGAAAAAAAGAGAACATATGGAATAGGTTGTACGAACGAATGACAGAAATCCATTAAGGGATGGATAACAAAGCATCATATATGTTTGCTTATATGTCAAAGTTTGCTGAACACCTGGCTTAAAAAATGCAAATAAATAACCAGACAGGACATATTTAACCAACTAATATTGAAATGCTCTTCTATTTTTTTCAAAAATGGATCGAATTTACTATAGCAACCAAGCCAGTACAAGTGCGTATACTGAATAAAAATCTTAAGAGTTAGCATTATTCGGTCATTCTGCAAACCTGTTTTGGATAATTATTTATAAAGTTAGGACTTGTCATCGTCTTATTTTAAATGTTCATCGTATTACTTCATCCTTCATGTTCTTTGACGATATAATTCCTTGCTCAAAATTAACTTTTTTCGCTTGACCCAATTATGAAACGTTTGTGGCTTCGGTGGGAGTCGAAACCACACAACAGGGAAGGCTTTTGCGTTGCCAACGCTCCACCGCTGAGCTACGAGGCTCACCCTTTGCCGGGAATTTAATCACAATTTTAATCGACTTGCTTGGCCAGCTTTATTGCACGTATGGAATCCACCATACGGGTTTTGGTAGTTTCGGCAGCTTTGAGTGCAGAGCGATTAAGGTGGTTATACATTTACGTGGCCGTATATAGCTTCCCAGAAAAACACGGACGGGTCAAATATTTTAGAGAATTCAGTCCGAATACTAAAGTCAAACATTATTTTTACACGACAGAAAGTTAAGAAGGGCTGAGCCTTTCTGTTGCTTTAGCAACAGGCTGCTATTAAATTCAACCGTCCATAAACTAAGTCATTTATTTCACACGGAACTGTTTTTTTTTCGAAATAGGCATGATCTCGGGTGTGACAGATCATAAGCTTCTTATCATGCGTTGGTATCTCTGGCTGCAAGCCATGAACTTATAATCTGGCTCACAGGAAATATTCAACATCAGTCGCGGTTCTACGCTACAGTATATGTCAGCACTATCCAGCAAGGCTTTACTCGCACAAATCTAGAGCCTCAACTGCCTTTCGAGTAGATTTAACGGCTTTCGCGTTCTGGTGATAAATTACTTTCCAGTAAGTCACCCACACAATCGTATCCAGCTGAAGTTGAAGCACAGTCTATTTTTGGAGCCGCCAGACGCTAAGAGGGAAACTTCGCTACAAAGAAAAGGTATGCATTTATTATGCTGCCTTGCCAGCGGATGCCTTCAAACAGTCCAGGGTTTCACTTAGATTAATTAATTTCTGGTATTTCTTGACACAAACATGCAAAAAAAACTACAAACGGATGAACACTAAATGGCCAATTGACAATGCTTGTAATCGCCTGGTGGAACAAATGCCATCAAATGAATAGTACATCAATGCGAGGATAGCTGCTTCACTGTTATTCGTTTGGCAACAAACTGCAGTTTTTGCGAAGACAATATGCTTGGAGTTCAAAATAACATCCGACAAAATGAAACTTTAAAAAGCTCTGGACGAGATAACGAATGGCACATGGGATTATGCCCCACTCAATTTAATTTGTGTGACATTGCTCTAAGATTCAATGTGGCTTTTGCTCCGATCTACTGAATTCATACTTAATATTAATTTAAATTACATTTGTAGTACAAGCAGTTGATATTTCCAGGATCAGTCGTTCAAATGGAAGTCAATTGCAACAACATACTCATATGGCTACTAAATGGATAGAGTGGTTTGCGTAATTCTGGATTTCTCCGTTTAAAAAAGACACTTTCAACATGTATTCAACCATGTAATATTACTGATTGGGTAAGGCTACCTTATCCTCTGCCAATTCAATTATTGCCTTCTGATAGCCCAAACCACAAAAATCCAACAACACGTTTAATTCATAAACTAATTAATTCGAAGTTCTGTCCATGGTATACACCCAAAACTCAACAGCTATGGTTGGACCACAGCAGTTGTCGAGGTTCATTGCTTGCGTCGTAGATTGGACGCAGCATGGCTAACTTGTGAATTCATGGCATTGAATCTGTCGTGCGTATAATTTGTCATCCATATGAGTCCGAATGTAACATAGAAACCAGACGGCCTGCCTACGTCTGCGGCACAAAATCACGTTTCTCAGGTCTCATAGACCTTTCATTAGTGAAAACGGCATAAAGTTCATGGTAAGGGGAAACTATAGTCTGAGTTTTTATCCTGAGAGGTGTCAGTATTGTGATAACGTCTAGCTTTCAATTTTTATTATAGTGAGTTATGTTCTGATTGACAACTGGAATGGATACCTCTAGCCTGCATTATTTGTCTATTCTAGTCAGGCAATCAAGCGTTGATGCGATTACGGACCATGATTGACACTGCTAGAGGGCTTACGTCTAGGTTGTCAACGTGTGTGTACGGCAGTAAGTATGTATTTTGCATCATATCAGCAGAACTTGATAAAGGCTTGTGCCTGTTTTTTTTAATAACAATGCATGTTGCATAAAAAGTGGCGAGGTATACTTCTGTGCGCATTTATCCTTGCGTCGAAACATATTTCTTCTAACATAAAATTTTCTAATGAAGACCAAGTAAGTCGTTGAGTAAGCAGAGAGATATTATAGTAAGCTTGGAGCCAAAATAATCCGCGTTTCAAATAATACTTAAATGTGTCAATTATTTTGTTTCATTCGTTGTATATAACATTTAAACACAAAAACATTTATATTGGGCAGTGCTGTGTAAGGGTGCACTTGGGGGCACTTTCTTGTCTAATCTGGTTAGTATTAAGCCCCTTAAAACAACTTTATTAGACTGGACTGTTCTCCTGCGCGCCCAATTACTTCACAAAATGTTAAAGACAATATTTTTTTCTGTAAAATGATAATTTGACTTTTTTTTTCAAATTAACAGCTTACTGCTCTCTAATGCGTGAGGACTTACATTTAACAAAAGGGTTTGTGATTAAGGAAATAAAGGCATCTGTCCATTTCCAAATTTTCAACTCTGAGTCGTTTGTGTGAATGATCATTTTTAATTCTTAAATAAAAGTATTGTTAGCGTATAATTTTATTAATGCTCCTCTGTGAAAAGGCAGCAAATATTTTGCAGAGTAGCTTCAAGTTAACAAAGCTTAAGCCTCAACTTTGTCAAATAAAGAACAAATATATATTTCCTAAATTAAATTGTTAAAAATAAGATTAATTTTTTTGCGCACACATTCCTTCATCCTCTTAATTCTGAAAATTTGTGCTACGGACTTTGCAAATATCAGAAGTGCGCCCACTTACCTCCCAAGCAGTCGATTTCAACTCTGACTCTTGTAGTAGTGACCGGAAAACCCTTTTAATTTCCTCAAAATCTGGTGCGTGAACGTGAATTTAATCCTTTGGAACAAAGGTTTTTGTGAATTTTGGATAGAAATATATCAGATGAAATTTATTTTGGAAACACCGCTTGATAATCCCGAGCTGCCAACAAGTAGTCCCTAGCATACGACTGTAAGAACGTTGATTTAGACGAGATTAAACGTACTGCTCTGCAGAAGAAAGATAAAGGGAGGGTCAGTTGCCTTGAATTATAATGAAAGTAGACCTTCGATGCATCTATCTCACTCTCTTCTCACTCTCGCATTTATGCCTGCTGTCAAGACAAAGTCGAGAGGACTGGAGATTGGAAAGGAATTCAGTAGCATACCAAAGGTGAATGACGTATCATCCTCACAGCACAACTACAAAATCAATGCCAACACATACCTAGTTTGCCGATCGTGCGACGTTGCACAACATTTGTGAGGGTTTCGGTTCATTAGTGGATCTCTTGACACACTCCATGCCTGCCGTCTGGGGGGAGGAACCCACACGTTACTGTTTCGCCTTTTATATATGGAAACGAATACAGGAAGGCTAAAGAGCCCAATGATAAGCCAAAGCCCTCAAACCAGTGTCACATAACAGAAGATGCTCAGCGATCCACGTATTTTGTGGCCCTCTAGCTAATATAAGCCTTGTAAGTATAGTAATCCTTCAGTAGGTTGGTATATATAGACTCTAAGACACCCAATTAATTAAGTAAGACTGGTGCACATCTTGTGCAGTGTGAATTAATTGTTTAAGGGTCGCTACTCTTAATCTCAGTTAACTTTGTTTATATTGATGGATTCCATAAGTTGCAGTGGGCTGGGCGGTTAAGGAGACTGAAGCAGGATTAAGGTCGCAGCTCCCAGTAGTGTTTGTTAACACAAGCGGTTTCAGCTTTGGCTGCACTCAGGCCTTAACTCCTGTAATTGTATGCTCAGATACTGCTTAAGTCGTTAAGGTCTCTAAAAGTGGACTAACCATTGTAAGTTGCAACTTTGAACCGACGTTTTCTTCTCCTTCTTAGTAATGAAACTTCCGTTTTTACGTTTACTTGGCTGTTGCGAAAACGTTGTTTACGTCGAGTAAGATCTCGATCAAATAGAACCCATTTTACATCAATAACTAAGCGACAAATTTTATATGAAACAGGAACTGTACATGAAGAGCGAATTAAAGCCCTTATAGATGGCACATTACTGGCCTTACTTGATATGAATATGCGTGACAAAGTTAAGGTCCCTTCTGCGGTCAAAGTACTCAAGCAAAGAATGCTTCCAAAATTTTCTTTTACAATTTCAAAGATTGAGGCTGGGGCCTTTGCACTTTTTTTAAAACAAATGGTGTAAACATATTCAATGCAGAATCAGAAAAGCACCGTTTCCAGTCGAACGTTCAGATAACTAAAGATAAACACAAGATTGATGGATAGGTTGTTCGCAGTGGATGCGAGATTATTTTTGCAAGCCGGTTTATTTTGTGTGCTTATTGCAAATTGACTTTCAAATATTGCAATATATATAATTATATTTGTTCATTAAAAATTATGGCAATGGCCTTAATGTGGCTCTCTGAAAATATATATTTTCTAGTTATCAATCCACCCTAAGTCGAAGTAGAATTATTGAAGGCCGACACAGATATCGAAATCGTTCTCCTGTTGCTCTTTTTTGCAAACCTTTCTTTCTACCCATTTCTTTTCAGACACAGTTCTGACATAAATACGGTCTTTCAGTTTGGGATATAAAACTACTAAAATATTACTAACCAGTTCAGTTTTCAGTTGTTAACAGTTTGAGCGAGTCCTTTACGCTACGACCTTCTAACTGGTGACACAAAAAAACTTAAGTCCAGTTGTACTGGTATTCTGCTATGCCCGCCCATACATTTTGAACATTTAAATCCTCTTCAACATTCATAAAGCAAGCAAGCTGCCTAAATATTACCTTTGTTTATATGGAAGTTGTCCCAAAGTCCCACTTTGAGAAGCAAAGCCTATAAAACTCTTTTCAAAACACGCCTATGTTACGGCTGCCTCAGTAAAAATAAGCAAGCTGTCATAAAAAGCTTCTCCACGATATTTTAGATAAGCATGTTGCATTTGCCTATCGCTGTGCATGAATGCCTATCATGAAATAAACAAGCCTTTATAGAAAGCAAGCGTTTCTAATAATAACTATCGAACGTTAACATCAAAGTGCATGCTTCTACAGAGGACGTACCTGCAAAAAAAAGTCAACCTTCATATCAACAGAATGCGCTTGAAGAACTTTGTTAAAGGAGTTTGTGTGCAATTCGTATATAGCTTGAACAACCGTTGTGAGCTCAGCTGGAGAAATAAAATCGTCTTTGTCCATATCATAGAGGTCAAAAATCCAATTCAAAATTTCATCGGTGGAGCCGCGTAGTAGCCGAGAAAGTACACAGGCAAATTCCTTTTCATAGGAAAAAAGCTGTAAGTTGCCTCCGCACTAGATTAGTTAGTTTGCAAATAAAAAGCCGTGAGATGAAGCTGAACTACCCGATTTTGCTCTCTGATAAGTGTCATTTTAACTGTTCTCTATTGCGACCTCAAAGGTAAGTATATAACAGATTCCCTTGTAGTTTTCAAGTATCCTTTGAGCTTGTGAACTAATATGGCGAAAAAAGAAATTTTATAGTCTAGAACATTCCAACCGTGATCAGCCTTGAGTAAGGGTCTACTTTCCACCTAAGCAAAATATGTGGTCAATTTATTAACACTTATGCGTTTTCTATGAATCAAAACACCACCCTCTATAAGATAAAAAGGAATAAAATCCAATTCCTTTTGTCAAAATTTAGTTAGCCACAATTTATTGCTAATCGTAATTGAGTTGTGCAAAAAAGGATCGTTGAACTGAACTTTTTCGCAACAATTTCTGTTATTACATTTCATTGAAAACCACCTTAGTGCATTTGTGTTTATAGCAATTTTTAACCACGGAAGATGAGGCTTGAAACAAAGCTTTATGGAGTGCGGTTAAACAAAAGTCCACGAAATAAGAATTAATTTAAACACATTAATTCCTCGCTGATGGTATCCACTTTAAAGTCGTTTAAATTCCGATTTTACATATCTATTGAATAAGGCTTCATAAATATAAAAAATGAGACGCATGGGCAATATTTTGCTTAGTTTGAAATCCTTTTGATTTATTTCTGAGATACAAACTGGAAGTCCTAAGCAAACTTTTGGATGAGGTAGCTGACAGCTGTGCCTGAGTTAGCCAGTCCCCGCAAACAACAGATAAATAAATCAACATACGCCTGCGACATCTGTCGGGCATTTCTTGAAAAACACAGCAGTCGAAGTTTGCCATACAAAGTAAAATATCATTTTTTAATATGGAAATGTTTTATACTTTTCAACACTCAACAGTTCTTTAGGTAATTGCTTACGGAAAATGTAATCGAGCCACGTCCAGTTACATCAAATGCTTTAAATGTCAGTGAAGCATAACTGTGTGAGCCTGAAAGAAAGGGAAAAATGTTCTCTTATTTCACACTAAAATTAAACATGAAAATGTTAAGCGGACCATAGAGCAAAGAATTTTATTGACTACTATGTCAATGAAACATCTGTTTAAAATATGCATTTGTTAAAACTTTACGAACATTTGTAGACTCCAATTGCATCAATAGCAAATATTACCTCCGTTAAACCTGTAGGTTGCTTGTGGTTTCCTGAAAGCTGCAAGCCTAGCAAATCAACCTGCTAGTAACGAGCCACCAGTATCCGCAAACAACACGCTCCGATTTGCAAGAATCCAGCATAATTCGGGGTTCGCTATGTGGATTTGCTATTACTGAAAATAATTTGCTTAATGCTGCAATCCGGTACTTAACTGAGAGCCATTCTTCCATGGAAGGTAAGCAGTTCCTTTAGAATGTTTTACTTTTACAGTGACCCATTATGAAAGGGCAGAGATTTAGTTTGCACAAGTGCGCACTTATTCTGTTAACTAAGGTTTTATCAGACTATTCTAGTACTTTAAATTGCAACTGAGTACAAACAACTTTAGTATGGGTGAATGCTTTGCACAATCAGTGCTTGTTACGTAGACCGAATAGTTGAACAGGGGCCTGCATAAGCCTGCATAATCGCCATCTAAGCTCTAGCATAACCAAACGTGTTAAGTTAATATTATTACTGACGCAAACTCTCAGTCTAAATTCTGGCGTCATCCATCTACCTCATGAAATGTTACCAATCTGCTGAACTGTGTTTTGGATTATAAAAAACATTCTGAAGTGTCGTTAGACTATACGTTGCCGTACGATATATACCCGATATATTGCTGTTTTATCGAGGTTCAGGCTTAGAAAAACAAACTCCTTCACGATTCTTAATAGCAACGTAGACAGTATGCATTTCTTATTGATTTGCAATACCCTTACACACTTACAACATATTTAACATAAGCTAAGCATACAAATATCCCGTCTTGCATTCATTTGGCAGTAGTTTAATCCCATTTCAAATAAAAACGGGTATCTTCCCTGAAAACGTTCTTAATTACGAAAGGATATCACCGTTATATATGCATTCCCGTTTTTTATCAGTAAATGTTTATATTTTCTTGCATTTATATACGCTACCAAGAAGTAAGGCATGCCTTGTAAAACATTACTTTGACTATGGACAACGTAATGTATTATACAAGCAGCATTAACAAATAGAAGGATGCTTGCCTGATAAATTTTCGTTTACGGTGTTAAAAATCGTAAATAAAAACTCTTTTGAAATCAGAAATCTGCGCTTTTTGTGATAGTGTTAATTGAAATATGCAAAATGTATATGCAACCAAAATATGTACGCACACTTTCTATTTAGATTTCTAAGGATTTTGAAAATCAACGACAAAATGATTACTACGTGAGTACGGAATAGAAGGCCACCTAAAATAAGCTTTTTCAAATGCTCATATCCGATGTGGCTAAAATATATTAAAAGTAGGCTGAACGAAATTTGATATTGCTACTCCAGATAAGGAAACATTTGTAATCAAGAACATAGCCCATTATTTCAGTTAGCGTTACATATACTGTTGCTAATAGTAAAAGCCAGGACAGGGTTAACCGCGAAGCAAGCTTTGACAAGTGGGGCTGCTTCTCTCTGCCAAAGCTTTCACTCACTAGCATATGCATTAGAGTTGCCTTCCAAGCTCGTGCCATTGAAGTTTATAATGCTGTCATTCCATTACGTTTGTTGTCATTAATCTGTAAGTGTGTGACAAGTTGGCCGACTGTGTCGGCACTTTAACGCCTTCCAGACTTAACAGAACTCCCATGATTACTATCGGTTTAGATTAAGGTCCACCATACACGCAGAAGTTGACCCTTCATTCCTCATTCTTATATACCTACTGGCTATGATATATCCACATTTGCTTAATTATGCAGCTCGAAAGGCAAGTTCTCTTTGTATAAAGAAAGTGGTTTCTTGAAGTTTTATACTAAACAAACTATTTAAATTTATTGTTCTAATCTATTGCTATTTCAACGTTTCTTAAAGCTGGGAATTATCAATAAAATTTTATTCTTCTTAACCAACACTTAGTACTTCTTATAGTTCATTTAAGTACTTAATATACCTAATGCTGCTCATTATTATTTATAAGTTTTTTGTAAATGCATTCCCGCTGGTATGGAAGAATTAATCAAACATTTACAAATTTAGAAAATTTGCTTGTAGGACTAGCAGAACTGTATATGGCACATGCTCAACCCCTTAAGACCTTTGTTCTGTAGTTCTCAATGTATAATGGTAAAGCTGCGTTTGGAAGTTTTAAAAGACTGAAGCTACGTTTTTCGAAGCTACCATGGTACTGTATATTCACGTAATTTTCCCTTGGCTCCTCTTAAGTACTGAACAAAATAAAGTTAGTATTTTCGTCTTATTCCTCATCCACGAGCAATGCCAAAATGTTTGTATTGTTTCAAATCTACGGTAGAGGTCTGCTTCCTGTATCCAATGCTCAGTTAAGTTGAAGTTAATGCACTAGGTGGTCCAGCAGAAAACCTAGAATCTATGATATAATTATGGCGATTTATGCACTTGACACGTGGTTTCTTGCGACATGGTGTACTAAAGCGGTTAGGTTTTATAAAAAATCCACTAAAATGCAAAATAAAGATCAAAATAGGGCAATTAGGGCCATGTGATTACCTGCCATCGGAAATATGCTATCAAACGCCTTGCAGAAAGTTTCCTTTGTTGCAAATCCATAGTTGCATACCTATAGATAATACAAACAGTGACCAAGATTAACTCTTAAAAGCTCCGGACTTCACTGACATGCAGCAGTTAATTTTTGTGCTTCTTACTTGTGCTCAAACATATTGTACAAATTATGCGTCTAGGAAAAGTCAACACTCTCAACTGACAAAAAACTAGCCAATTTATAAAGCTAGGCGAAGCTTTAGTTATAAAACTACTTTTGCATGATAAAAATACGCAGATTTCGTTAGAGGATTACAAAATAAGTTATTTTGTTCCCATTATTTTGCATAGTATATTTATTTTTAACAACATGTCGTTGTATTTATATTGCAGAAACCATGGTCGTTTTTTCAATATCCCATATACCATTAGTTCTTTTAGTTCACAACTTTATTTAATCTACATGTGGGTTTATCAATTTTTATAAGTTACCTCAACTTCTAAAAAGCTAGCATTTGTGGTAACTTGCGCGTTCTTTCGATGCTCAAAGGACCTGAGCGAACGTACATAAAATGTGCAAAACAAATTCTTGCAAACTGAAAACAATTTAAGTGGGAACCGTGAAAATTGGCTTAGAATGGTAGTGATTGCGATCCTGGCAGCTTTTTGTAGTTCAAAACTTACATTTTTAAAACCACGGTAGAGAAAGCGAAGCTCGTTTGCAGTAAACTTTGTTTGAGAGACCAACTTTTGTAGGGATGGAGGAACAATATAGGTTTCTACCTTACTGCTCACATCCTTTATATCATCTAGGCGTTAGAAAAAAGAATTTGTTAACGACCACTAATAAAATTGTTATACCATAGTACAAACATGCACTAGGGCTAGTTACAAGTATACCAACAATGCTTTACAATGTTGCTAACGTATGGTCAGCACACAGCCACAACGGGAACTAATGGCATTTTAAGGGGTAGGTGAAGATTAAAATACTAAAAAAGTCAATATTATATTTGAAATAATCCCTAGCTAAGGTTTACGCTCGAACCACAAAAGATGTTAAAGATTAAACCTCGGATTTCTATAATTTTTTCAACCAGACGCATGTTTGTTTGGGAGAATGCGTTAAAATTAGGGGAATTGCTATATTTGGAATAGTTCTTAGTAGTAAAAAGTAATGGATATCTCTAAGCAACTGCGACTACATTTCATTACTTTGAAATATAAACTGACAAATAATATGAAATGGAAAGATAATAAGTGGTTTCCATATTAAGGGATTACCAACCTTTTTACGTGAACGTATTCAAAGTGCCTACATGTTGCACAATTGAGAAATTCAAAACTACGAACTAATGTAAAGTAACTCCTAGATAATCTAAGCAAAGCGAGGCACAATAGTGTATGTCTATGAGATAAGTCTGCTTTTGTAACAAGTGCACTATTATATTCTTTCTATAAACGTCATAATTCCGATCTCACCCCAGAGATAATTAATGACGTGCTCAATGCGAAAAAGTCGTTGATCTGGGAAGAACAAAATAAATTTTACGTTTAAATAAATTTTAATGAGAAGAAACGTTACCTTTTGCTTTCCTTCCAGAAGCAACAGAACTGTACATTTAGAATGCCCGTCAGTTTGAAGTTATTTGAAGCACAGTGAACAGTAAATTAACAAGACCTTACGCTGACCAAACCTCTCGATATCCTATTCGCTTACGAATTAACCAATCACAAAACAGCGTGCCGATTAAACCTGCATAACTTTATATAAGAGCAACGGCTTTAGTATATATAGACGCTGCTGACAATTTCTCTTGTTGAATACCGAGTTGTTTGTTTCTCGCTGTATTTATCATTTGGCAGACTTACTTAAATGTTTCGCATGTGCAAATACTGCACCAGGTGTGATGAACTTCACCAAGATTTGACGTTACTCGACGATTGCAGTGGGGAATTGTGACGTGAATGGTGAACAACTTACACACATTTGATTGTAACTAACGTGGGGGGAAGGTGCATATGGTAACAGTTTTCTTCCACTTCACGTTAAATTATTATAAGAAAGAGGCTAAAAAGTGCACCTGGCAAATTTTTTTATGTAGTACACATCGTATACCCGTAGATCCTGCATTTTGTTCTATGGAAACGGTGGTAATCGGGATTTGGGGATGGGTGAACGGAATAGGAATGGAGGGAAAATTTTTGATAAAGTTGAGATAAAGTTTTTTTCGCATGTAAATTGAAGAGGTGCGCGGAGTTTCACGCCGCGCACTATGGTAATTTAACTCTAAATTGGCAAACTGGACCTCAGGTAAGTTGAAGTTGACGACCTCCTATCCATCAGTTATATTTTTCAGGAATTTCAAAAACCCGCAATTTGATAATGGAGCTGTTTCCGCAATACGTTGAAAGATAATGCAGCTCAGAAAAATCAAAAGAAATCAATCAAAAACATTTCTAAATGCAATAAAATTAAAAGGCATATGACAGTTATTAAAATATATCCTCTGCTTCCGTAAGTCCCCACCCATTAAACCTAATAAACGCAGTTTTCGTAGGATAAATGCTGGGACTAGGGATTAATGAGCTACACTACATAAACTACTGATGCCGTGCATTTTGTAAAGTTTTGATATCAACATAAAATATAATCATAAAGCGTAGCATAGCTGGCCAAATTTATTCAGAACAATTTGCTTGTGGTAGAGTCGCGCTACAATATGCGTTTGTCATAGATAACCTTCTATGTAAGTACATATTTTTACTGCCAAATGGAACTTAATGGGCACTTAAGCTGTAGTTTATGCTCTTATAAATTAAGCATCATACCGTCAATGCGTAGGGTTAAAAATATTTCACTGTTGAATATCAAAATCATTGCCAATACAAGCAAAAATGCAAGTCCAAGTAAGTAGTTGAGTAGATGACTCGATCGCTGGGACAATATTTTTATTCGCCTCACGTTTCGAGACTTGTCGCGGACTCGTCATCAGAGACATAATCCGAGAGCACAGGAATTTGAAATATTCAAAGGCTGCAGTCATTACTGCAAACATACAACGACAATTAACGATAATGGCCTTCTGGGCGGCATGCAGGCTTTGGCTTGCTGAACTTTCATCACGCGTGGTGGACTCGGGCATGATTGCTCGGCGACCTGACCCTCCGGTGTTGGCATAAGATGACACAGTGGCCTATCCCTTCCCCAAATGGCGTTTTGCTTCGGCTAAATTGAAGCTCAGTACCGAATATGGATTAGGCAAATCGTTGTACTTGTTTATGGATTGGATGCCCGTCAATCATGACTCAAGTAATTATCGGCTCACCTGGTTGTCTCCTCTTGCGAGGATTTCGGCCTAATCAAATCTGACTGTGTGGACAAGTCTCGTCGAATGAGCCGCAACCTGAGAATTGGTATCCTTTCGCTACATTACTGCCGTGTGTTCGGTATTTCGCGTCTTGAAAAGTCCGCTTGTGTCTCCGTCATAGTTGCTTTGCCCGAACCTGGAATCGGTGCAACTCCAGTTCGCAGCGAGAATATATCAGACTAAAGTACTCTCGGTGTAGACATCTGAAACAGCGACCCGACAGCATCATTTTGATGCGTTCAAGATATGGCACCGATGCAAAAGCACCAAATTTTTGCATAACTTCAGGGAGGAGAGGTAGTTTCTGAAAAGGATTAGCATAGTTTATGTGCCACCCGCCAAGCAGAACTCATAAATAAGAACGCCTCGCCAAAGTAAAATAGTTGGTCTTGCCACATATTTCAATGCAGACAAATACATCGCAAGGGGTTAAGGCTACGAACGTTTAATCCTAATGACTGCAATCTTCCAGGCCAAGTTCCTTTGGAGATGAAAGAGATCTTGGCAAGGCCCGAATTTTAGAAAAAATATATTGTGTACAGAAAAGTCGGGAGGAAGCTGGCACTCGATCTGGCATGGCGTTCGATCGTGAGGACCGTGTGACAGCGCGGGTTCATTTAAACGGACGACGACGCTGTCTATGTCAGCACCCTGATGGGGCGAAATCCCGAGTGTCCGTCAGTACAGGAATTTTCACAAGGGCCCCAGAGCGAGCTTCGTCTGAGTCAGCTTCAGGACGCTGATTGGCCCTACCAGTCTGGGGTGCGTGTGTGCGCCTCAGTCGCGCGTTGCATACGGACTTGAGCCATCGTGCTGGGTCTAGCACGCCTGGGCGACCAAGACTGTCACCGCGAGACCACGTCTGTGGCGTCCAGAGGGCATCGGGCAGTATCGACCACTTAAAATATGCCCATCCACTTAGCCTAACAGTCACTCTGACTTAAAAGCAAATCGTAGATATAAACTGAAATGTGATCCTACAGTCAGCACCAATCTTAACTATAAGTTAATTGTTACTTGCCTTAAGGCTAACGTTAATCCTAATTTAACCCTATTTAAAAAACCTAACCATATTTTAGATAGAATATGGCGCCCAGGCGGGTGGTTCATGTTCTGGCACCCTGTTTACAGCACCCTTAAACTCATTCCTACCCTTTTTGTGAATATTGGGTAGTCTTACTAGTTGGAGTATGCCAAAGGCAATTAGTACCTAACTAATAAGTCATACTAAAACATAGAATGTGGATTACCAGGGTTCAGATGTAATGATGAAGGTTTTTTTTCCATCATAATATGCGAGACTGTTCAGTGCACCTACAATTATCACGTTAATATTCAACAGTTACTGTGGCCTTCGTTTATTTGACTGACTGACTGCCAATTGCTTTCCTCCGACCGTGTATCAAAATTGCACGTCGTCCGGACAATGCCTGTACATTCAACGTGATGCCAAAATATTTGTAAACGTGTATTGACCATAATAAGGTAGCAGTCTTGCAATATATATCATTCTCACTTTTTCCAACACCAATCATAGACGGTGTGTTGTGACATCAAACAGAAAGCCTTGTTTAACAACTCAGTGTAAATGTCACAGGGATATATGAATTAAGGCAAAGATGTTTCAGTTATTCCCGGTGGACGGAGGATTTTAACTCCTGACAAAAACAGAGTATGTTAAGGTTATTTTTCTAGACGATTATATATGCATTTTCAATAAAAATGTCATAAAGAGATTTGTAGATTCTTTGTAGATTATCTGAACTACATATTAAATTCTGCTCTCTAACCAAATAGGGCGAATATCGGTTGAATCAATATGGAAAATAGTTTTTTTCCTTGAGAAGTGCATTTTCAAGTTGCGTCTTATGAAAAGGTATAAGCGTACTTGACTTGGTTGTGTGTGTTCCGCCAGTGAACCACGAACGCGGTTACCTAGCATGCGACGGCTTGCAAACTGCATTCACAAACATAAATCAGACGTTTGACGAAGTGAACCGTTTTTACTTTTCGGGTTGTGCTGGTCCTTTTATGTGAGCACGGCTTCCATTGGGAAGGAAATAAGGTGGCTGCCATGACTAACACAAAACAAGCGCGAGAATCACTCGGAGCATTTCCCTCGAAAACAACCAGCCGTAATCGGAATGCCACTACGAATGCACACTACAAACTTCAGCGTACATGCCTCATTAACTTGGCTTCAAGCTTGAACCCAGCCGCTAAACCAAGCTTGGCCATATAGAACCTCACTAGTAAAACTTGAACAGTTCTCTCTCTCTCTCACGCACATTTAGCATCTATCATAATATAATATTCGCTCGCTGTTCACTCCCACTTATTGACGATGTGACTCCAAGCGCTCTAATGTGCTAATCATATCTGCAGCTTTATATTTCTGGTGACGGCGGGTTAGTAGAACAAGCTGGAAAATTAAAAGAAAATGCGATTTTGATGACAAGTCATCTGTCTTCATGGTCTCATTTCGAAATGCACACTTCATGCGTTATTCAATATATGAATATATATACTTATTAGGAGGTTTGGCAGATTTGCTTTATTTCAGTAGACCCAATTGTGAAAAAAGCTTGAGGCATTTGGCGGAATTTGAACCCGCTTATCAGAGAAGGTCTCTACCGGAAGCCAACGCTCTAAACGCTAAGCTACAAACGCCCCACCTCTTGCCATGAAGTTTATCACGCTTGGGTCGATATTACCCACCCAATGTACCGCTCGTATGGAATCCACCATTAGACAAAAGTAAGCTGACTGCCCAAGCAGGTTTTTCTACGCAATCATCTAGAATCCACCAGAATGACAACTAGGTTGACTTAATTATTAGAAGATTTGACAGATTTGCTTAAATAAGAGATGACCCAACTGAGAAAAAAATCGAGGCATTCGGCGGGATTTGAACCCGCGTCAGCGGTAGGCTAACAGTGCAGAAGGCTGGGCACAAACAACCTTTTTGTGGTTATAAATGGATACTAGGTACGCCATAGGTCTAACTGTTACAATGAGCATGACCAGCACAACTACGAGAAACGTTGATGCATGGAATGTGGTGAGTAGCATTGCTTAATTGATGCTTGACTAGAAGGTGCTTTATTTGTCACAGGGTTACGCTTAAGTTGGATACAGGCTTGTGAACGATAGGGATACCAGAACCGTTTAATTGTCGACCTGCAACGTGCAGTTATTACATCAGAGTATCGTACGTGGTTAACAGCAAGGTTTATGAGTTTATTAGTTTAATTTGATTTTTGTTTAGTTATGCACCGTTAAGGCTAGGTTAATATACTTAAATATCTACTATACACTGAAAGAACCTAAATTACCTATGCAAACTTAATAAAACTAAGTAGACTAAAAATTAAACCACACTTAAATTAAACTAAGAAATTTTCTGGTATTTGCCCGACTTGAATGCAGAAGAAGGCAAAAAGTTGGTTCTGGTAGCAGCGTTTTTATCAAGGACAACAGAGCGACAACGGTGTGTTTTAGCATGTCCCCTACAGCCTGCTTATGAGGCTTTAGTCCTTCTAGATTAATCATGGGCTATCGCATGCCAAGTTCTTCCCCCTTTTTGCCGTGATCTCAGCAATAGCCGCCGTTTCTGTTGCTGATTCGTGTGCTTTTGTTGATGTTGCTGCAACTGCTGTTGTCGCCTTTTTTGCGGCTTCTTCGGTTTCTGCCCCTGCTTCAGGTGCCGCTGTCTCGGTTGCTGCTTCTTCTGCACCTGTTCCCTTTTCCTCGCTTCATGCCTCCTCTGCTTCGGTGGCTATTGATTTTCCTGCTGATTTTTTTCTGCTTCTGTTGCTGTTGCTGTTGTTGCTGCTAACGCTTCACTTTTTGCTTGAGTAAACCTGTCCTAAAGCCACTCCATTATGTCGTTACTGCCTGTCGGGTTTCAGTATTTCTGCAGCTCTACGAGGAGAACCATAGAATTGACTGGCCGTGCTTCCAGTATCATCAGCATTTGTGCTTGGTTAATGAGGTTGTGTGTTCGTCTGCGTCGCCAGTTGTTGTCTTTGACTAATAGGCAGAACAAGACAAACATTCGATTCCGATGGTAGAGCCTTTTTTAAGGATAACACAATGGCTTGCTTTACTCTGTCTACTACAGCCTATTGATGAGACTTTTGGCGCGGCGGACCTGAGGGATGTTTGTAGAATGTCTGTACTGCACGCGTGAGCGACCTTCACTTTAACTCACCACGCGGCGGCCGGTCTGCAGGCATGACTCAACTGGGGCGCACTTCAAACCAAAGGCTCTGCGTGTATCGCCGCTCGCGTCCCCGTAATAATTAATAATAAAAACTGGGAAGGATAGTTTAAGTAGTTCATCTCATCTACCCCTAATCCGAGCAATTCGTTCCCCGTAAACGGTAGATATAAGGGATTTTGGGGTGGGGAAACAGGAAAGGTCATGAGGGAAAGTTGCAGGAGCATATGGAATTTGTTTCCCATGGCCGCTGGGAGTAATTCATTCCGCAGGCAAATTAAAGATTTGTGCGGCGTTTCGCGCTGTGGCCTATACTTATTTAACTCCTGAACGGTAAGTTGGCCTTCAGGTAACCACTATTAGTATATTTTGGGAAAGTTCGAGAAACCTGCATTTTGATGATCAGGTTTTTCCGCAATACGTTAAACAATAATACATATTAGGAAAATCAATCAGTACCATTTCTGAATAGAATAAGATAAAAATGCATTTTGCAGTTATTAAAGAACACGCCCCTGTCTATACCAATTCTTCATCCATAAAACCCCTTTAGCCACCGTTTCTGTACGACTTAATTCTAAGGTTATGTGTTTTTAAGATGCACTCTTAAACTACTGTTGCCAAAAAACTGAAAAAAATTATTCTAAGACTGTCGACCCTGTAGGACATAATTATAAGGCAAGGGGAAGCTTAGGTGGTAGACAAACGTTATTTTATCCAAATAGTTTTTTTTCAAGTTTCTCACGTTAGTAGGAAAGAGGAAACAGAAGATGCCTTCTATTTTTGGAAGTCACAGTGATTGAAGTCTCGCAACAGTCACCTGCCGAAATCATACTTAATTGTAAATGGAACCCCCCTCTGCTCCACTAAAGAAGCTATGTTCACATTATATTTTATCAGGGCTTCGGCTACGCCAACAGCGATTACCTATTTCAGAAGGAAATATTGAAGATCTGTAAATTTTTGTGATCCATTGTGCACCTTACCAGCTTTTGTAAAAACTGTCTTGGACGCAGCAGGTTAGCATAACACCTTATTTCTAATGCACATTTTATGCCAAGAAAGTTTTCTTCCCTACCTCAGGTTCAAGCAATTTCCGAAATAATATGTTGACAGTTAATTTACTTCAACATCGCCATCTTCTGCTAGCCTGTGTTATCCTCACTCACAACCGTCGTTTCCAAAGAGCAATTAAGCAATGTGATTTATTGCATACCTTGTACCTACTGCCTTTATGTTTGCGTTGGCCAGACAACGCAAGGCCTGGGGACTGCATCAAAAATCATACGCCTGCCAGTCACTGACGTGAGCCCTTATTAGTTCTGTTTGCAAGATACCTGGAGTGTGACCACCTCTTCCGCAGAGGTATAACAGAATTGATCGCTGTGGCCACTGCAACATGGTACAAATGACAAAACTCTCCCACAACCAGCATCAAGCAATGCATCGATTTTATCGCTCATTATGATGGTCTGCGGGCCTGGTTCATTGAATGATGCCCATGACCTAAAAAAGACCGCAAATTTATACTCGGCCATGCGGAATCTCCCTGTCTCGCCAACCTGTGTGCCACACAAGATGAACCACGTCTGAAGGTTGTGAAACCTCCATCATTGACACACTGACCTCCGCCATCATCCAGCATAGACTAACCCTAATTCCAACACCTGCAGTCCCATTAAAGCGTCATTTCCTTCCGCTTTACCACAGGAAGCTGCAGCAGGTCACTCTCTCGGTTAGAAATTTAAACATTGTTATGTACACCCACCCCTCTGACACACGGGTTACCTGTCAGTCCTGTTCTGCCAACCGGACAACCGTGCCAACTTCACTTTCTGCACATTTAATCTGACCACAATTTTGGGTGACAAACTTCGAAATTACCGAGTACAAGAATATTTTATCCGACAAGCCTCCTTTCCTCAGTGGCTATTCTCGGAATGCAAGCCATATCGTATATTCATATTTATTCATATGTACTATGCTATATGGGTGCTCACCGATAGGTACGGAACTCGTTCACTCCGTCGTTCCTAAGACTTGCTCTAGAGCCTCCATAGCAGCCGCTCAAAAGCCAGCATATTCTGGACAAAAATACAGTACCGACAAAGACAAGGGAGAATGTGATGGTTATTTCTGGTAAGAACGTTAAACTTCTAACTAAAAAGTTCGCGGATCCGAGCTTCAGGGATGGCTAACCCTGGGGTTGAAAATGACTGGGAGATGGCGGCTAATAAGCCAGAAATGGCTATTCCGGTCTCTCTTGTCGTTATCAGTTCCACCTCATCATTCTATATCGCAAGTACCTACGTAACCGCCTGCAGGGGCTCTAAAGTGGAATCCAGGGCACAGCGGGATGCACATGTTCTGTAACCGGATTGGTGGCCCTCACCGTATCACATATATGGCTAACAGAAACGAAGAAGCGCGGTATTGAACATGAGAAAAATTTAGGGATCTAGGCATGTGGACAACCATGAACTTGATGGCAACAGAGCACTGTGAAAAAGGCCGTCCAGAAGGCAGCAAGTGCGCTGCACTAAATAAGACTAGTGTTTACAATCTTCCTATGTAAGCTCTTTGGAGAAATATTTAGCGCTTCTTTGAGACCACCTGTGGAAAATGGGATGCCAGTTTCGATACCATGGTTTAGAAACGATGTAGAACTTCTTACAAAAGTGCACCGCAGAGCGAAAAAGATGGTCAATGGTCTCAGGGACTTACCAATGCAGGAACTTATCTCAAGGACTTATGCAACGCAGGGCCACAACGATGGTCAATGGTCTGAGGGGCCTATCATATCAGAAGAGATTGATCAAGCTTTACGTTTTTCCCTTGTCTTACAGAAACGTTCAGTGCAGCCTGCTCTGGACATTCTGGATAATCCACAGCTACGTTTCCTCCCTGAAACTGGAAGATTTATTTGAATTAGCCAACACAACTCACCTGTGTGGCCATCCATATAAGGTTACAAACGAATGCATTCGATTGGACTTTTTAAAATGTTTATTCCGCCAACGCATTCTCTAACCTTGACATGTCCGGACTTTTCAAGAGCGACGAAAGGCTCGTCGCCGTAGGTTATTTTTGTACTGCCCGTCAAGTTGCTTATAGGTGGTGACATTCACAGTTATTAGGGCTTTAACCTAGTCAGTCAGGGTGCAAAGATGAAGGGACCTGAAGGAGCATGAGGCAATATCAGCCCTCATGCAATTTTAGGTGGGGGAGCGGTGTTTAGACTTAAATAGTCAGGGCCCATTTTGGATGGAGGGGAGGAAGGAGACAGGCTGTTCTCAGAGTAGGTCTGGGGCTGGCGTCCTTACGTTAACAGTGGACGTCAGTAACCTCAACAACCTTAACTATCCACCCAGAGCTGATAATTGTGTATGCGTTCGCAAGTCCGTCTGTATTCTACCCTGTCAGATGAATGGAAGAGTTGGCCGGAATGACAACCACTCCCTCGTTGGGTCCGGGTTGCAATTTGGTCGCGCGTGCGAGTCCGTGGCGGAAACCAACGTAGCCATGCCACAATTCAACCCCCACAAAGAAGTAGTTTAAACTCCATCCATGTATCTGACAGGTACGAAAACAGATGGACGCGCGAACAAAAACCAGATTTTCAGCCTGGGACAAGAGCTAAGGGCAGTAAAGCAGAGGTTCTTGAGATCGCTTTTTCTTCTTGTACATGCATATATACAGGTTGTCCCAAAAGAAGGTATGCACATCTTAAGATATTGTAAATGTTGCGTTTATATAATTTTGTTATTTCAAAAACGTAAAAATATTATTTTATTGATTTTTTCACTGCATTTAGACTATTGTAACAACAGCTGAATTGAGAGAAGCTTCCGAACAAAAATGCACCCGAATACCAAAGGAATTGTTTCATGGTATGTGCGATTCCATTGCTTCGCGTTGTCAGAAGCGTCGTGACCAAAATGGACATCAGTTTAAGAAAAAGCCGTGCTCAAAACAATAAAAGGGTATTTTTTAATATCTTTGCATGCATTTACTAATAACATTATGATAAAGGCCAATTTTACAAATAGGTAAAATGTGTATAAATTATTTTGGGACACCCTGCATTTTAAAGGCCTCAGAAGATGCCAGTGGGTTTCGACGGCGACTGTGCTCTAGAAATAAGTGTTTACATCAAGACATAGGACGTAAACAGCCCATAATAGGCCAGTAGGGGAAACAGTCTGGGAGTCGAAGATCTGCAGTTCGTTTTACAGGAACAGAAGTGGGTTATACAGGTCTTTGGATCCAAAAGTCGCTGCCGGCATTACTAAATGGCTTAATCACGTGCATCCTTCGGTTTTATAGCTAAGGATCTAAGCTGCACCTGATAGCCGAATGCTAATGCTGTTCCAGGATAAGATGAGATCTTGCAAGGGAAATGTTGCGAATTTTCCCCAACATTTGATGTATCGAATATAAAAGTACTTTGGTTTCCCATTTGTGCCTGTATTCATAGGACTTGGCCAAACACCCTGCGGATGGTGTTCAAAATTACTTGCTCCCATAAGTGAATGTGCATTTTCAGATGCCATGCTAGATGAGGGACAGAAGTGGCAGCCTCGTCTTTGGTGAAGGCAAAGACTGCGCTCGATCTTTTAATCGTTAATAAGTCACTTAATATTTTCTGAAGGAGATTACCCGTCTTACAATTCACATTTAACTTACATTAAATTTTTTTGTAGATATCACTGTTTAAGTGTAGAAAGGACCCATCAGGTGCATGCTTTCTGAGATAGAAAATCAACAAGGATAAAAATATCGCTTTTTACTTTCCCCAAAATAATAACCATATACTAATGGCAGAATGTGCACAATCTATTCACAATATATAGATTGTTTAATAGTTTGATATGGTCTACAATAAGCCCATTATGTCTAAAAACCCAGGATAATGGGTCAAAGAAAATAGAGATCCCTTCAGATTTATGTCAGTTAGTGATGTAATGGCCATAGGACCGGTGCCTGGGTTTTTATTTAGTACATATGCCTCAAAGTCTCAAAAGTCTCAATTAATTCATATTCCAGAAATTATTATCACGCCTTGCCTAACGTCTTTTCACACACCCTTATGCAACAGCAAAGCCTAAACAATCCCGTTGGAAACTCCCCTCACGAGCGACAGCTTTTTACCCTCGAAATCCCAAGGAGTTGGTTTTTTCATTTTCCGCTCTTGGCAAAAGTAGTTTATGTGATGCACCTCATACACCTTTAGTCCCAGCATGTTCTCCTATGAAAACGGTGGCTATAGGGTTGTTGTGGATGGGAGAATAGGACAGGCAGTGAAGGAAATTTCGGGCAGTGTGTTTACAGTGAAAAATTTAAACAACTTTGCCTCCCGCGGCCGCTGGTAGTAAGATGTTCTGCATGTTAACTGAAGGAGTTTGGGACACGTAACGTTGCGGACTTTACTAATCTAACTTCAGAACGGTAAGTTGGATTTCAGGAAGGTTAAAGTAGACGACCGCCTTACTACCATTTTTATTTTTCAGGAATTTATAGAAAGCGACCTGCAATTAGATACTCGAATTTTTTCGCAATATGTTAAATGATAATACATTATAGGAAATCCTACAGATTTACATCAACATCATTTCTAAGTACGATGAAATGAAAATGCATAAAGCAGTTATTAAAGGACATTTAACTGCATATCCTGATTCCCCACCAATAAAACCTTATAACCACCGTTTTCGTAGCACAAATGCTTGAACTAGGTATCACTGTGGTGCACTAAATTAAATAATGTTGCCCTGCTCTTTTTCTTAACTATGTTCCTTCTCATTGGCTCGTGTCACTTAGTCTCACCATCTAACTGAGATGTTACTTTTCTGGTACTACAACACGCATGTACAAAAAGGGAACCCAAAGTTATCATATCTATATCTCCCTCAAATATACTGATGCAACATAGCAAACAACGCGAAACAACCAAACAGTTCCGCGAAAAAGCATCGGGGATCCATTTTAACGTCGCCACTATGTCCATCATTTGAACCAACTTTATAAAAATATATGTTGCCAAGTTTTTCAGCGACACTATTGTGTAAGGCATAGACAAGCTACTGCACAGTATTACTATGCTCCTTTTAGTCACTAGGCGATTGGCTGGCTTGGACGCCGACGTAGTGCCAGGGAAAGAGAAAAGAACGAGACCAAAATTTGGGAATTCCTTCCCACGGAGCTGTAGTGCACGAACTTCACTATCTTATGAAATTCCAATTGAATATTGCAACATTGTACTCGGCGCGAACAAACTGTTGAAGTGGGGTTTTAAGACTTGGTATCATACAGCTTCGTTTCAAGACCTTTAAGTCGCGCTAGAACGTCAGCTTTCGAACGAAAAGTCCATTTGCTATCATACGACGAAAAGAAAAAAAAGTTAAAACAATTTTTTATAACATGTATTTGAGTTTTTAAAGGCATTAAAACCAAAACATAAAACAATTAACGCTACTTTTGTAGTCATTTTCTTCAGAACAGACTTTTGCAGGCAGAAATGAAGAAACTGGTGTCTGCCAACTAACGTCGTAAAGCAGTCATCACGGTTAGTCCTCTGTACGCGTAAAATGTTTGAGTGGTTGATGGGCAATAAGGCTGTGATTGTTCCTTCCAAATGTGGCTTCCGCAACGTCCCTAGACAAACCGAATCTTAAACGCCCTTCTGGTGTCTCTGAAAATCTAGCCTACTGTAATAATCATCCCGTAGTGTGTGCCTATATTAATTTTTAAGATTTTACGGGTCCTGCGAATTAGAACCCAGGTGGTCCAACCGTTAATAATGCTTGTACTACAAAACTTCATGGAAAAAACTGCAGCGCAGGTTGTGTAAAATTACATGCCCAGTTTGCCTTACATTTCAAATGTAGCTTTGCGTTTTCCAACCATGCGACATCTGCTTGAGCGAAGTTCTGACATAATTTTAAAGAAATACTTTTTGAAATCAACGTTTTTCTCGATTTCAAAATATTGTGGGATAACCACGCCTGTCGGCCCCTCCGACTTCAAGAGGAACATTTTAACCGTCCAGTTTTATTGCATTATTAATTGTTTGGCGGTTAACTAGGAATAGATCTGTTTTTATACGTATTTTCAAAAAGAAAGCATAATACTGTTGTCATAATATAGTATAACAGAGTGGGCCTTTTGTGATGATTCCTTTTATTACAAAATAACATAGGACTTCAAATGTTGCCCACACATAAGTAATAATATACGTTTTTTACACATCTAAACAATATGCATTCAGTGCGCACAAGTCGGATAAAGCAACAATTAGGATAAACCCAGCCAAATAAAGGTTCTAAGAGAAACGATAACCGACCTTCAGTCTCATGACATTCGTCATAAAATTTTTAGTTTGAATTAATCGGGTTGCATAGGTTTCTTTTCTGTTATCTAAAGAACTGAAGTCCAGTTACGAGTTTCTTTTGTAAACGTGGCTGGAAAATACTTGTGCATTAGAAAGGAAACTAGTATAAAAACTATCGCTATATAAAATGTAACAAGAGAGGTACCATGCGCTTTCATTGCGATTTGAAATTGTATTCAAATCTGCTTGAAGTTTTCACCTCTAGTGTATTCCTCAACTCACTGTGTTGTAAGGAATAGTGAACGGGTCCTTTTCAAACGCCATTTGAAAATGATTTGTCTAATGAAAAACGACATGTGTCCAAATCGCAGAAGTGTACAGAAAGTAGTAAGTTGCCACGTTCTTCTGTGCAATTTTCTGACATAATTTTGCCTTTCCTCTAGTGTCCTTGTGTCCAACGACGCGAAATAAATTGTACACGCCCAGCATCTTCCTAACACTCGATACACAGAGAGTGAGTTCGAAACAGAAGCGAAGTGATGAGTACGAATGCAATTTCGCCCAGGGAAGTGCTAACCTAGACGGTATCATGCAAACAAACTTGTGCTGGTGAAGAACTGTTATAGCTTTATATTTTGACTGCAGTGTTAAAAGCCATCTGATAAATCTTAATTTCCGCCCCGATTACCTCAAAAGATGTTTCTCATTCGTTTATAAACTAAAAGATACAAGTAATCTGGCAAAATCTTGGCGTCCTTCTTGGCTTTTGAGTCAGGCTTTAGTTCAACTAACGATCTATTCACATAACCCGAGGCTGCGTCAGATTTTTCCCCAAACCAACTGCGACGCTTTAAATCCACGAGCTATGTTATAGTAAACCAAGTATCTATGAAAGGAAGGTTGAATCTATCAATGTTTTCTAAGTTTGGTGGATTGTTACGTTCACATGATAAGCTAGATATGAGTCGAAATTACGTCAGCATGGCTCAAATATAGTCAACGTTGTTGCAACATGGACGAGGGGCTTTGGTGTTCGAAAATCATTGCGTTTGTTTTAATCATTTTGTGCTCATAATTAAAAATCTGTCATTAGCACCTACAAAAGACTGAATCCTCCATGTCTTCAGGAAATGAGTTCCGAACACTTATGTATAGTGATCTGCAATTGAACTCAAATATTCCTTGAGTTTTCCACATCTCGAATGTCTGTTTAATTCATGTGGTAAAAGACTTTACGGCATTACACTACAGCTGGCCATTTCCAGAAAACCTTGTTAGTGGCAACAACATATTTCCGCCGAAAATAGGAAGCTTTAAGCGCAAGAAAGAAGGTGAAAAGACGACGACATGATCGCTGGAACAAGACTTTTACTCGTACGGCCTTTAAGATTCACATCGCAATCCAATATTAGAGATAAGATTTACAGGTAGTTCATGCGCAAAAGGGCTTCAGTATTCAAAGAATGCTACTGTATGCCCAGGTCAATTATCGACTCCTTTTCTTTATTCAGGATGCTCGTTCTTAATGCGGTTATGGCTTCATGATCAGCCCCGGGTCATTTACTGCACCGCTCTTATGTACTGCTGCCGTGATTGTGAATTGGTCATCTGACTCGCGGATATTGGCGCTGAAAACAGTGCTAACTTGCGCACTCCCTGCGTGCATGGTGACTCTCTCCGGGCGAAGCGGTCATTGTATTTATAAATAGACTAGGGACAAGTAAAGCGTGAAACGAACAGTTCAAGTCTCACACGATCAAAATTATTCGTGGGAATTTTGGCGATAAGAATGATTTGTAAGGCCGTTCAAATAGGACATGGGAACAGGAGCCACGCACGATATATTTCGCTCTGCGCCAAATTCAGGAAAATTCTGAATTTGGTTTAAATTTGGTGTCAGGTTTGAGGTTCTGGTTAGGTTTGGGATTACATAAATATCTTTGGTCAGGGTTTGTGTTAACTGTGGGGTTTGGGTTTAAGGTAGGGCTAGGATAACGTTTTAGGTTACAGTTTATTTGACGTTGGTGTTAGAGTGAAAACACGGAAATATTTTGCCGTTCTAAAATGTAATGCAAGGCTGCCTATTCCAAATGGTCATGCTTCCTATTTAAGTGCCTATTTCGGCGGTCATTCTAGTTATCATTACTTTTTTGGTCTCTTTAATACGCAAACGGGTTTCATCGACAGTCCCTTGATGTGGGAAGTGGTGAGATTGCTCTACACTGCTCCTGCATGTTCGGCATTCGCGTCCATTGCAGTTTTGTAGTTATTTTAGTGTGGTTTGTACGCTCCCATCTCCTTAAACATGTGACAGGGGGTAATTTGCCCCGAGGTAAATTCAATGGAACCTTGGGCAACGAGCAATCCCATCGACGAGAAATTCAGGTAACAAGCGAGCCACTAGCCGACACTTTGTTTCGCTTGACAAGCTTCCCAGCTGTTAACTAGTTATCAGTGCATGTGCGTGTGTCCGTGTCCGCCGTTGCGTCGTGCTGCCAGGGCATGGATCCTCGGTTGCCTGCAGCCAATTAGTGAATTGATGCACTTTGATAAGCTAAGTCTCGCAAGAAGAGCATTTCATATGAGGAGCTCGGTGCTGGTACAGATTAACCTCCTTAACCAAGGTTTCACCGTACGCCTATTTGAGCAAAGAAATTTTTAAAATATTTCATTTCACTTATTATCATATATATTGGGTAGAGTTTTGTCAACATCCTCAAGCTCACTTACGTCCAGGTAACATGATAGTTCGAACAAAAAATAAAAGTCGGTAGAATGATCACCATATTCCACCCCGGAACCCAGAAAATAGGCTCTGCAAAAAGGGGAGACTCTGAAATATTTTAGGGGTAAATATCACTTTACCTTCAATACCAGCTTTTCTTTTTCCCTTGTTGTCTGAATAAAAATGGTAAAATAGCATAACACAATTTCTCATTTGTCCTTTTTCATAGTTTTGTTCCATTCGGTGTGCTGTTTATGCGGTAAACTACAATCCCTCAGAGTTTATAGTCAGTGGGATGCGTGTGTTTCTACACTCCATTTCATTTAAGTGGACGTTAAGCAATAGGGTTCACTCCCAACTGAAGAGCAAACAACCGTTTTCAGTCTTTCCGGGAGAAACCGTTGTCATGATTTCACGCATGTAAGAGCGAGGCAGGCTTGTAGAGGAATTGATCTCAGTACCTTATCTGACAACTTCGGAAAATACTCTTCTTCATCATACTAAATTATTGCAACTTTACATAGAGATTTTCCGGTTTATTCACATAGACTACAATTTATCATCTTGTTTTTGGTTTTATTTAAGTATTTTTCAAGCCACTGTGAATAAGGCGCTTTCCGTAAAAGTTTTCTACAATAAATTATGTTTATCCATGTCCAATTATGTCTTATTTCGAAGATTAGAAGTTTTATTCGCAAATTACTGAGTATTCACGTCGCGTTACATGCGAGCCTTATGAGATGAGGCTTTAAAATGTTCAACCCAGTTGCTGAAGGATCCAAAACTGCCTTTACTAACTGTCCATGTTCTATATTTCAGTGTGCTGACATTTGTTTATTTTATTCTACTAGCCTAGTATCCACTGAAGTAGTTGCATTTGTATGCGCCCATCATCGTTATTATGACGTTGTAAGATGCCTTCCGTTATCCTCCTTTGAATAAGCCGACATAAGATAGTTGTAGTTGAGAGGGCTGTTGCATGAAGAGTGCGGATGATTAATGTCTCAGGTGAGCACTTGCGTTAAGGGTATAATAAAAACGAAATTGTGCACATGGTCATTCATTCGAGTCAGGCAATGGATATGCATGAAATTGTATTTGGATGATTGCTACAGGCTATCTGGCAACTATGACTTCTCTTCTCAATAATCTCATTATGTGTTCCTAATTTTCTTACTCAAGGACGAAATAGAAAATCACCTCACCAACGTATGAAAATCTTCGCGGCTGCAACGATATTCGATTTCCATGATAATACTCGGCTTTAGAGACACAAAAAATGCGTTAAGCGTTCTATTTAGATAAAGGTACAATTCAATTTGTGGGATGTCTCTTCCTTTAAGATAAAATTACTTCAAAATTATCAAGTATTTTGTTCTGATTAGGTTTTTTTACATATTCGGTATTCTGCCTGTCTCGGACCAATGTAAAAACCTATAAAGAAGAAAATATACGAGATTTTATTATACATATAAGGAAGACTCCCGCTTGTTGAATAAAAATCTAAAAAGTTGAAATTTTACATATGATTTTACGCATAAGGCTTCGCCCTATCCACAGAAAGCAGACGCATATCAGCTTCTGGCCAAACGCAGCGGATTAATTCTAGGTAACCATGGCAATATTTAATAGTCTTGGAAAAGTATTTTCTAACGAAATGTTTGCACTACAGCTCGCGAATATAAATAAAACAAAATAAACAATGAGGACAGAAGTCAGTATGCCTTATATCGGAACGTTTACTCTGTTACCTGCTGCTTCGTAATAACGATCTTTACAGATAAAGACTAAACAGGTATATTTAAGGGGCACTAATCGATTTGCATATAAAGCACCCAATATTTTAAATGATTGTCAAATCAAAATTCAAACCATTGTGTTAAATTTTTATGCCCTTTAAATAATTAAGATATGACACATATAATATGACGAAACTTGCTACTTGGGAACTGAAGGTTTGAAGTCGAGCAGAAATAGGTAAATATTTGCCCAGGAATGTGATCTACGATCACTGGGAAATTATGCTTAAATTTTGATGCTACTGTGAATTGATCCAGGGCTTCAGGGTTGCACAGGCGATTTCCAACTGGTGCAAATACTGTTAGACTGCCAAAAGCAATAGGTAAGGAATATGTAAGTTTTGCTTGTGAGAAAGCTAATGTCACTGTAAATCAGGCGTAAAACTCATTATTCTGAGTGCCATGTATATTGAATGGAAACTGTCTAGAGTTTGCCGAGAATGTTTTGGAGCTTTTTCATGTGAATGAAGTTCAAATTTGCTGCTTAAATTTAATATCATTGATGAAGGTGAAACATTCTAGGACTTATCTTAAAGATGGTAAGCAAATAATACTTGCGTACGATTCGCAACCAACGCGATTATTGAAGTACACACCATATTTCATTTACAGAGACAAAACTTGAAGTTTTTTTCAGAATCTGCGCAAAGCTTTGAAATATTCGTTTACTGGTACTGCGTCATGTATTTATGAACTGCGGGGCCAAAAAGCATGGTTTCGAATCCCGGCAGCTTTAAGAGTTGGTGTGAAATACGGCTGGCAGATGGCTAATAAGGCAGAAATTGACACTTTACTCTCGATTATCCTTATCCGAACTCTCTTTAACATGGAATCCTTGTCGCTATGTGACAGCACTCGGGAGCGGTGTACTGCATCTTACAGCGCAACGGAATAAGCAGAAATTTTAACCTAATCGATGAACATAATGTCCAGGATAATTCATGTTATTGATCGTAGCTGACAAGAAAACAGGTTATTGGCTCAGCCACTGAGCACTAAAATCATTGATCAAAGGTCTGATACTCAAATGATTGGCGCTGCAAACCCACAACTAATAAAAATTAGCTAATTACGGCTAGAAGAACAGAAATTGCCTAAGCAGCCCTGGCTGCTCCTTCAAAGAATTGCTTGCGGAGCCTATGGCGATTAGTTTTGGAAAAAATGACGTAGACTATTTGGTATTCTAAGAAACATTTCATTATAGCGGACGTTGAGAAATATATCAAACTGGTTTCTGCTTATGCCGTAAAAGACTTCCTCACATCTCATGTTGATTAACTGCCCTTATTACTTAGTTACTTCCTCATATCCTATTGCCTGATAAACAGCGATTATAAGAACAGAGTACTTTTAATGCACGCACATATTTTTATGTGGTATTGCGTTTCAACCAACAGCAGAAGCATATTTAAGCTGGTTAATTATATTTGACCTACATCGTATATATCTTAGATGTACAACGATCAACTGTGATTTTTGTTTGTTATCCAGCTGAAATAAACTCTCTGCGGACGGCTGCTTGACCTTCGTTTATCTTGAGGTATCTTCATTATAATTTACCCAATACTTGGTGTTTTCCCCTGTTAAGCTTGAAAAGTCAAAAGCAAGCATATTGTTTTCCATTTAATATCAATAGGACATACATTTACATCGAGAATGGTCATAGGAGTCGTGGACGTGGTGTACAAACGTCTCATGCGGTAAGTCACGTTTTTTGCCACGCCAGTCGCGTGAAAAATAAGGCAAGAAGTAGTCCTTGGTGCCCGAGGCTGTAACTTTGTTGACCTAATGACGATTTACTGAGGGCATATGGTGCAAAACTGACTTTCCAATTCGGGGCAACTTATACAGGAAGTATATTTGACCTTTGAAAGAGGCAACCGAGTCATAAAAACGCACACGACACCGAAATGTTTAAGGTTTGGGCACAAATCAAATTCTTTTTAAAAGCTTCACTAAAAGAACCGGCAAAAAAGGGAGCTCACAAAATGTCTTTCGGACGGTTGAAATAATTTCACAATTCTCTATCAATAAATGCAATTGACAGCCATATGAACTCATTTAACGAATGTTCACCCAACCACTAACGGGACTCATCTGTCTCGCTCAGGCTTAGGCCTCACCAGAGGTCTTGTCAGCTATAACAGCCGGTATATAAGGCAGGTAGTATTGCCAGCAATGACAAGGGAAACGACAATGGCAATTTGTGGCTTATTAGTCGATGTCAGCCAGTCATACCCAAACCTAAGTGGCATTCCACCCGAGCCTTGAACTCACGTCCTCTTTGATCAAAGTCAAACGTCCTAGCCATAGTAGCACGAGCTTGCTGTCATGCCGGCTTAAATTGAGCATGACCATGAGTATGTTACCGTCACTAACAATTAAGGATTCCCGACGGAATTCGAAACGTCAGGCAAATAAAGCTCTTGTTTCAGTGATTGCATCCTCTTCTTCTGAGGTGTATATTTGAACTTACATATTCTACACCATTGCCAATTAATTTCTTGTTTTATTTCCGAAAGCCACTCATGTATGCCTTAGTTGTACAAATTTTCAAATGCACATTACCTACGATGAAATAATATCTGACCATAGGTGAAATTCCTACAGCATCAGGTTTAGATTTCATGTTTGGTTCAGTTGATTGCTCAATCGCCCCAACTAGGCTTTTATGTTTCTAATTTGCAGACTGGCCGATAATGAATAATTCCTCAAATAGTTAAGGATCTTCCTAGGCTACAGATGAAGTCAGATTTTACTCTTCAGATATATTTGAAAAGGAATATGGTTAATTTAAGAAGCCATATTAGCCTCCTTTGACCATTCTTGTTACAACTAACACTCTATGGGAATACGTGCGTGATAAAAATCAATTTAAGAATACTACAACAAAATTGCACAACAGTTACCGTACGCTGAAAGACACTGAAGTTCGCGAATTGAAACTGCGTTCAGAATACGTCCCGATGCACTTCTGTAGATGAGTAAAGCGCTTGCTAATGAATTTGAGTTGCAAGTACACTAATTATCATAGCTAATGAGGCAAGAATTTTAAACGCATATTGGCGCATTCTTCTATAAATCCAGAAAGATTTGCCCTATATTTCGCTTTTGTAAAAAGCAGGCCCATCGGTTCACTAACGCGAACATTTCGCTCTTTGCGCTGTAAGATGTAAACATTAGCTCAACTAGGCAAGAAAATTCTCCTTCAAAGAGAACACATATAAAAACCGAGCGATTGTACAAACTCTATAAAGACGATATGGACAACAAGCTCTTTCGGCAGAAAGTTAGTACGTTCTTTCGTCGGTGTTGAATGTTTTTGTTAATTTGTTGTCGAAGATTTCCAAAAAAGTCACATCGCAGAAATTTAATTAACTTGCTTCCATGGCTGACTCTTATGACTTTGTCGGTCGACTACTTAACAAGTCTAACCCACCTTTCACCGTCAGCGTGCCGAGGTGGAAAATTCGCATATTATGAGGCGAAGCCTCCAAAAGTACCTATTTTTGAAAATACTGTCTTTTGCACGATGAATTCCCTTTTCAGCAAAAGCCAGCTTTCGCTCAAAACATTTCCGTGCTATAGAAAAACACATTTTCCTTATGTTAACAACAGGCACAAGTTCATAGATAAAAACATGCAACTAACATTACATTAGCAGGTCAGTCAAATGCGAATATACTGGGAAGTATGCAAGATTTGCCATGAGATAATATTTGTGAAAGGAAATAGGTCAAATGTGCAAGGAGAATTATGTGCGCCTCTTCGAATAGGCTGATAACAATAAATAGATATAGGTATCCTTGCTTCACATTAGAGTGGCATTTCGTTCATTACTGTTCTTCACATTTTAACATTGTCTTTTCATCTTCCTGCCATTTGGTGAGATAATATGCTTCACAGTAACATAGTTAAACATAAATAATCTACTATATTAATATAGAAAGTGAATCAATAGAAGCCGTTATGGACTTTTCCTACAGTTTTGTCCTATTCGAGAAGGGCTACATTTACATTGCCTCATATACACTTAGCAATATTGTACTGCTACCTTTGTTTCAAGACTACACAACAGCAAAACCACTGAACCTTGTCGGAGGCCTCGTTTAGGAACCCAGTTGAATACTCTCTACAGGATAATATTTGCAAGCTATCAGAGCACGACTCTCTACCTCGTTTTTCTAAGACTCCTCTTAAAATAATACTGCAACATGTTTATTTCTTACTATGCACTATAATTCTTCTATATCGTGTTTATTTCATTGTACCTGTGGTTTTGGAAGAACTATTTAATAAGCTAATGCGATGGCTTTTGAAAAAAAATCAAATAAGTGCTGCCTTGTCTCCAGTTCTAAATAATATCACCAAGATTTATGGGCTCATACTGGTAAACATACCCGACAGCAGCTGTTTATCAAAAGGACACATGCTAAGGTCTGTCTACAGGCCCAGACGACTTAACAAGAGTATTCTGCTCCTTGCAAACACAATAGGCTGCTTGCTGAAGTGCAAATGTTGCACTAATTACTTCTAAAACCATCTGGCCCACCTATGTCAAAGCGTGAATTAAAAGTCTGTCGCTCCAGAAACAAGTATAATACCTGCATCTTCCTAAAATAGCTGTGTGCTGAGGCATAACATAGCTAAAGCCGACAATATTTGTGGCGGTATAATCCTGCAGCTACCAAAATGTAAAGCCATCTGTTCAGTGAAGGCACGGTTACAGCTAAATATAAATTATTAATAAGTGTTCTTTAATTGCTTCCTGCGCGTGTTTTTTACCCAACAGGCTGTCAGAGATTTAAGGATAGTTGGAGCTAGGCAAATTCAGATGAAGTTGTCTACATCCGGCTCATGACGCTTTCTCTAAAATATACAACTCGACTGCGTTCTAAATAAAATATATGAGGATACATTGAATAAACGTTCGTTAAAGGTAGGTGAATTAAAGCATCGCGTAAGAACTAAAACAGTTTAAAAAATATTGGAACCATTCTGAAAACAAAGACAAAAATTCGCTCTTTTGAAAAAATAGGCGTAATTTATCAGACTGGTTGATAGAAAGATGTTCTTGAAGCTGTTCTTGAAGACAATGCTACTGTCGCTTGGGAATCTTTCAAAACGTGCCCACTTTTGAAACCTACTGTCTCGTTTTTCGCATGCATAATGAAGTGTGTCTTCAGCCTGTCTTGTTTCAAAGCATTTCCTTGTTGCATACAAATTACTCTTTGCTGAAAGTTAGACCAAAGGCAATTAAACGTTGACCAACAATATCTTATCTTGAAGGTGATAACGGATGCGCACAGGTTCTTGTAAAGCATACCACTAACATTATCCGAAAGTATTTAATCAGAAGCACACATGCTCCCAAACATGTATACTCTAATGAGCTAATATTTTTGAAAAGAACAAAAACAAACATTCACAGGCAATTAACTACAGCTCCCCGCATAGGCTGCTCATTTTTACCAATACGTCATTTAGTGCCTCGATATGACATTTTGTTCATCATAACATACTCCGCACTTTTAGATATGCTTATGTGATTGGCTCATTTGTTCAACAGCGGTTTAATTAAAAATGTGCAACTTGCCATATTAAGTTGGTCAGTACTTCCTTATAATGACGTGCTTGATTGCTAACGAAACTTTGTCAAATTTAGGTTGCTAAGTGTTATGTATTCAAAAAAGAAAGCTGTTTATAGACAGATACTGCTGCAACTCAAGGCGGTTTGTTCAAATTCGAAGATAAGTGAAAGATTTATATAAATTTATTTACGACTTACAGTCTTTGGTTATCTTATAAAAGTTATCAGTTAGTAACAATTCAATATCCTAGCTAAAATCTGCTGCTAAATTCCTTCGTAGATATGGTTTGTTGTGTTTCTAATAGTTTATAGTAGTTTAAACTGAGAAGAAGAAGAAGACTCGATCGCTGAAACAATATGTTTATTCGCCTGACGTTTCGATATCCGTCGCGGATTCTTCTTTAAAGACATGAGTAGCAGAAACTGTCAATTTTATCATTGCATTATTCTGCATAATCTGGGGTCTTGCTTATTCAATAGTCAATCCTAGTCACCATTTACATTTAGGTCTAAATCTAAATTTCGGCTTAACATATACCAGAAATATGCTTGACACAAAAATCACTATTGAAAAATTAGAGGTTGCAGCCATATTACGTTTTCAAACTTTCATTGAGAACATTGACCATCTATTCACGATGCTTGACTTACTCTTTGATCCAAAAATTTATCAGAAAACCTTACACGGTTATCTAAAATTGAACAGTTTATATACCTAGTATCGTCTAAGGTAGCAGATAGGATTAAACGTAGGTTGAACGTTATTAACCAAAATATCCAGTGCATGGTAAACACGACACCCTCGATTCAAAATCTCATACGCTCGTGTAGCCGAAACATCCGCATAGCTTTTACCAAGAGACTACACTCGAGAAGCACAAATAAGTCAGTTTTCGTGAATTTTTACTCAAAGACGAATGCCGATCTAATATTTGACAACCCCGAAATTACCAAAGCTCTGCGACACCTAAAGTCATTCATAGGTCCAGACCTCACACCTATGCAAAGGCGAGAACTTCGGACTAAAGGACCACTTTTTCACATTTCTTAATGTTTTCTGGTAGCGAAAAAAATATCATCTATAATTCTATGATCTTAAAGGGATATAATCAAAAAATTCATGCAAAAAAGTGTTTTTTGTGTTTTATTTATTAATAGTATAGTATATATTTATATAGTATGGAAAGAATTGTCTGTTATCCTTACCCAGTTTAGGTTGGCGTCTTCGGTATCCGATGCGGAATAACGAATATGCTACGCAAATATTTTTTTTGATTTCCGGACTGCCCTCAATGATAGTGGCCGAAATTCTACAATGCACAATACTACTTAGCAGGGAGATCACTGAATTTCACCTTGAATATAGGCATTGCTGCGGTTCAATTGGAAGATTTTTTTCGAACTGACCACGGCTGAATATACCTCTGCAGAAGAATAAAGCAAAAATCCATAAAAGATAAACTGTTTCCAGACCATAAATATTCTTACTCTGAAACTTATAACACATGTACTGCATGGATATTATTTTCTAATTTTTATCTTATTGTACCTACGTAGACTGTTTTTTTTCTTAAAACAAACTCCCTATCTTGCACACTATTGACTAAGCATAAAACAAAAACAGAACCAACATCTGTGTGCAAAAGAAGGGGTTTATTTAAGTTTTTTTCTGTTTTCCAAGCGTTTTGACGGTGCTCAAAAGGTGTCTTACCAATAAAACTTATTATTATTAGAATGTCCAATAGACAAATCAGAAGGCTAACCGTAAGCAGGAGGTGTGTTGAGGAAGAGGGGACTGTTTATTATGTGAGTCATGTTACCCAAGGGGGTCTTATGGTGGGACTTGAATGTGATTTGTATAAAAGCAGCTAATCAGGATGAAAAAAGTTTGAATGCGCGTCCGGACCTTAAACACCTTGTGCGAACGCCTTGTTCCGATAGCACTTGCGGGCATACACGGCAGTAAGATTTGCTTTTTATTTGATTAACATGACCTAAATATTTTTGTTGGTTATCTTAAAGTGGCACAGTAGAAAATTCGCAAAACCTCTGTCGAGTCCTTCTTTAAGAACCAGGTTGACTACTTACTTCAAGCTACTATTCAAAACCTATCAGTCTAGCAGGCATTTTGGCCTTATCTTAAGATTATCAGTTCGAAAGGCAGTTTAAAATCACTGAAACACTTAACTTTCCTATCTTCCTTTGAACTAATCCTGATCGCGTTTGCTTCAGTTTCGCTTTATTTTCTGAAAAAAGCGTAGTTATATTAAAATGTCAGTTTTTTGAAGAAGAAAAAACACAATATGCATTGTGTTTACCCTTATCGTGGAGTAATTTTTACAGGATATGTGTGTGCACATACCAGGAAGCATCTCTTCAGCATAGAGGATGTATACCAGTAGAATCAAGCGGGTCCAGCCGACATGGTAAAAAGACTGCGTTCCGGTCAGATAACCAGCACTGCGTGCATAACTATTAATCTGGAACTAACTAGCTCATGCATCTGGAGCAGCACCTGAGATGGATGCCTTTTGCTCCATAAAACAAATGTTGTAGTTGCATATTCGTCAACTAGCCGTGTTTCGGGGATCTACACGACCAACAATTGACAACGTGCATGACGGTAATATCCTACATCTACACAGTAATATACTCACGACAGTAAGCACCAAAACTTCAAGTCATCTGTCCAGTGAAGTCACGGTTACATCTAGTGTGGACATCAGTCATTAAAAAGTCTTATTTGATTGCCTCCCGCGCGTACAAGGACCCTTTACTGTCTTTACTACTTAACACGCAGTAAGCAGCAGAAGGATATTTCAAGCTGCGCAAATTAAAGGGCACGCGTTGGCGTCCTCCGTATAATGACTTAAATGAAATGAAGATTCTGGTTGAGTCTGGTGATTGGTACCTAAGAGAGCAAAAACCAGGATAAAAATAAAGACTTCAAACTTGTAAAACGCTCTAGGAATATTCCGAAAACTTTGACGGAAATCGACACTTTTTACAAAGGCATTGTTTTTACTAGATTAGATGGTAAACGTCCACCGTTGCTTTAATGGGTACCGTTATAAAAATGCCTTTACGAGAAACAAAAATACCATAACCGTCTTTTACAAGATCATTTTTTAAAATATACATCTAAGTTGTGTATGCACGAGATTTTAATAGAGGGATAAAATATACAGTTAACCCGCTATGTCTGTTACTGTGTAATCTAAAAATATCATAACAATTTAGCAGCTTGTGGTGAATTTGTGAATGGAATGTCCTTCTAAACTTTAAAAAGTTGCCATAACTAATATCAGAAATTTGGAAGATGTGGATATTGTCGAAAAAAAGCACACTCTGTTGTACTTTGTATGATTATGTGAGCAACAGTATACTTCATTTTGGATAAAGGGCATTTTCGTAGTCTTGGTTTTTATGGTTGCCTACATGTAGCAGGTAAAACCTGCTTCAATTCGGAATCTACTTTTAAGACTTTTTCAAAGTCTCTTATAGCAAAATCGGTAGATTTTTTATCGCCTGAAATTTAACGAAAATGTGAAATGGGTGTTTGTTTCGAAAAGATAACGGGCATGTTATGTTAACCAGCGGTAAGCTTAATTCTAATATATTGCATTCAAGTAAGGATACCCATTTTAAAAGAATCACTGTGAAAAAATTTTTCCTGATGAAATGGACCCATATTCATTATGCATTTTCTTATTGATTTCCGCTGCCTTTTAAAATTCAGAAAAAGGTAACAGAAGGCATGGTGAAAATGTTCCTTGTTCTACAGATGAGTAGTACAATACTTCGTCTTCGAATTTAAGTGTTCAATGTTTTAAAAACCAAAACGGTTAAATTCCTTAATATTTGTGAATCTGACTTTCCGTTCAAAGAACAATTAAAAATTCCCAAACTGCATGTGGTTACCATACCATCTGAGGTTAATCACAGACTTCTCCGCGCAGTCAGGAGATGTCGCATACTCTTCACGACATGTGGCAAAGGAGAGGGATACTTAATGAACAACAGTAATACAGTGACAGGTATGGTGCCTTATGGAGGAAAATTTCACCTCCTGCAAAAGTCTCTTTATTTTAAACTGCACGATGTACCTTTTAACTGCAGGCAACTAAGACGTCATATGTCACTCCGATTCGAAGGAACAAAAATATGTTGTGGGCAATAAAAGCTTATTTGAAAGCCTTGCGTGATTTTGAGCAGGGAAGCACCCAGCGGAACGAAAAAGCCGTGCATTATTTCTGTAAGCACACTTAGCAGCTTAGGTCAAAATAAGCTCGTATGAAAATGCCTTGTTTGTAATCAAACTGACTGATAGTTTTTTGAAATGCTTCCATCGAAGCAGGAGCTCAGCACAGATTATATTCCCTGCACTAATGCGAGGATGATGGCCATTTAGTAATTACCAGAACCCAGCCACGTCTGCTAATTTGACGACTTCTGCAGGTTGATGCTGCGATATCCATCCACTTCAAACGTGTTCTCACTTTATAAATTTCTAATTTTTTACACTTTGCTCTGTATGATATTGCACCGTTTAACTCTTCTTGCATTGAAGTACCTTCTCAAAAATGCAACCAAGATTAGAATAGAGCAAAAGCTAAAGGAGAGAACGAATTGGCGCACACATTTGCATAATAAGAAAGTTGTAGCCATTATTCAGGCTTAGTATACGAATAAACGCTGAAGCATTAAGCCCAAAAATGAAAAGCAAGCTAAGCAACTATGCCTCATAGAGCTATGTGTGAACGGGAAGGGAAGCTTCCTTAAGTAAGAAATATTTTCCTTTGGTATGCTTATGTCACCAGAGTCGACGTTTCCTCAACAAGAGGCGATTCAATCGTAGATAACTGCGGGAAATCGGGTCACTAACTCAGTGTACGGCTGGCATCAGAGTTGAATTTCTTGCTTGGACTATTTCTGCTGGTCCATAGTATATAGTGCCTATGTTGACAAATGCCATTGACTTCCTTAAACGTTCTCCTGCCCAATTTTTTTTCAGCACCTTTGTACTGTGATATAGCCGATATATGACAAGGTACTTTCGGAACTATTACAGATATTTGAGCGTTGTGTGTTACTTAACGTTTGCTTAGTCTTCCTAAGATAAATTAGTACCATCCCCAACTGAAGATAAACGATTACCTTGATAGAACGTTATCCCTCATTCAAAGGACCGAGAGGTACATTGAAAATAAATCCGATTAGGACTCATTTTGGAGGACCTCTATGCCCACCCTGGCCCAAAATATCCAGTCAAATTTTCCCATTTTTTCAGAAACGGTGGCCTTAAACGGTGGTTGTAACCGTTTTTCATCAGCACCGCAGAAACCGATAAGTGAATATTTGGCCGGTTACTATTTCTTTACCACTCCTCTGGAGCAATATTCGTCCGTATATCGCTCCATCGTCGCATTAAATACTTTAAGCAAGGAAATTTTGCTGATTTGAAAAATCATTGAATTTTAAAATACGGCGCAGGACCATTCTAAAAAATATTTTCGTCCCTTCAGCTGCACAAGAAAAGATGAAGACAATATACTAAGTAGGATCAATATGCACAACACCTTCGTGCACCTCAACGCTGTTTTTTGTCAACGTTAGCCAAGACAATATTCACACGGATGCTCAAAATACCTAACGTTAATAGTCATAAGTACTTGAAACCCAAATACCTATCCACCCATGGAAGGCAGAACGTCAGAATCACGTGAACCCCGGCTTTCAAGTAAATGTTGGATGTGTTGTAATGGTTGCATTTTGAGGTGTCACCATCAAACTGTGCCTTTTGAAATCCCTTAAGAACAAAACAATAAGAAGGAGGTAACTGTGGAATCCACACGGATGAGAGTCTATTGTGTACAAAGGCCGGCGATGCTATCTCGGATGTCAGTTGCCGTTGGCTGATCTCCAGCGCGATAATGTGTCCCGCCTTGGGACAAAGCCGAGCACTGAAGCGGACTGGTGTTGTACTCACCAGGCCACGCACAACTCACTGGCTAAGAGGTGACAGTGGCTTATAAGTGATTATTTAGGAGGTTTGGCGGATATTTTTCACAATTGGGTTAGCGTTATTAAGCAAATCTGCCAAACTGCCTAAATAATTCTGGTGGATTCTAGATGATTGTTATGGAAATCCTGTTTGGGCAGTCAATTTTCTGTTCCTTATTGGTGGATTCCATACGAGCGGTAAAGCTGAATGGGTAAAATCGATCCAAATGTGATTAACTTCGCGATGCTAGCCGTGGTACTTGCAGCTCAACTGGTAGACCATTGGCCTTACGTTAAGCACTTCGCTATAATGTGGGTTCACATCCCGCCGAATGCCGCGGGTTTTTTTACAATTGGGTCAACTAATTTATAAATGATTGTCAAGCGCGTCACCTTCTGTGGTGTAACTATATGCCTCTTGAGGAACTGCGATCGGTTGGCACGTGTGTAGGCTCACGTGCGTGTGTGTCCTCTCCAAGGGTTTAGGTTTTCGCGTGTGGACAGTCATCGCATGGGCACAACAGCCGCGAAGGCATATGACCTTGAAGAGAATTCACACTGACAAAGGAATCATTGTGGCAGTTACCGACAGTCATAAGCTCTCAGGAGAGCCTGCAATGGTGCTGCCATTAGGTCAGACTAGACTCCTAACAATTCGCATGCATCCAGTCAAAAGGGCAGCTATCCAAACCCTAGAACCACCCGTTAAAATCACTGACGTTTCGCTAACTGGTCCTCACATATGGCATGCCTACTCATGCGCAGAACGCTTTTATGCATAATAAACGCCTCCTAACCTTGCTGCATAAATTCACCTCTTCTACGAAACTTGGCCCTCACGGATTGTTAAGTCAGAGCCATTACCCTTAACGCAACAGGAGATCTAAAACGCAGTGCGACACTTAAAGCGTCCCTCGCGGATTTGTTGGTATTTCATCTCCTCCGTAATTAATCGTTAGCTTGGAGTCAGTCCTTTCAGTGAAAGTTTTATGGATGCAGACTGAAATCTGATATGAATATATGAGTGGACTTACTGCGCACAAAGCCAATTTATGGCCAACAAACAGTAAGTAGCATATACAAGGGTGTTTGATAATATACTACATTGATAGCACCGATGCTAGTTAAAAGACGAGATAAACAAAAGTATGTAGTCGTGGTAGGATGCGTCGTTGGCAGTGGATCTGTATCCGTGCGCATAACTGCACTGAATGGAAAAAAGCGATACCGTTTCCTCGCCCCACACTTTTCAGGTTCACTTTTTCCGCAAAGTAGATGGATGCCTACAGCAAGGATGCAAGCATTCTGCCAAAAACAACCACTGATCATAGATCCCTCTCATCCACCGCCTTAGGGGCCTCATCATCCTATACTGCAATCGATAGGCACAATCGCATCGCATCCGAAATGACAATGAATCTTTGGCAGATTTAAGAGCACTGAACGTCTTGCAAACAGAATACGCGTTGACTCTCAGGAGGTGCTAACCTTTGCTTATATATAATTGGATAATGACGGCTATCAAACCCGAACGCATCATTCCCGCTTGCCCTGTCGTTTCTCACACAACACAGCTCCTAATTCGTGCAACATGCCAACATTTTCAAAAATATTGAAACTCCCTTGCTAATCAGCATTGAATAAGGATGTACAACTGAGTTTTGTATAGTCTATTCTCAAGTGATTTCAGTCACGCCAGGATACTGGCTTTTTGACGAGCATCTTTCTGATCGCTTACAAACAGTATGTAATATACAGTTGGCCGCTTTAGTAGTGTACATATTATCATTGATTTTGACTGTCTTGATAAGTTCAAAAATGTTTTATGGAAAACATGGATGAAAATATCCTTTCTTGTACTCAATAGGTAGAAAATTACGCCTTGAAATTCTATGTTTCAAGAAAGGCTATCGTGTGGATCGTGCTGTATAAATTATAAGCAGCATTACTAAATTAAAAATCCTCACAATTGTTAAAAATTAGCAATTAGAATTTATTCTAAAACTGTAGGATAGCCCAGCTTGCACTCCAGCTTCTAACTGTGTGGCGTACATTTTCTAGTCCCGGATGGCCCTGTCCGAACAATGTTCCGTTCAAGCGTAGGAAGTAGCACCAAGAATTAATGCGCTACTGTCAGGCTAATAAACATTTATCTGTTGCCGTCGTGCATTCTTATCACATGTGTAGGGCTGTCTGCGAACCCATCGCAACAAGAACAAGGAATCGGCAACCTTAACCCCGCCCCTGCATCCGGCCACCGCATGGCCATATCTACCGTGCACATAGATAATAATGATCACTCATCTACCACACACGATGACCTTGGCCACCATCTGCGCGCACAGTATGCCAGGATTTATCATGCAGTCTTACGGTGTACTTTCACAGTCGAGAATGATGGGAGGAACTAGTAGGGATGCATTTAAATCTGGCAGAATCATCACAGTACGCCGGTCACTTCGTCCAATCGCATCACCAGGCGCCCAGCGTCAGAAAGGCTAGGGGTGTAGGGGCGGAGTTAGCGGGAACAAGGCCGGCAATAAAGCCGGAGGCCAGACTAAAATCGAACATGCTTTTCGATGCTGAGCTTAAAACTATCGGAATACACTACGAGTCTCGGTTTTAAAGACCATCTACGTGAAAAAAACTTGTTATTTATTTGACCTGATGGCCAGGCCTCAATTACTTCGTCATACTGTGATAATTTAGCGCTCCGGAACTGCGTTATATTTCTGCAGCATTGTTTCTGTGTTGAGCACAGAAATGGGTTGTGTAGCCTTGTCAGCAACTATGTACCGCTCCCTCCCTTAACTGTCTGTTTTGTTGTAAAAAACTTGCCGCGCTCTACTCTCTATCGTGATGGACCCCGTTGCTTGCATAATTTGACATTTTGACGTCCGTGGCCAAAAATATATTCCCGAAAAAGACGCGATCGGTGATTGCCCAGTACCGCTGTTAATATACCTGCTAGCAAGTGGCAGGACAACGAGGCCATGACTAAATGGCTTGGGGGTTTGAATTCTAACCAAATACTACCATAATCATTTAACTGATAATACGCTTCCTTCTTTTAAGCCGTTGGCAACAGAAGTTTAAGTAATGCTCCTCATATACCTCTATGCCCACATTTTCTTCCCGCGAAAACGGTAGATAAAGGGGTTTTATGGGTGGACAATCAAGATAGAAAGTGGAATATTCTTTAAAACTGATGTATGAATTTTTAATTTATAACACTTAGAAAGGCTGTTGAATTATATTCATAAATTTTCCTTATCTGTATTATCGTTTAACCTATTGCGGAAAAACTCGCTTAAGAAAATGGAGGTTTCTCGAAATTCCTAAAAAGATACAATTGGTGGTTAGAAGGTTGTCTACTTTAATCTACCTGAGGTCCAACTTACCGTTCAGGAGTTAGATAAGTATAGTCCGCGACGCGAAGTGCCACGTACACCCTCAATTTACATGCGTGGGAAAAAAATTCAACTGCATTCTTCCACTTTACATTTTCACCAATTGCCTTCGCTCCCCTTTCTAGTTTTCCATCCCTAAAACCTTTATAAGCACCGGTATCGTAGGAAAAATGCTGGGCCTAGAGGTATATGATGCGCACTACTTAAGCTGCCTTTACCAAGGCGTTTACAAGCCGTATTTATTTAAAAGCTGCTATTAGCCAAGCTTCCAGAGTCTTGGTTGATTCGGGGAAACACTGTGCACCAGAAACCGCAGAAGAAAGAGATTTGTTCTCTGTAAGGAGAAAGTCCTGACTTTGTAACACTCCTCTTGACTGACATTTGGAGTCGAAGAGCGGGCTCCTTGTTCTGTCAGTTGCAATCGTTTATATTAATAACTGGACGCACATGCCTCATGATGTGATCGGTAAGTATCCCCCTACCATTGCTTTTTTTACCGATTGCCACCGAAAGGAGAATATGCCTATAGTTCAGTGGTTAGAATATTGGACCAACGAGTTATACTTGAAATAGTATACCTTTTTATATGACAAAGATGTAATATCCTAATTTCGCTTTAGGAGCTAAACGCCCAGGCAGGTGCTTTGCCTGCAGGAGGAAATAACCGACGAAGACAAGGAAGACTGTAATTACCATTTCTTACTTAGTTACCATCAGCATAATCTAGCAGTACCCAACCGTAGGTGTTGCGAAATCTGAGGTTAGACCCCAAGATTTGTCGGCAAGAAGCCCAGTGCTCTAACCCACTAGGTCACGAGCTCATTGTCTTTTCGGTTTTCATCAGGAATATTAACAATGGTAAGTCGTCGCATACCGACCGGTTGGGGGACTCACTCGTCCCGACCTAAACCGACAGGGCAACGAGCTTCTGGTGCAATGATTATGAGTCTTGGATTTCCAAACAACCAGTCACCTGTTCGGACCTCAGCTATTTCAAACTTCTGGCATTGTGTTTGGCTGACTCAGGAATTTATTTTGACCCAGAATATACAGGTCGCATAGCACTAAGGTATGCATTTAGGTTTTAGAAAAGTTATTTTCTATGGAGTAAACAATTCTGGTAACCAGAAAAAAAGTTACATTTGGCTGTGCTTTTAGACTGGCATGAGGACATAACATCAAAAGAAGGAAATTTATATAAATTAAACAAAAGCTGCAATTTCTTCGAGCTCGGCTGTGGATTGTTTAGTCGTGTGACGTTAGCGGCTCCATTCCCCAATTTGAAGGTAGAACGTCAACATGTTTACTCTTGGAATTGTTGTAAAGGCAAGAAGCACCTGGTAAATTAATGTTATTCATGTTGACAGTCAATTCGATCGCCCATGGCTCAATAATTAGAGCATTGGACCTCTGGTAAAAAGGTCACGTGTTCCAGTTCCTGATGATGAACCAATTGGGGTCGAGAATGACTGCTTGATGACGGTTTATGAGCCAGATATGCTCATTTCAGTCTTCCTTGTTTTTGTCGGCAGTGTTCAGTTGTCTAAATACTAGCTGCTCGTGGGCCTTGAAAATTAACCACAATACAGAACGGAACGCGCGTGATCTGACAGCTATCCGTCAACGGTCAGGAGCGAAGGATAACACTTTTCACATGCTCGTACTTGGTCTTTGACATGCATGAGCTGAGTGCATGTAGGTAACTTTGGTAGGTACCATCTACAGTCAACTCCACATTGGTACTACCGTAGCCCTTTATACCTTCATGACGTCTAACAGGTACTGTCACCAAGTCAAAGAAGTTCGGGTTTCGTTGAACAAGCAAATGAGAGGTTGTTTTCCATCATACCATTCTACCTAGACAGCGCATTTCCTTGAACCTTACCTAGTCCGTCTTTTTCTGCCGAATGATACAATAGCGCAGTCAAAGTGAATGCATAATTTTGCTTCTTATTACGGCAACAAACTTAAACACGCTATCACTTGGCGCAAAATCGCTTTTAACCTCTACTTCATTCGAATTCAGCCATACCAAATTGGATGCTCACGCCATGTGCTACTAATAAGAGGCTGCCAAGGGGTTCGTAATTAATTCTGAGTTCCATGAACAGACAAAGCTGAGAAGATTACCTAACCACTGGAACAAGTACTTTGCACGTTCAAAGTTTGGAATACATGCTCGAAAAAGGCACCACAGGCAGTATTCGATACCTTTGCATAACGGGTTGCAGCATTGATGCAGTCGCTCAACTACCATATCTTAATCCTAGCAAAAAACTGAATGGTAGCCGAAATTTAAGGAGGTTTTGGCAGATTTTCTCAGGGTAGCTGAAGCAATTGTGAAAAAACCTGCGAAGACAGCGGAAGCCGAACTCGAACAGCAGAAGAGGCCTTTGCGTAGCCAACGCTCTACCGATTGACCTATGACGCCAAGCCGTCGCGGGTAAACGGCGTGGCGTTTTAGCTCAATCGGTGGAGCATTGGTTTAGTAAACGCCTTCCTTGTTGTGCGGGTTTGACTCCCGCCGACGCCACTAGCTTTTTCACAATTGGGTCAACTAAATTAAGCAAATCTGCCAAAGCTTCCTAACAATTACTTCCGCATAATAGTAATTCTAGTGGATTCTAGACGATTGCTTGGGAACCCCTGTTTGGGCAGTCAGTTTGTTGTGGCTTAATGATGGATTTCATACGAGCGGTAAGTTGGGCGGGCAGAATCAATCCAAGTGCGATTAAATTCACGTCGCACGGCGTGGCGTCGCAGCTCAATCGGTAGAGCGTTGGCTTCGTAGAGGCCTTCCTTGTTGTGCGGGTTTGACTCTCGCCGACGCCGCGAATATTTGCACAAATGGGTCAACTAACTTAAGGTAACATAAATCCTAAAACTACGTTGAAACTAAACCTAAACCCTACAGTTAACAGGAACCCAAATATTTAACCGTAATATAAGCCTGCCCCTAACTGCATCACTGACCTTGACCTTAACCTAAGCCTTCCCCTAAACGTAGTTGTTATCCCCACCTCAATGCTAAATTAAACGTATGGTGAACCGTTTCTGATCCTCTTACCTGTTCCAGCGACCATCCTTACCGAGTAGTTAATCGTGGTAATTCAATAATTTGAGTTGAATTTTAGCATGACATTTTGATTGATCATCTCGTACACCGACAGAAGCTTTGCAAGCTGTGTTTATCTATGAACACCGGTAAGACCACTGGTCCCTCGTGAAATCCCATTTGTACGAATTTAGTTACCCAATGGCGTGCCAGATCAATTTTCCACTTACAGAACCCGAACACTAACACATTTTCCTAGGCAGTGCCTAAAAACAATTGATAGTAAGCATTCGTTGAGGTTAAGCAAAACTGTGACAAAGCCACACAAGGTATAGTTCCTGACTTGGGCGTCGGCAGCGCCAAAAGAACTGACGATACAATCGGCGCCCACGCCAAACACATCAAAGGCCAGTGGCCGGCGGCTAGCGGTCTCCTTCCCCTACTAAAGGGCGCTTCAAATAAAAAAACCAAACAGGGGGTAAGTTGACGAAAACAGATATGAGAGTAGACATCTGTGCCGAGGCTGGGCATAATTAATCGTCTACTTACTTATGCTCACACCCCAACGACTACTTTGTCGCGCATTATTACTTGTTAGGGAGCCGTACAAAAGCACCATCAGACTGCAGGCATTTTGGCTTTCTGTCGCTAGCTTGACTGCGCACAATTTGGACGCCACGCCAAAATAGCTTGTGGTGAAAAATCGGCCGTAATTGTAAATTGTAGTATAAAACATTGGCTAAAGCAGTATTTCGAAAGCTGAGGTGAATAAAAGACAACCTATGCATACTAATCGATGGTAAATTCTAGGTATTTTCTGTTCTGAATAGCTTTTCGCCAACAGGGTTACTATCTTTACAGGTAATAATGCATGGACCTGATGTTAAATGATCTTGAAAGTTTTTTTTGGGAAAAGAATCAGAGGTCGCTATGAATCTTTGAGGCACATACCGGAAGTTCTTTTATACTTGTTATGTTAAATATTAAAAAGCTTTGGCTGGCAGACTGTATTATATAAACATACATTGGAATCATTTAAACAACCTTCCAGCCCAAATATAGTAAAAATTATAGGTATATTGTTAATCAGAATTATGCTGCTATAAGATGCAGTCGTGAGAGCTCCAAAAATGTATTGACTTCCAAACAAACCCCGTCATAAATTGAAAGGTTGGGCAGGATATGTGGACTCCTCCAGTTATCGGTAGGGCAAGGTATAGACCTAGTCTTTTGAAGAAGGTCAGGGAAGAAATAATAGACAATCAGAGATTATAAAGAAAATCTGCGTGAGCCTTTTATACTCGTTTCCAAACGAATTAAGTATCAGAGTGTCCTAATTTCCTCAAAAAAGCCTTACATTTCAAAAGACCCAAAAAAGGTGGCTTTATTTGATTTTCAAAAGGCGTGTTCGTCCGCGGAATTATGTTGTCGACCTTCGATTTTACTTCCGATGAGTTGCCAATCAAAGTATCTTGAAAATATTTACTAACTTTCGGCAATATTATGTTTCCATTTCAATAAATTTTCCTCCTGGGATTTATTTAGTGGCTTAACGGAAAAGAGCGAATGTCACACATAAAGCCTGACATAATGCTTCTTTCGTGTTTGAAGCTTGTAGTAAAATAAATTACCACACCATAAGTTCTACCCTGTATTAATATACAGGCGGAAATCTTTCTTGAACAAGTAAATGTTTTAATAGTCAGAGGTGTTTCCATTTTCCTTGGTTATCTGTTGCCAAAAGACATTTCTCCATTTATTACCCATTGCAAACGTCGACACTATGCAAAATACGTCAAAAACGGTTTCGTATCTGCATCAGAATGATATGGACCTGCAATCAAAACAAATCAACTTTACAAGTGGAAATTGGGTTACCCGTGGAGCAAGGCAAAACAACGTAGATTGCAGATATCTCTTTTTCGCACTGCTCGGTACGAGTTCAAGATTTGTTGATTGATTCCACTCGAGAATGCATTTATTTAGTGAACTGCGTTCGTTATTTTCAATTGTCACAGTATACTTTTCTCATGGCAATTACTAGGCATTACACAACCTATCCTATTTTAAGTGCAAGTTAATAGTCATACACAGATTATATTTTTGTTTCTCGTTTTCGGTTACATCTACCGCTCGTCTTACTTGTCCGATTCCTACATCGTTTTACTGCGTGAAATTGACATATGTGTTCGTGCAAAATATACTAAACTGATTAAGGAACTGAATTTGATAATATTTTTCAATTGTACTTGTAGTAGCTTACTGTCTATATTATTTTGATGCCAAATTTATTCAAAGCCACCCGTTTTGTGGGTGAATAAAAACCTCAAATCTAACGCAACCCAAAACATAGTTGTTTCTATCTATCTTATGATTTTCACCAGCTATTTAAACTACATTTTCCTTTTTATATCTGATTTAGCGTAGTGGACGATGTTCTTGCTTCCTCATGTTATCTGTCCTCCATGCGAACTAGATTTTGGTCAAAAAATAAAGCAAATGTGCCATCACGTTAAGTGTGAACCGGAAGTTCAAAATGCGTTATCGTATAGAATTATTCTTTTTTAGTAGTTGGGTAGCCGGTTGCTGAAATAGGTTCTTTCCAGCCGCCTTAAGAAATGGCTAACGTGATTTATTCTCTACTTTTTGATGTACTTTTCAATTCCAATATATTTTATAGAAAATACTTCCAGTTTCTTTCTTGCATTCCTTTAAAATTTTCACATTAAACACATATTTTTTGGTTTTAGCAGTTTCTAATGATGCTTTTTATGGACGGAAAAATGTACGTTGATGAAGCATCATATCGGTTTGTTTACTAATGCTTTCTGTACGACATGCAATATGTTGCTCTTCCATGGCTCCCTTAGTAATTAACTCTATTTTTTAATAATGGCGTATCGAAAGATATAATATCAAGCACAAGGAACATATATGTTTTTATTATTCAGTTGGTTTGGCAGATTTTGTTAAATTTGGTCGACCCAATTGTGAAAAAACTCAAAGCATTCGGCGGGATTCGAACCAGCATAGGATGCAGGCCTTTTACGCAACTCAACGCTCTACCTACTTGAGCTATGAATGTCGCGCTTCATACAGCGAGTTTAATCACACTTGAATCGATATTACCCGCCCAACTTTGCCACTCATATGGAATCCACCAATACGGGACAGCAATTTGACTGCCAAGCAGGATTTCGTAAGCAATCATCTGGAATCCACCACTAGAATCCACTAAAATCTGTCAAACCAACTTAATTATTAAGTCAGTCTAGTAGTCATTCTGATGCATTCTAGAACTTACTCTATCTTCTAATTTTGGTTATAACAACAGATAAATGGACAATAAAGGAGTGTAGAAAAGACATTGGAACTGCTCATTCTTCTAGCGTAAGAATGTTTTTTACTATAGTGAGGTGCTGGAACAAATGCGCAATAAAAAATATGCACACCCTGGTACTGATCCAAGATTGCTGCCTGCACCCTAAAATTAAACCCTGACTTTGACCTCAATGCTAACTTTTTCGTTAACTATATTCCTTTAACCAATACTTACCTCAAGCCTAACCTTAACCGATTACTTAAGCTTTTTATTGTGCTCGCGTTGAAAAGCAACATTAAAATACTACGCCTACTTATATGAAAACCAGGCGCGTAATATTAAAAAAAATTGAGGACCTTCATATTTTATCGTCATCACGTTTTGTTTTATGTAATAAATATGTTAATGGTATCAAACAGTTGAAGAGATATATGATTAAGAACATGTTTTGAATGACGCAACCAATGTTCAATATTTTTCGTCAATGACGTAATCATCCATGTGCGGCCTTGTCTTTTTAATCGTTTTCACTAATTAGCCAATCAAATTTTTAGTCACTTAATATAACAATCTTATGAAAATATAATTTAAAAATTACTTGAATCATTCACACCGAAAATGTGAAAACTGTTAAACATGAAAGTGTAATTTCAATAATTGCAGTGTTGATGGTGTTTCTTTAGTTATCCAACTGTTCAGGCACCTAAAGGCATTTTGAAAATTACATTTTGGTCAAACTTCATGGCAAACATATTTTGTATTTATTTATATGTACGTATGCACATATATATCATAACGGAAGTGGAGATGTGCGTACCCGGACATAAATGAGAAGATCAGGTGATCGCGGCAACTCGCACTTCTGCTGACGGAAACCTGTACGCTTTTGAAACGTTAGGACGATAAAACGATGGTTTCCGAGATAGCCTTATGGTCTCATATATCCATGGTATCCTCTTCTGAGGACTTAATGAAAGCGCAGTAAATTTCAACATTTACAGAAAGAATAATGTTGCACCCACGTTTAATATGCTAAGCTACAAAAAAATCTAAAATAGTGTTAGTTTTTGATTCACTGCCATTCAGTTTAGACGTAAAGTATATCGCAGGTTGTTCTGTGAAATTCACACTAACGGAACATGCCACCAAAGACGCTTTGCGAAAGAAAGATGCAATAAGTATTTTGGGCAGCGGGGATGCCTTCGGCCGTCACCACTTTGCTTAGTTGACGGTGCAATGGTCGGACTACACCTGACTAAAGAAGAACCTGTTGAAGTCTAGTCGGTCGCGTTCGCCTAAGACATTGTATCGATGAGCATATAGGTGAGTTGTGGGCTCAAACTCAAGTAGGTGTCAGTCAGCAACCAGGATCACGGACAATCAGGAATGCCTAGAGCAGGCTACACAATGACTGTAAGGTACAGGAAATAAGTCAGATTTCTTCAATTTATCCTGGTACGCTCACTCTTCAAATACATCGGCCATGTCTGGTGGTTTTTCCCATCTGTTCGATGATTTCAACGGTGTTCTCATCTCCTAAGTCCAGGCTGGCATTCCGTTCTCGGTAAAAGGTCTCTTAAACCCATGGGTATTGTTAACACAAGCTGATTCTAGACATTGGCATAGGAAAAAGTGTACAAATTATTATTTATAGCTGACCATGGGTGACTGGCAAGTAAATTTAAAGTAAAGGCATCGTCCGGTTGGTAACTTAAGTCCCCTTGAAAACCATTAAAGTTGCTTGATAAACTAGTTAATGTGACCTAGCTTCTCATTCAGCATATGAGTCGCCCTTAATATTGAGGCAGTTTGCTCCACTTTACTTCTAAATTTGGACCATCTTTCACCTTCATATAGCCATTTTGGTCATATGTGTAGACTGGCCCAAACACAAAAATCCACCGTCGAAATAAAGAAAGGTTCACAACTCAATGCAAAACAGAAGATCCCTTGGATTGACAAAAAACGTCTTCGTATTAGTTACCTCTTTAAAAGGCGCTGGAATTAAGTATTTTACTGACAGATGTCTGCGAATTTCACTATTTTTCCAGGGTTCAGTCAAGGGTGGGAAGGTCCATCGACTTTTTCACCACCCTGAGTATTAGCGAATATATTTCTACTGCATCTGAAAGAAGCTAATCCGCCTTTGTAAGGAAGATTTTATCGTTATGTTTGTATACTTTTACTCCCCGTTCCATTATTTCAAGTGCACAACAGAGAGACCATATTCCGAAAACTACAACTTTTCTGCCCGTTCCTTACCTAACTTATGCTTTGGCGGAAACGATGTTCTACAAGGCATATATCACCACATGTTCCAGGCCTTACGCAGCTTGTTCGTAAAGTCAATTAGCAGTAAGAAAGACCAGTTTACTTTAGCAATGCAAGTGAAGGCATGACCTCTCGCAGTTGTAGAAATCTTAGTTCTTGAAATAGACATAATATTTACTAAGCCAGTTTTATGCACCTGGCTAAAACTACGTTTCACTACATTCTGCATGCAAAAAGCATACTGTCTAAGACAGATTATGCTGGTAAATAAAATCTGCAAAATATCATTAAACGGCAACATTTAATGAGATAGGTTACGTACTCTATGTTGTATTCATCTTTCAGATTAGGCGTACCATATGCATGTTAGGTTGCACTATTTTTCAAGCCGTAATTTCATATCTGGATATGGTGCCGTACAAAATGAAATGGAAATTAACATATGTAAGGCAACTTCAAAAAAGGAAAATTAATGGAAATGTTTTTTTAAAATTTTGCGACGTTGAGACTACCTTCAGAATTACAGTTTTAGTCTAAGAAGTTTCAGTTCAAAAATGGTTATCTCTACCCTAAATTATTATCAGTCGTCTGGGTTTCACTTCCGGTCAAGCAAGTGCTTTAATACCGAATCGCAAACGTTCAACATTCCTGTTTTGTTGCACACTAAAGTGTAGGAGGGTGGGAGTTCATGCTTTCAGCGATTTCTACTGAACAATAAAAGGAAACGCGAAAATGTACTTTAAGTTGCGTAGTGCACTGGAAACAATGGCAGTCATCTTTCGATGCACTTTTTGTGACCTTATCAACTGACACAGGATATTCAATTTCTTGAAACGACTCTCGCTAGAAGGACAGTTCGTTTGCTTTCTCCAGTATGACTCTCTTCAATCAATCTTCATCTGACTTAGTTGCTGACTTTCCATCAAATATTTCTACTAGTAGTTTGCCAACTCCCATTGACCAAGTGAATTCGTTCACTTCGGAGCTGCCTTACACTGGGAAAATCGATGGCAGGCCATTGGCCATCCTTCTCTTCACTTTTCTTATTACCTTTGTTATTCTTCTTGTAATTATTCCGATTGGCCTTCTCAGTTGGATTTATGTACGCCGACGAAAACGTAGAACAGGAGACAGTAGCCAGGTTACTGATTATAACAAGAATCTTTCAATCAGCAGGGTAAGCCGTTGCCTGGTCTGTGAAAGCCAGATCCAGTATGCCCTAGAGTACCGCCTAGAGGAGGAGATTCTACGGCTTGGAGTTATCGGATGCAGGAATCTCGCAGCCCCATCCGGGGTCGGTGTGCCAAGCACCTTTGTGCGAATATGGCTTGAGACAATGCCGGCCCAGAACCCTATGAAGCCATGCTTAGCTGAGATTGCGAACTTCGTCAGCACCGCGGTGGTTTCGGAAACGCGAAATCCCTGGTTTCGAGAAATGTTTACCTTCAGTCTTCTGCCAGATGCAATCAGCAACACTGTCATCCACATGTGCGTGTACCATTTTGATGAAACGAAACCAGCTCTGATTCTAGGCGACCTGGAAGTCGACCTTAAAACGACGCCGGTGGACAATTATGTTGGAAAGTATTGCGAGGTCCAGGAGCCATTACGTAAGATGATCTATGTATTTAAAGAGTTTGGGCAGTTGTGTCTTGACATCAAATACGAAAAGAAGGCAAACATGCTCACAGTTCTCATCCTCGATGCCAAAGACCTAAGTGAATTTGTTAAGAATTCGCATTTCTATCCCAATGTTCAAGTATCTGTGGCGCTTCTCTTCGAGGGTAGAAAAAGTATGAAAGAGCGAACGGCGGTTAGGAGAAACGTGGCCAACCCCTACTTTGGTAGTCTGCTAACTTTCCCTCTGATGTGCACAAATATGGACCTCTTTGCTTTGGAAATAAAGTTGAAATACTATGGGGAAATGGGCTTAACGAAGACACATGGAATTATTATAATTGGCCCCCATTCTCCACATACTTCTGGTCGATCACACTGGAGAGAGGTTGCTGCTCAACCGGGCAAATCTGTCGGTATGTGGCATGCTCTCACATGCTATAAACCTACTTAGCTTTCACTGCGTTTAATGTTACCATCACTGCTGATGTAACTTCTTCTAATACAACTGTTTACGCCTACCACGTTTCTTAAATTTCTTCACGAAAGTGGCAGGGATGCTCCAAATTTATAAGGGTGCACGCTGCTCTGTTACAGAACTGCAATGCAAAACTTAAGCAAAACTTTGTAGTTTTTGCATGCACATTTTCGTAACCGATATTCTTCATCATTATATTACAGTTTTTTGGCTGAACTATTAATATTTCTCATAAATATTGAATAAACAAAAGGTTTTTGATAGCAGCGTGGACATCGTACTGTCCGAATGTTTTAGAGCTAGGTTCGACATTAAATATTTGATGAAAATTTCCTGTACGCTGCAACACAGACAAAAAAACCACCTTTGTGAAGGTTGGGATCGGTGGTTAAAGGGGTAAAGTGGGCGAGTCCTATCAGGGGAAAGGAAATATAAATTACAAAGTACAACATACAGAAGAAATAAAAGTGAAGCAAAATAAAACAACATTTGGGACCAAAATATGAGCGTCAGTTCTTCTGTTATTAGATGCGACCAGCACAATGTATCTCACATTCTGGGTAAAGCAGAGATCGCATACAAGTTAATTACTTTATAGTGACCATATAATTAAAAAGCACCCACGTTTCTTTCTCCTTTACTCCCCACCCAGGTCCAACGACAAGACACTGCCAAGACTCCCGGGGATGCGACTGCTTGCTGTTATAGAAAAACATGAACCGCCGACCCAAGCGTGTTACGCTAAAACCTATTTCGACAGAATGTTCCAAGTTTTTCTGATGATGGACTAAATGCCAAGAACATTGAATTGCCATCGAAACCAAACTAAGAGGCAACCTTTGTAATCTGAATCTGCATTCTGAGTAGTTTATAGTGACTCCGTCAACTGGCGAACATCTAAGCCACAATATCATGGGCGTATCGATAGAATTAAGCAAAGCCAATTCATGATAATGGTCAAACTGCTAATATTCCAAGGGAATATTTTGGCCAGTGTGTGTCAATCAGTTGTTGATGGGATTATGCGCAATCCCTGACGTAGCATGAAAGCATACACCATCACGTATCATTGCACTCTCATTGGCAAAAATATTCATTGCTCGTGTGAAGTCTACGCGGTCTGATTAGCTTGAGTCGTGGGGTAATATGGTCCTCTTTCGGCCAAACAGTTCTCGCGGTGTTTGCGGAAAGGAAATGAAAGTATCAAACCCTCGAAGTCGAATTCAGTCCTTAAAGTAAAAAAAATGTGATTTTTTGTTTATATCATCGATCTACAATCTCTTTTTGCGTCTAGACAATATTCTTGCAGCTGACATCAATACATTTGATCTGATGTACGCCTGTCGTAGAGTCGAAAAATATTAGCTAAAAGCTTTCGTTGACAACCTACATAAGAGGCACATGCGTTTGTTATATTTTCGAAATGGGCTTCCTAGTGCAAGTAAAAGGTTTGTGAGATCAGCTTTCATTCACTATTCTTAAAACCAGTACAAAACCTGACATGAATGCAATTTATCCACAGGACATAGCAGCCTGGCCTAGCATATAATACCAGCACTGAATTATTTGATTAGACTAGACAAGATTGAGGACTATTCTCAGTATGTATGTCTAAATTACCATTTTCTGGGCGCTGATCAAGTCACATTTGTTATCAGTATCTGCGCCGTATTCTGTAGATCTCTACTTTATAGATGGATATTTAAATATAGGAAAGAAACTAATCAAAAGCATGTCTTGTAACCTACAAATTTTGTGATATTTTGTCAGAAGCAGTCATTTTTGCACCGACGAAATCAATTTCACGGCAAACCAAATGGTAGTTTTCGTTAAGATTAATCTCACTTAGTCCTACTAAAAGGCGCTTCTATTTGCAAAAAAGTTGCATCTAAAGAAGCACAAAGTACAGGCTGCCTAATCGCAACAGTGCAAAGGATACTGAGTTTTAGTTATAAATTAGTATTAAAAGTTTTACTGCCAGGTTTTTGACACTGTAATACGTGCCTTAGGACCTCTTTCAGACATTTCTACATAAAAAGACCCTTACCTATCGGATTTTATAATTACATGCGTTGGCAATAGATTTGGATGTAGAATAAAGAAAGAAGTAGCTCAAAGTAGGCATTTATACTCAGAAGCCACTAAAAACTTTCTGTGTGAATGCTTTTGTTGGCGCCATTGATTGGTATGAAAGAAATGTAGTGGCCCTAGCAGCCACTTACAACCCAAAATCTGACGGATGGCACCCTTGGCCTGCGCGCCTAATGCCGCCTGCGGTCAGGCGCTAATTGTGGGCACCCTGTCCATTCTCCCTCAATCGTCTGAGCTACTTACGAACACACCCAGTCTCGCCTAGTGGCAACCCTGCGCTCTGCAACCAATCACCATTAGTCTACTGATACAAAGCGAGTTTTCGGCGGCTGCCCAGGATGACTGGGGTCAGAGGACACTTGGTATTTGCGCCTTGCGTGTCGCGGTTGTGGCTACGCCGGCCACTCCCACTGGCCTCACTGTCAAACGCCTTGCAAGAGAAATTGGCAACTTTCCCCCTAACTCTTCTGTAAACAATACACTGTTCCATCTATTCTGCCTTCCCAAAACTTCTCCCATCTCCTAAGGACCCAGAGTCTGGAAGATTGTAGGTGTTAAGGTTAACTGTCTTAGCCTTCACTACTATAGATACTCACAAATATATAGTACTCGCTTCAGCATGACTTGTGTTAGTTAGTTAATTAAAATATATTATCTAAGTCCTTGAGGTTTTGGAAACGGCATCCAATACTCCTTATCGAGTAGGCATGGTTACTACTTATGTTACAGAGCTTTCTAGATGGCTGCTGTGAACAAATATCAAGTAGGGAAATGTGATCTGCCAGGTAATGGAAAAACGTTATGCGGGTGCCCCGGTACACATTTACTACCAAATATTCTTGTGCTGATGGAGTCAGAATAAATGGCTATCAAAGAGGCACCTGATATGTCAATACCAAGATTAAGCAGATTGTATATTGGGCGAAAAATCTTAGTGAAATTCCATTCCAATTGCAAGTCGATTCGTTTTGCTCTGAAGCTGAGGATCTTTGCAGTGGTAATGCGACAGCTATCTACCATGGCGCGGCCTTTTTAATTTGAGCCACCCATTTTTTTGCTCTCCATTCACGCGGGAATTTATTATCCTATACCATCCTCCCTAATCCTCTGCATTGATTGTCTGACTTGTGATCAGGAGGTCATTTCTACAGTACACTGCTACCTTTTTAAATGCACGAAAGCAGGTTACCTTACCTACAACACATCAACATTCCAAAATTTGTCAAATCTGTCGCATTTGCAATTCAATGTCTTCGACAATTCTCCGCACCACACGGAAAAGAACACACAGATCAGGTTGGCAACAAGAAACCAAACGAAAGCCTCTACAAGAATTGTCACTTCCAGCTTTAAGGTCGACAAATTGCAGATCCCTGTTTAACAAAAGTGTCCAATTATAAGAACGCATGTAGAAAAGAGAACATAAGTACTCTGCAGTCATCTGTCTGCAAGAAACTTGGCTTAACAGCAATATTGAGTCGGAACTCATCACCCCACAATATTTTTACGCCTATCGTTCGGACAGAAAATCCTTAACCAGCGGCAGAGGTGTTGGAGTGGCTGTCTTTGTAAACCAGAAATGGTGAATAAATTGTAAGTCCTTATTCTCTTATTTAGACGACTTAGTAGACCCCATTGCTGTAGTATGCAAACCCAGATTTTTAAGCAATTCTAAAAGCATCATTTTTGTCAGTATTCACATTCCTCCCTCTACATGCGAACGTGCTTTAGGCACCTTTTTCGATTTTCTTTTCCAAAAACTTGCTGCACTGTCTTGCGAGCGTGTCATAATTTTGAGCGGTGATTTCAACCTTGTAAATCTTTGTCCCCTTACACTGTTTGGTTTAGATGATTTAGTTTCCTTCAACGATCGTGCCGACGCCCCTCTGGATCACATATTGACCAACCATCCCAAACTTTTTTTCGTCAAATATAGAGCACCGTTGGCAGGTTCAGATCATTCTGTGTTATTGGGCTTGTTAGGTAGGGCTGACTGCCTTTTGAAATTTAGTCGACGTTGCTTACTGTGGCCACTAGAATTAAGTTATTTAAAACATAAATTGAATGCGTGCGCGACGCTTCGCCCCACGGATGGCACTAATTTAACTCCAGAAGGGTAAGTTGGAAGTCAGGTAAGTTGGGGTAGATGACCTCGTAACCACCATTTCAAATTTTTGGAAAATTCAAGAAACCGCAATTTGATAATCGGATTTTTCCGCAATAAGTTGAATGATAATACAAATTAAGAAAATCTAGTGATATAAATCAAGAACTATTCTAAATACACTAAAATAAAATGTTTTTAGCATTTATTAGAGTATATTTCACTGCATGTCTGAATTCTCTACCCATAAAACTCTATAACAACCGTTTTTTGGAAAACCTGCAAGGAGTAGGGATTAATAAGTGGGCTTACATAAGCTGCTGTTGCCTTTCATGTAAACTGGAAGGCAGTCATCCCAAGAAATGTTATTTCAAGGAAAGGCGTACTTTCGAAAAAAAGGAAAATAATTCAGTAAATGTTTGACACTGGAACTTTGAAATTATAATCTGCTATTTACATTTGCAGTTTTCGATATAATTTAACAATAATTTACTTTCGCTCAAACTGTGCTATCGGTATTGCTTAGCCCTGCTTGAAAACCTGAGATATTTTAGGTGACTGAATTTAAGTGTGATTATTGGTTTATTTTAGCATAAAAAAGTTTTAAGTAGTGGGCTTCAATCTGGGAAATTCAAAATATTTTAAGAAGCTCAATCACTTATTGCTAGTTTAAAAATCTGGAATTATTTTTCCTTCTAAGAGCTAAAACATTTTACTTACAGCTTGGTCTGTCAGCCTGATAAATTAGAACGAAGCTCTATACTACTGACTGCTTGTTGGAAGTTACTCCGTAATCCGTGGTTATGGGGCGGTAGATGACGGATGTCACCTTAAATAGTTGGCAAGCATACAACATGCAACTCTCTTTATTGTATTTGTTAAAGTTTTAATACATTTCCTGGTTAGTAAACTCGCACAAGAATTTTTTGGCTGGAGGAATGCCGATTTATTGGGTCACTTAATAAATTTCCAAGTGGAACCTAATAGAACTCCATGAGTATTTTAAGACGCATCGGGTTAATAGTGGTAATGAAACATTGCGTAGAGCCTCATCCTTGCTCCTATAGAAGTTCTGGTCAGCTAAAAATTAATACGCATGTAGCAGTCGGTGTGACGTAAAGGTACTGACTCTCGCAAGCCGCACACCTTTTGGGCAACAAATTGCTGTGCAACCCTACTGATCGAACAGCGAGTGGTTACCCTGATGAGTGCAATAGATAAGGTTATGCTGATGTTTTCCTTTTTCATCATTTGGCCTCAATAAAAAAAAACCTGTTACCGCTGGTCTTCTATTACACACTGTGATCATATATTTCGTCCCTGTAAAATATTCATGACACATTTTGGAATGAGCCGGGCAACACTATTGATGACGGATATACTCTAAGTTAGCAAAGTAATGCTCTCAGACATTACACAAGGCCGTTAGATAAGCCTGAATGCTTGCACATGGAAGTCTGACTACGCGTGATCAAAAGTTTTCGCATAACCTTTCTACTCTGGTTTATAAAGAAAGGTTGGTGGTGTCTTCTCACTGGCAGGCACCATCCTTTTCTCTAACCAATAGCTGACCGAGCAGGGTGCGATGGCTACCGAATCTGTCCAATCAGCTGCCAACAAGTCAGCATGCAGTATGTGCTGCATCACATGGCGCAGAGCCTCATTCTTGCTCCCATCAAGTCTCTGATCACCTAGGAATGACAACGCACGCAGCGGTCAGTCTGACGTAAAATCACAGACTCCCGCACGCCACACACGTGTCGGGCAACACACTTTTATGCGACTCCACTAATCGGACAACTAATGCAATGCATGCGTTTAGGTTGACGCTCTCCTTTTCTCGTTTAGTTTCATCGGCAAAACGCCGGTTACCACCGGTTCTCTACCATTTGCGGCCTGAGTGGGATCGCATATGGTGTCCTTGCCAAATAGTCATAACAACTTTTGGACTGAACAAAATATGGCTTGTCTAGAAAGATTTCGAACAGTTCACGCATTTATTTCCTTCCAACATGAAGAAGCAATTTGATCCTCTTGAATGCTTAAAAATCAAAGTTTGATTTCACACAAAAAAACGTGTTGGGCATTACTTCGCAACTCTCGTTTATAAGACACAACATGGTGCTGGCCTCTCAAAGACAGGCACCATTTTCGGCGCCACCCAATAGCCGAGCGAGCAGGGAGTGAGGCCGCCAACAAATCACTAAGTAGCGTATGTTTGGCAACATGCACGTGCCTGTGCACCTGCACACCAATTCACTCTGAGTCAGAGCAGCAGATTAGCAATGTTGCCTACGCAAAATGCTCACAGTGAGACCGAAGAGGTCCTACGTCAGCGCCCAGTTGCTCCTTTATTACGGCTTTATTCGCGCAATCAGTTCCATTTTCCGGCCCAGTCGGGGGGACCGTAGTATTAAAAAATGCCTGCAAATAAAACGCAATACATAAGCATGCCTAGTATCTACAAGGATCAACTGCCTGGGCTAGACGACGATGCGCAAGGAGACACATTGGGAACATTGGAGTACTCCTTGGAATACAACATGAAAACGAAGACAATGAAAGTCGGCATTGTACAAGCTATGGATCTCATAACTCCACCCGGTTCTGGAACGGTTGATCCTTTTGTAAAGGTAAATATCAAGGGATTGCTTACTTTGGAGAATCCAAAATCCAAGGTCAGGGTGCCAAAAAAGGGTTATACAACAGACATAAAACGAGACACCACCTGCCCCGTTTTCAATTCTTTCTTCCTCTTCAATGTGCCCTATGAAGACCTCAAAACCGCCGTTGTGCACTTTGTTGTCTATGACTCCGATGAACCCAATCAACCTTTGGTAGTCGGAGGATTTGATGTTCACCTCAGCTCCCTGTCTATGGACAATTATGTTGGGAAGGCCTACGAGACGACCGGATACCTTATGAAGGCGGTGGAGCCCCACGATGACACTGGTCAGATTTGTGTTGTTCTCACAGAGGATCCGAGTGCAAACGAGCTAACTGTCAGCATTCTGGATGCAAAACAGTTGGACCTTCCAGAATTCTATAGAAAGAATCCACCGGAAACGATGGTCTCAGCGACTCTCCACGTCGGTAATAAGAAATTGGCCAATAAAAAGACTGAAGTCCGTGAAGGAACTCTGGATCCCTACTTTGGGGAGACATTGAAGTTTCAGGTGGAGAGGCACAAGCTGGTAGTGGCCTCGCTTACATTGAAGGTCAAATACAAGGGTCAGGGTGTGCGGTGGAAAAATGCCGGCAAGGTTGAGCTCGGTGCTCTATCACCGGACCCTTCCGGCCGAAAACAATGGAAAGAAATGCTTACCAATCCGAGGCGTCCTGTAGGCATGTGGCAACCATTAACCACTCCCGAAGTGTAGCTGTATGATTTGAACTTTCATACTGAGTATTTACGCATATGTGCAATTTTTGTAAGTTTTTCTCGATGAAACAAAAATCCTTCGAGACTTAATGGAACAGATTTACGCTGGTTGGAAATGTTCATGAATATTATTTTATTAAATCTGTCCAACAGGTCTCAATCGTTGTGTGATACATCCTTAAACAATGTAAAAATATACTGATTATTCCAGGCTAGATTACTTATTTTCAACTATGTTTCATCTTTGCCGTTTTTTGTAGACAGTTCCGGCAAGCATATGTCAAAAAGATTAATGGAAGTGTGTGTGTGCAATTTAAAAATAAGTGTTGTCCTAGCCGTAAGAATATTTGTGAAAATAACATTCTTCACAAAGTCGAAGTCGGCATGAATAACAGCGAGTGTGCACATATGGTGAGGATAGAATAGTCGGATAATTGCATATTTACACAGGTTACAAAATCCGTCTCCCATGTTCACTTCCCTAGGTCTGAAAACACCCTTTGGCATACAAAGCAAGACATCCAGTTCGTGATCGATTTCATGTAATTTTAATGAACGTTTAAATGTGTTGATGATTCGAGATGATTACTTACGTAGAATTTTAACTGTTGAGTATATTTTCTTAAATGGACGCCTTTTAAGCTTCCTGAGGAATCCTCACCCGATACAAATTGATTAAAGGGTAAGCATGCATTGTTTTCTATAGGGTGCGATGTCCTTATCAATATATTTCACAGACGTCATAAATGTAAACTGGAGCCGGCAGGCTTAACATCTTAGGCTAAAATGAACTTGGTGGAAGCATATTTTTTTCGGGGACCCGAAAATGCTTTTTTTAAATCTGTATATGCATTATTTTGTGCTTATCATACGAACATAACAAATCTTTCGAACAAATGCGTAGCGGAAGGAAGAAAGCTCATCTTTTGGTTTTAAGGGTGCTTGACAATTGATGGTAATTTTAAAAATGCACAATGTCCATTCAAATCGCATTTATTTGTCTTTATTGATTATTGTCCGTCATTTAGTAAGTGGCATAGTCCACGTCCACTAAAAACTTTTTAGCATTATATGTGATCTTCTGTACGAAAAACAGAAATATAAGATATTCTTTTATTCGGAGGCTATAGCTTGTAGATATACATCTGTAACACAACAAAAGTGGCAGATTAGAGGCAAACTATTTTGGGATTATAAAACGTCTTTACAGATCTCAGCTTAGCCTTATTTCGAACCTTACGTTTTACGTAGACATTATTTACTTTTACTATAAAAACCGTATCACACCGAGGTAGAAGGGCTTAAATTTAAGTCTAGATCGTTAATTAAGCCACTCTAATATGTTACCTCAATGGCAGTATCCTGTAAAACAAGTTACAGTGCAATAAAATCCACGGAAATAAAGATTAAATGTTACTTTAGAGCTAAGTGTACTGATGTATTCGTGTTAATGTTTGGGTTAGGGTTGATACTAGGACTAGAACACAGGAAAAAGAATTTTGTCTGAAAATTAAAGCAATGTCACGTCTACAATACTCAAGCTATTTCCATTTTCCTCCCTTGCCGAGCAGAACAAGGTACATAAACGCTTCTTCAATTAATTTTGTCACCCGATATTCTGCTCTTTCATCTGGGTTTCAAATCATTACTTTTACCTAACCCTTTTGTTTCCAATCAAGACTTTAGATGATAGCTATTTCACGAATTTTCACGCAGCAGACTCGATATGAAAGTTTAAAGCTTAAACATTTTAAACATTTTCACAATAATCGTTTGATGTCCATACCTGCAAGAATTGCACACGTGATAAACTTCACCTTCAAAGGAAAAGAAGCAGCCTCATTCACGTCCTAGCGTTTTGTAGAGGCATATAAAACATTATTTGATCGCCACCTAAGGCTTCACGACCCCACTTTGTGACGTAAAAAGTGGCAAATTCTGAAACAGCTGTAAAGCGTAATCTGCCTGACGTTTCAATTTTTGGAAGACTAACTACACAACACTAAAGACCTAAAGTATTAAGCCAGAGCTTGAAATTTACAAAAATTAAATTAATACACAGCCTGACTTTTAATAGTGATCAACCGTAGGAATGTTGTGGGACATAGAGGCGGCTTTTCTTTTTGATTTAGAATGAGCAATCGGCTTTCAGTGATTCCAAAAATAGGCTTTTATCACTTTAATAAGTTGTTTTTCATAAACGATGTGAGAAATTCAAACGAATCCTGTTTGTGCGCGCAGGTTGAAGTAGTAGACAGGACTGTCACATGACGTCTTTATGCTCAGACATCGATCCGCAAGCCGCAGCTGGAGTGACTCTTGAACACGTAACGCTTCGCAGGCGAAGGCGACATGAGTCATTGGCAAGGATACTGAATGTTAGAAGCCGTCCTAAGGATGCACACAGCCCTGGCGTTACGTTATTGGTCCACCCCCACACACACAAAGACCGTGCTTCGGGGCAGAACAAAATTTAGCTTATGGTGGCATTACAACACTGAAGACTGCAAGAACGAACTGCCGCCACATCATTAGAGCAGAAAATCCTGTCAGCAAAGGATGGCCTTTAAACGTCTTCTTCTTCGGGTTGATGGAATGAGTTTACTGTGCTACTGTTGCTAGACTTCTTAGTCGGTTTCCAGATGCTTGTGTTGCTTTTACAAATTGCTTGTGCATGACAAATAGGGAACACCGCAGTTCTGTCTTTGCGTGTGTGACGAGTATGTACGACTGTGTAAGAAATCGATGATCATAAGTGTGCAAAGAAGGAAGGCAGAGAAGTGAAGGTGAACAGAGCGATGCAGTTTTGGGCAACAGAATTTTGGCAAGTGCATCGCATATACCCCTGCAAGTGGTGGAATTAGCGGTAGTTCATGCAAGATGATGGCAGACGTCAGTGCGTCGATGTTGGAGGTTTAACAACCTTCAGCCATGGTTCGTCTGGTCTGGTTCACGGGGTGGCGAGACAGGGAGGTTCCACAATACCGAGAATAAATTAGCTGTTATTTTTAGGTCTTGAACTCCAGGCAGTGAACCAGGCACGCAGATCATCGTAATGAGCGAACAGATTGACATATTGCTTGATGCTAGCCGTGCTAGAGTGTCAACATTCGTACGTGTTTTTAAAGTGGCCACAACGATCAAATCTGTTGGGTCTCTACGGATACGGTGGTCACTTTCCAGGAAGCTTGCAAACAGAACTGATTAGGAGTCAGGTCAGTGAGTGGCCGGCGTATGTTCTTTGATGTGATTCCCAAGACATCTGGTTGTATGATCAACGTGAACCCAAAGGCAGTTGGCGCATGGTATGCGATAAGTTGATTCGCTTAACTGTTTTGGGCAGATGGTCCTTTACTCAGAAAACGGTTATGGGCGAGGAGAATGCAGGCTTAAAGGTTATAGAGAGGCCAAAATGAATTAACTGCCACGGATTATTTTGGAGCTTGCTTGGAACTAATGTAGGGAGAGAGAAAGAGAGAAGAATGCTTTATTTAGAATGCAATATCCAAGACTTTCAGCCAAAATGGCTCCATTTACGGAGAGAAAAAAGTAAGGTTGATAAGAAGTTATGGTAAAAGGTCATATAATACTCAAAATTCAAGTTTTACATGATATCGACATCTACCATGGTCACAGGTTGGCTTTCAACTTCTCAATTTCCGCTTTTTCTTCGCACGTGACGTAGCGTGCTAGGAATGGGAGGACAGAGTGCTGATATGAGGAGAAAAAGAAGAAGACTCGATCGTGGGTCAATTCCTTCCTGGGACGCGCATGTTCGCTTGTATCGGCAGAGTGCTGATATTCCGATGAACGGCAAGACATATGACGGAGGCCTCGGTGCATTGTATGGAAAAAACTTCGCTGCCGTTAGTTTAGAGTAGGAAGGGTGTGCAACCTCACTCAGGATGCGATCAACAAACTGCTTTACCGTTCTTAAGTGGGACATAGGAAACACCGGCAGCTGAAGAAGGCATTAGAAGGAGATGTTTTAGGGTGACCAGGTATTTTGTAAGTAGAGCTAGGAAAATAACTGGAGAGTGGAACTTCCGTAGCATTATACCTGCATTAGAAATAAGGTTTTGTGCTCACCTCTTGCATCTAAGACAATTCGCCAAAAAGCTGGTTAGGTTTGCGTTGGATCGGGAGAATTTATGCAAGCTCGATGTTTCATTCTGATATAGGTACCCGCTCTTGGCATACCCAAAGACCCAATAAAATTGAAGGCAAGCACAGCTGTTTTAGTGGACCACAAGATGGTTCCTTTTATAATTAAGTATGATTTCTGTACATGGATGTTTTGAGTATTCCATCACTGTGTCGTTGTTTATTGACGTCTAGGAGAGTGTTGTCTCTTTCTGAGTAACTTGAGCAACTTGAAAAACGCAATTTGGTAACAATAAAGTAAATATATCACCTGAGCTTCCCTAAGCTCTGTAATTATGTTCTACAGGGCTGGTTGTCTTATTATAATTAATTTTATTCAGTTTAAGCATTTTACCTAATACACCCATAGATCCAGCATTTTGTCCTACGGAAACGGGTTTATGAATAGGGGACTGCTATATAATTATTACTCGATTGTATTTAGAAATGTTGTTTATTTATATCTGGAGATATTCTTAATCTCTATTACCGTCTAACGCATTCCGGAAAAAACCCGATTTTCAAAATGCAAGTTTCTTAACATTCTTAAAAAAATGTAAAGGGTGATAAGAAGTCATCTACTTTAATGACTTTCAGGTCTAACTGTTCTGGAGTTCGGTTGGCAACAGTAGCTTATGAAGCCCCACTCATTAATCCCTACAACCTGCATGCTTTCTTACGAAAACGGCATTTGTCGGGTTTTATGTGTGGGAGATTAGGATGTTCAGTGGAATATTTTTAAATAAATGCCAAATGATTTTTTAATTTTACTGTATTTAGAAGTGTTGTTTATTTATATCTGTAGAGCTACCTAATCTGTATCATTGTTTAACTTATTGCAGAAAAACCCGATTAGCAAATTGCAGGTTTCTGGATTTCCCAAAAAATTGAAATGGTGGTTAGGAAGTGGTCTACTTCAACTTACCTGTGGTCCAAATTACCGCTCTTGAGTTAGATAGGTATTTTCCGTTGCGCAAAGCACGGCACACACCTTCAATTTACATGCGGAACAGCCTGCTCCCAACGGCCGTGGAAAGGAACTTCGCCTACATCATTTCACTTTACAGTAACTTCTACAAATTCCCTTCTCTGCCTATTTTATTTCCCTGCCCCACAAAACTCTATAACCACAGTTTTTGCAGGACAAAATGCTGGGACTAGGAGTATATGAGTGGGGTTACGTGAGCTAATTTTGCCGTTCGACAATTATAGCCCTCGGCGCGAAGCTCCGCGCACGCCCTGAATTTATACGTGGAACAACGTACTCCCAGCGACCGCGGGAAACAAATTCAACTATAATTTTCAGTCAACTCTACACTTCTACAAAGTTCCTTCACTGTCTATCCTATTTCCTCATCCTCAAAACCTTTATAATCGCCGTTTCCGTAGAAAAAATGCAGGGATCGGGGTATATGAAGTCACTACTAAAAATATGATTTACCAGACTTTACACCTTTAATACGTCGTCGTGAATTCAATCATTTTTGGGGCAAGAAAATGTACGCTTTACGTCATTGTTTTTTGGTGGTTTGTGATGTATTTTTAATTCTAAGTGGCAGCAAGGCGTGCTCGTTGTCATCCTGCTTGCCTCCTCCATGCCCTCATGGCTATTGAATGATGCAAAAAATTAAGCAAAAGCTAGCTGTAAACGAAGCGGACCCCAGCGTAGGATGACTAAAAGTTTTTCACTAGATATGCATGTCGTTATAAACCAAAAGATTTCTTTCCACAGATATGAAGAAATAAACTGAATCAGGGTGAGCTATTTATGTAAAACCCGGCGGATTTTCATAACCTATCCTCACTGGAGTCAATGTGATAGCAAAAACTGGAGGGTTGCCGTCTGTTACACCGACTGCTTGGGCTCGGACTCAAAGGGGAACAGACAGCCGCCGTACTGCAGCTTCCGAAATTTCCTCTGTTCCTAAGCACAAAGTTAGCCGCCTCAAATGCCACTTGGACTTGGAGTTGTACAAAAAACCGGATGCAACCATCAAGCGCTTAGTACTGAGGCTGCAAGACTCGCTGCCACAACAAGAAATGCCCATAGTTGGTTAACAGAAGTAGTGCAGTCGCAAGCAAAGCCAACACATTGAAAACATTGGGCACTTCCCTTAGACGCGGACGGCCGAACATGCAGCAGCAATAGCAGCAATGAAGTAGATTAGCGTCAGCACAAAATTCATGGTGCACTCCACGCAAACCAACCACGCTTCTAGTTTCTCTTCCGACTTGCCAACTACATGAGTCGTCAAATATTTGGGTCACTGGTTCCCTGCAATGACTGGCTCTTCATCTGATCAGTGTGAGTAGCTCTGCGGTAAGCATGTAGTGGCCGTTAGCATCACTGTTGAAAACCGTTATCGCTGACTAATCGCGTTCCACTGCTGTGCCTTTTGGGACCAGGGGCACGTGAGCGCGCCTTCCCTTCATGTCGTGACTTCCATCGAATAATATGATACCCACGTTCATAGGCTGGCTCCAATCCGTCTGGAAAGACCTAACGGCCGTGGCTGCCGCTAGACATCGCTCCGGACCTAGCTTGCCTCGCGGCTAGACGTACCTTCCGGCAGTCAAGACTTCGTCCGAACTATTCTCAAATTCATTCTGGAAAGAATATATTGTTCCTACTACTCTGGCTTTCTCATGACTTTTTTTTCTCCTAATGAACCGTACCTGGGAGATCGCAGCCGTAAGAGTTAAACCCCCTTAGCCTTAACACCACTTCGATAAGCACACGAGCAAACACTAGTTAGGTATACACTCAGATAAGGATGCTTTTTATGGCCACTGTAGTAGGACACGGGAATATTAATGCCCGGCCTACTCAAAATAGGAGGCCCTGCGATAAATTTCAGGAAGGCTTGATATTCTTGTGTCCTCAACTTAATGCAAAGCTCAACTTCTGCGTAAACCGTTACCTCTCTGTGAAGTCTAACCCTACACTAAACCTACAACCTGTAGTTAATGCGGACGCAACCCTTAATCTTTCCATACTCCCAACTCCGACCTTAATTCCAATGTTAAACTTACCTTTAACTTTCGCCTTAATGTTTAACCTAATTTTGCGGTGCCTGTTCATGTATTCATTTTAGGCAGCTATACAAATCAGCGTTACCGTGAGTTAAATTGCCGAACCATTATCGTGCCAGTTATAAGCACTGATAACGACAGCACAGAATTCAACTGTGATTTACACAACCAAAGTACCATCGCATAACAGCCGATGAGGTTGCTTGGTTTATGTGTAAGTAGTATCGGAACAAATGCATTCTATAAGCACTGCAACCTTTTTGTGTCGTCTACCCCTATACATTGCCGTCTATGATGCCATATTTTTGGTACACTGTGATAGAGTGAGCATAGTTCCGGGGAAAGTTTAAATCTACCATTTCAAAATTGGATTTTTCGCCAGAACGAGAGAAGATGCGAGTCCCAGGAAATAACTATGAAGAAATAAATGTAATCGTAGGAACGAGTATATTATTCACCTGCTTATTCGAAATCCATCGCGGAACCATCCTCGGACGAAAAAGCAGAAACGGATGCTTTGTATTCAGGAAATTCTGGTATTCATAGGATACGGACACTCTTATGACAATTAACGCCCCCGCACCCCGAGGATACTTACCCGTTAGTGCGCTAATTACTTGATGAACCTGCTGAACTTTTGTCCCACGTGGTGAAATTATGCGTGATAACTACTCGGCTATCTGGTTCTCTGGCGCTGGCGTTGGACGAAATGCTGGCCTGTGCGTTCCCCAAGTGGCGATTTTATTTTGCTTAAATAAGCCTTAGCACCGAATATGGATGGGGTAGGCCATTGTACTTGTTTGACAACCGGGCGCTCGCGAACCAGGCCTAAAGTAACTCGCAACTCACAAGATGAGCACCTCTTGCGAGAATTTTAGCCTCATTAAATTTTAATTTGTAGTCGGGTTTTGTCGAATGCACCGCAACGTTTGAATAAGTGTCATTTTTCCGCACTACTGCTGCGTGTTCGGCAATTGGCGTCTTGACAAGTCTTCCAGTTCCCTGACGTAGTTGCTTTGTCAGCAACTGCACCAGTCGATGCCAGATGTTCTTTGCCGTGACAGTAGGCTTTTTGGTTTCATTATCTGATTTTTTTACGGTTGCCTCTGGCCATTGTGCGACTTTAACTTTAAGTGGTCCAAAAAGGCAGTTGATCGTCTCCAAGACGTTTTTAACGTACGAAATCGTTCGTCAAACTGTGAGGTCGGTGCACCTACCCAATCAGCCGTAAACTCAGTTGCGTAAGGACAGGCTATCGGCGTTTTGAGACCCACCGCAGTAAACTATTTTTGAAATGCAATGGTACCAAGTTCTAGCCTAGAGCGATGTACCATTTGCGGTAGGGTATGAATGGCTGACAATGGGTAATAGACCAAAAATGGCCATTCCAGTTTTTTCGCAAGAGGTGATAATCGCATGAGCCGAGAAATACTTGAGTCATGATGCACGGACCTCCAGGTCATAAACAGGCGCAACAACTTGCCCAATCCATATTCGGTGCTGAGGCTCATTTTGTCAAGAGCGTCATGTGTCATCTCCATAAAACGTTAATCGGAATTCTGGAATGTGATTCTCAAGTAAAAAATATTATCTTCAAAAAGTTGAATTCCCGTGCTGCATGATGCCAAAATAATTCCTTCATGTTGTGATGCCGGCTTTGGTCAAATACCATTGTCAGGGAAAAATAACTACTGATTTATTGCCAAGGTTTTTAATTAAGTTGGAATGTCTTCATAAATTAATAGGGAGGTTGTATTAAACATCATAAAATAATAAACACTTCATCCATTTGCTTTTTCGGTGACCGATTAATTGTGAACGCGACGTGTCATTAAATTTGCATTTAGGATTTTTAAACTATGTGCTGCCTTAAGAAAATGGCCCATTTCTTCACGAGATGAGAACTATTCATGTGTTGCTTATGAAATGTTACAGAATATACGGACAACATTGTGCGATTAATAAGCAGCAGTGATAAATGAACGAATGCCATGTCCTTTTACTATAGAATTTAAGGTCTCCAAACATTTTATTATTGTAAACGTATTCAAACCAAAAGGTATCGTTTCGCTGAGTATAACGTTTAAAAAAGCATTACTCAATAACAAAGCAGTTAAAGCAAGGATATTTTTGTTCTTATTTTCTCTAACCTGTTTTTGAATTTACAAGGCCATTACAAAGCAATGCGAAAAATGCAGGCGATTGCAGAAAACCTCGTTCAAACTCCCGCATCTTGATTGGACGGAAGCGTCATGGATATGCTCCATTCTTATCAATATTTCCACTTTGCTTAAATTATATTTTCAAATTTTTCACTTCTTTCGGAAGTTTGGTTAAAATTTCGTGAGGCAGCAGTAGTGAGAGTTTTTGCAAAAAGAGTGTGCGGTTTTGAAAAGAATTAAACGCAGGTTTTGATTTCACGAACTACATAAAGCGCCTAGGAAACTGCATGCATAATCTGCTTACGAGGCAGTTTCCGGTAACCACGTGTTGGGACTGTTTTTTTAAGAACAAGCTAGCCGCGATGGTCTTTTAGTTACCACCCACGATGCATAATTTAACATGTTTATACTACTCATTGTCTGCAGACAGCTTGTGAATATTAAACAATAATTTCGTCAAAGCTGATACACTTCCGTTCGAATCCGCATATTCATTTTCAGAACGAGCTTGATAACGTTTGTCCCAGAGGATTTTTTCCAACATCATGCATAAATCTGCGGTTACAGTAAATGGTTGACGATTGGGTTCATAACCGAAAGCACAGTTTTTCAATGCTCAAAATAAACAAATCATGTTTTGTCAGAATAGTCAGCTATTCAGAATGTACATACGATTTTTTAGGTTTCATTGAAAGTAATGAAGGTTTAAAAGTCCAGTTTAACCCTCCGCAGACACGGACGCTTTTGGTTTGACATAGAGCTATAGCAATCTTTTAGCGATTCAGTCGGAAATTAATGTCTTACTCAGATAAGATCAGCGTAGTCAAGGGCCTACAGGTGCATATCGAAAATTTGGTATGCATATTTGCGCTTTGTTCATCAGCCACTGCATAATAATCGCAAAAAACCAAAAGGCCGTCAGTAAAAGTACTTACGTGACTATTTAAGACACTGAACAGCAGAGGTATGTACCAGCTGAAAACGTAGACACCTGTTCCACCGATATTCTACCGCATGGTACAGTTGCGAGAGGTAGGATCGATATTGTGTCTCCCAATATTCTCCGCTTGCTTTTTTCTCTTGTTAATTTTTAGTTTCCTCAAAAATTAATAATCTGATGTGGACTAGATCAGTACATTCAAGAGGCTACAGGCGCCGGCTGAATATAAATATTCGGAGTGAAAGTCCATCAACAACTGGTATAGTTTATTCGGTCAAGTACGCACCAAGTTTGTACATTCTGAATGGTGAAAACTCAAACCAAAATTCAATAGCAAGATCAGGGCTTTTATGCACAAAAATTGGCTGTACAGTTAAATGAGCGACAATTGCTTCCTATAATTTCATGAGTTGGTGGTCTACAATGTGAATGCGATAGGTCGACAGGTTATGCGACTAATTCAGAAGACCATCGAGACGCCAACTGGCCCGCGGGAGGAAGTGATGCTGCCGATCAGAGGCGTGTGCATTGATGAACCCACAATCTAGGCATTTTACTGAGGCGTCGACATATAAGCTCTATCCATCTATGCACTCAAGTAATATTCAACCCAGCAGATTTTAAGAAGAAGGCAATTGAACCAACCTAACGAAGGTGCTTTCAATCGCCATTTTAAATTCACACCCACACTCATCGTCAGAGACAGCTGCAGGTAAAAGCGATGACGGTGGACTAAGGTCTGCAGTATTTATAAGATACAACAGTTCAATCGTTGATTCCGATTAGGTTGAATATGTGCGACACAGCATGGTGAGAACAGGAACGCTGGCGTGAGCGTGATTTAGTTTACAGTTAAAGAACACCATTGCAGCATCTTTAGTGATCTCGCCCCGTTTCCCAACCTTTGCAACGTATCATGGCCACCTCGAAAAGATCGGAGGCGTAACAGGCGAGGTATACTGACCAGACAATGACAATAAAAACTGGTTAAGTTTTAGGTTGCGATAACCGCTTACTCTTCATTTTTGCGGCGTCCTTGTTCCAGTGCTTCAATCTCCTCATTCAAAACTAACTCATGCAAATCAACTGCAAGGCCATATATGTACAGTTGGATTTTTCTGATAAGGTCAAGCTCTCTAATCCACAGAGCACTTCCTGTTTCTCAAAAACAGAAGAAGAAACTTGTTGATGTATTTTTTTGTTAAAGGTTTCAAGTATTGAGGTCAGTTTGCTAACTACAAAGACTAGTTATCATCTGTATTTCTCGTGGCTTAAATTGGGTATCGTACAGATACTGGCCTAGATGTAGTAGAAAAATTCGGACCAAAGCATTCCACTGTCAGCCTCGCCGTAGATGACAGTGTATGGCAAGGACAGGTGGCACACCTGACACACGCTGTGACGATGGACTCCAGAAAGACCCCGAAAGCTCAGACCACCATTAGTATGATTCCGGTAGTTGAAACACTTTCTACTTCTCTGTCTACGCACGTTAAATTCCCACGCGTAACCACAAGTGGTACTACAATTAGATCAGATGCCACGGTGCATGGCGAAGCAGGAGGTGCTTGCCTCAAGCAGAGCTGGCATCAGGACTGGTAGAACGCACCTTATCCTCCAAGCTGTGCAGAAAAAACCTCGATCAGATGAGAGCTGTATTCTGCCCGATGGACACCTTATCTTATTTAATTGTTACCTGCAGATTGTCTCTTTGTTTCTAGCGCATTCTATTTCAATCGTTGAAGTCCTCTTAGAAGCTGTATAGTCTATCGTAGGGCAACCGTTTGTCAAGTTCGTTTAGACACAGTAATATTGGGTGATCTGAGGATTCTGTCACTATCTAATAATAAGCTACAATTCAGTAGCGGGTACGATAGATTTCCTAGATAACTATGCACTTTTCTCCTTCGAACTACTCTGCAAAGTACCGTCGTAGTAAATAGATGTACAGTTTAATCGACATCATAAGAACAAAGTAGACCTCTCTGGGTATTCAATATGTTTGGTTTGGCGTCAAGCTTTGTTTTCAAGGGCTATTTTCCGACAATCGTCTGACCGTTTTTATCCCTCTAAGTAATCGTCATGTTTTCCAACATTACCTTCTCCCTCCGAGGGTCTTTATTAATGATATCCTTCATATTCTCCTTATTAAGAGAAAATAGTTTGAATGAAATTTCAATTGAGGGTCTCAAACCGTACGCAAAAAAAACATGCTTCCGTAATACGCGACAGGTGGTCATGAAAATTAAAAACATTGGGCATAGCTGGCCATTTTAATTATCGTGCGCAAATCAGCGACTATTTAAAAATGGTTTTTGGAACACTAAATCAAACACTTTATTTAGTTTGTTTTGTTCTTGAAAGAAAGTCTGTGATAGGAGGCCCTTGAGTAAAGTGTGCGCATATCTGACCAGGTTGACTGCTGCCCTATCTAGCAGCTAGTTAGCGTGATTAAATGCAATTTTTGCCATTGGATAGTCTGTAGAGTAGATGGTTTTGTAGGTTTCCGATGAATTGCTGGTCACAGGTAACTCGGCATAGGTCGAGTTTTTTTCTTAACTTCTCATAGCATAAAGCAATTGAGTTAAAAAAACTCAGATCACCCTTGTGAATTGCTCCATGCGATGGGCAGAGAATTGGTACATGACTTTTGCCAGCAAGAATACGGAAGAAGTCGAAGATTGTGCGCTGGTAAAAAATATTGATAATTCGTCATTCCTGAAATACCATTCTAAAATGGTGGCTTCAAACAATGCGCAAAGGCGTTCCAGTATGTTCTAATAGTGTCTCTGACGAAACTAGGGCGTTGAAGGTAGCCTTACCTGAGGATGCTTTGTAACTGGAGTCTAATATGCAAATTTTGTGAAACATGGCACCGGTCTCTTCGGCAGTATCGAAGCCTGTTCAAACGGCCTGCATGACTGTGAAAAAAACATTTGTACACTTCAAAACGCCATTTCTGTTGCTATTTCTCTATATAGGCAGTCTGTCTTTCTACCTAATCTAGCTGTAAGAAAAGGTCTACAGTAATGGTATATACTTTAACAAAACCTGGATCCCTGAAACATCCCAGACGGCTAACAAACTCCACTATGGGTCACGGTTTGGTTAAGTGGAAGAGCGAAACGAGTTCGGCTGGGACGCCTACGGCGTCTTGCGTCGCCGTCTCCATATAGTTGTCTAAAGTGGGAGAAGTAGGAAGGGTCGCATAATTAACGGGTGTTAGGACGTACACAGCAGCACATACCAGCACCCGCTTGTCAAAACTGTAACCGGAGTGTGGTGTCACTAGGCAGATCCTAAATTCGGTCAGCCACAGGTGAGTGTTAGGTGCCAGTTATGGGCTGCCAAGCAAAGACACCAGTAGTACAGGTCAAGCGGTGTGACCGCATACTGCGTTCCTTTACTAGAAATCCTACATCGCACACTTTTAATAAATGCATTAGCACAAATCGGAGGCGCTATATGGAGAAATCTTAGCTCAGCATACGCACGGTGTAAAATGAATTAGAGAATAGTAAGGATGAAGTCTTGACTGTCAGAGTGCACGTCTAGCCGCGAGGCGGGCTAGATCCGGAGTGATGTCTAGAGGGAGCCATGGCATTAAGGTATGTCTTGAGAGCTTGAGGCCAGTCTACAAACATGGACATCTCATTGGACGAATGAAGGTCACTACGGGAAAGCAAGACGCGCTCACTTGCGCCTGGACCCAGAGGCACCCCGTCAGCAGCAGTGGGGCGCGATAAGTCAGCGATCATGGGGTCCCACAGCAGCGCTTGCGCCCACTACAGCCCCCGCAATCTCTTAGTAGGTTTACGTTTTTTCGAAGATTTATTCGTGTTTTCGGAAAAACCGTATAGTTTGCTCAGGTTGGCCCAGGCGGCCAGGTCGGCAGCGGTGGATAAACGCTCGACGATGAGTTGTGGGATTTATCTGTCCCGCTGTGCCTTGGGGCTCACTCTCGCGTCCTGCCAGCAGCCGCACAGTGCCTTGTGTTTGAGGCAAATTAACATTGCCGATAGTGCAAAGGGAGACTGTAAGGGCTATTTCTGGCTTTTCAATAGAATTGAACATTACAAAACAAGTGCCCACTTGGAGAGATCAGTGGCCACCGCGTCGTCTTACGCCAACACCGGAGAACAAGGTGGCCGGCCAATCATCACGTCTGATTTCACCACGCGTGGTGCCAGTTCAGCAAGTCACAGCTCGCATGCCGATCATCAAGCAATCCACGCACAAGATGGCAATTATCACTATTTGTCGTTATTTTTCATGCGTGAGCAGTAACGACTGTCTCCTATAAATGCTGCAACTTCCTGTTAATGTATCACCCGTTTCTGCTGCTATTATCTGCTCATGTCTCTGATGAAGAATCCGCGATGGATGCCGAAATATCAGGCGAATATAAGTGTTGTGACAGCAATCAAATCTTCTTCTTCTCATTTCTTGATTGTTAGTCGTCATCAACATACTGCATAACTGACCAAAAAAGCAATTTGTATACTTTAAAAAATCATTTGGTTTAGGTTTCCTCGAATTACTAGTCCAGCTTCCTACTTGTCCGTTCGCAAAACCCAGCGATGACTACAACATTAAAATTTTTCGTAAAATTATTGACTCAACCTGAAGCAATGCCTAAAGAAACAGTTTAGGCATTTTGACAAATTTAGACCAAATTTTTAAAATCCAATAAAGACAAGGACCGAACCGAGACCGTTGAAGACAAAATAAAAAAGTTACTTAAAGGGCTCCACAAAGAAGGACATTTATCTGACAGGGAGCTGGAGGGAATAAGGCCGGTTGGTACTACAATATCAAGAATAAATGGCCTCTCAAAAATTAATAAACAACGTTTACCACTCTGTTTTATCTTGGACATGAGAAACTCACCGTACCAGGCCGTGGTAAAATGGCTTGTCGAAACGTTAAAGCCACTGCAGAGCCGCTTGTACCCAAGAAGCCTGAAAGACACGTTTGAATTCGTGGAGGCTGTCAAGGATATTAATATTGGCGAAAATATGATGCTGTTATTAGGTGTATCCTTACTGTTCACCAACGTCCCGGTAGTTAAAACCATAGAATTTGGGAAACACACTACCAGATAAGGATGACAGTAGAAATGCTGAAAGAACTATTGACGTGCTGCACACAAAATGTACAGTTTCTCTGTAATGGCCAGCTATATGGGCAAATAGACGAAGTGGCAATGGGCTCACCACTTGGACCATTCCTCGCAAATGTCTTCATGGGCAAGATCGAGGAAGCGAAGCTCAAAGAAACGTTCAATGTCCTGAATTACAATAGTTGGTACGTGGATGATATCTTTTGCCTGACAAATACGAACACTGATATCGATGGTCTAGTCCAAAAATGTAATACAGCCCACAAAGCACTAAAATGTACAGTAGAAATAGAGGCGAACAACGAACTCGCTTTTCTAGACGCCCTCTTACACAGGCAAGGGGATGAATCAATGCAATGCCGACTATTAAGAAAGAAAACTTGGACGTGGCAATACGTTTATCTTCATAGCTTCGTTTTCCTCTACGTCAAACGCGACTTAGTCCAGGGAATGGTAGCCAGAATACGTCGTATCTGCTCTCCTGAGCTAGTGGCAGTAGAGTTGCAGCAGCTACAAGACATACTCCATGAAAACGGTTATACAGAAGTTTTCATCCTTCAGAACATCAAGAAGCGTATCACCAAGGTCGCATTTGCAACGGTGGAAAAGAAGGATCTATTCATAGCACTGCCGTTTATGGGAGATGCAACACGTGAACTTAAAAGACGATGCCTGAGGACAGCAGTAACGAAGGCCTTCCCGGTGGCAAACTTACGCGTACTCTTCACTAACTCTCCTCTTTTACGAATGGGAGGTAAAGACAGACTACCGTTTCAGGCCACATCGATGTGCATCTATTCTTTTACCTTTTCGTGTTGAACAGTATATATTGGCCGAATAATATGAAGTCTGGAGACAAGAATACGTAAGCACATACTGGCATGGCTCATCAAAGGAGAGAATAGGCTGATCTCAAGCTCAATTTTCGCGTACGTAATTGATACGAACCACCAAGAGGACACGAGAGAAGCCTTTCGGGTCATTAACCACACCCGACACATTACTCTTAAGGCCTACGCAGGCGAGTGTTAGCTACAGCAGAGGCAGTGGCAATCCGATTAGCAAAACCCAGTCTATGCTGTCAACTGGCACTGGTACAAGCAATCTGCCTCCCTTGGCCGACTGCACGTAGAAATCCCACGCCTACTGAAGATTTGTCATCCGAAAACACACAAAACGAAGTCACGGAGAATAGTCAAGTGCAAGCTGCGTGGCTGACATACAGACCTCAACGCGCTGACCGTGAGAACATCCCACTGTTTTCTCCTCGTATCGCACACAACCTCCTAGCCGCGCAGGCGCCTGCATTCAGAAGACGAGAGAAAACCCCACTCCATAGTTACTCTCACCCACTAACCCCCTTCCTCCCCTCCCTAGCCTGACGATTATGTAACGCTGCAATTAACTGACCCTGTTTATTCCCTATGTCATGTATCGGCCTGATGATGAATGACCAAAAACAATTGTTTGCTAATACTACTTTTCAAGCCTAAAGAAAACTTAGCCAAATATAAACAGGGTGTTACTCTGAACTTAACTGGATAGCTGTTGATATGTGCGGGTCTCTTTGGAAGTTTTATTCGTAGTATCATGAAAAATTAAATGGCGCTCGGATATATAGATATTTTAGGGCAGTACAATTAATTTGTTGTTGACGTTTGTACTAGTATTATAAGACTGATATAAGTGTTAGGAATCAGTTAAGGGGTAAGCGCTATCGTCTTGGGAAATTGGGTAAGGAATAAAGATATAGAGTTATGGGTTGGCATTTGTGGTATAAAGCCCAATGCTTAGGGTGAGGACTTGCAGTTGAGCCTGAGGCTTAAAACGCAAGCCTGCTGAATAACGTTTAAAAAATAGGGATAGGGTGATGGTAGAGGGTTAGCGTTAAGAGTTGGCTTTTAGCTTAGGGTCCTCGTTCCGTTTACCGTCTATGTACACATCACTTTTTGATCTGCACGTTCTTTTCATTAGTACTTTAGGAATTCTCTTGGGTTTAAATTGCTATTTTTACTTCTTCTTTCGCAAACTGCTTGGTCTGCAATCATCTTTATCCACCGGTGAAATCCCTGTTTTCAACCAATCCCCTATTTAAGAGGACCCCAATTTAGATTTTCTCAGTTGATTTACATCTCTGAAGATGGACTCCTGTAAGAGTTTGAAAGCTCAGAACAATGAATCAATTGATTCTGTGCTCGATACGTCTTCTTTCTCGTCCACGAAGACTGAATTGTACGTCAGTATGCTTTGAGGACTGAAAGTGCCTCACCGGAACAAAAATGGATGAGTACTGGTATGTTGGAAAGCTTGGCTGGCACTTAAAGTGTCTACTGCCACTATACGTCAGACATTTGAATGGCTGGCTAAATTCACCTGTCTCCAACTGATCGATTGTTTATTGGTTAACAGCTGCGGTCTTCATATTGACGGTTTTTGTAGCTCCTTCACATCGGTGGAGGGTGCTGGTAAACCTGATGTTTCTTCCGATGCGTTCGTCGCTGGGTCTTCTTCGCTTTTCAGGCAGGAAGACAGAGAACTATGAGTTTTGATTACTAAATACCTGCCAGGCAGTGGTTTCTTTTCGGACCTCAAAACAGCTTTTCAAATACCTATTCAGGAACAAATCGAAACTTGCACTAATGGGAAGTGGCCTACATTTGGCAAAAAAAAACCAACCTGCGCAGACAGCTAGACCACGTGATCAATCTCCAAGTGCCCTGGCAATTGGGCAGCTAGTTTTAATCATGACTTGGTTTGCGCCAACCTCCTCACCCTCCTTTTCTTACTTTGGCTTATTTAGTGTAGTAGCTTTTAGCTAATCCTTATTTACACTGAACTATGACTCGTGCCGCTATAAATTTACATTGTGTTTAATTCAACCGGCTGCACGCTTCTAGCCGTTATTTGCCTCATGCACAGACGAGATGCAGTTTAAAAACCACCGCAAAGCCTATTAAATTCAATAAATCCTGATGTCTACACATGTTTTACTGTCTGTAAAATATCACTATTAAATTAATACGTATTTATAATTGATTTAACTTCCTTTCTATATCCATATATATTTTACAGAAAAACAGGTCAACAGAATGTCTTCGTGTACGCAGCTTGAAGAAACTTCTATTTTTTTCCATTTTGCACTTTGAGAAGGATTATCTCTTGATTTTACAAAGTTTTCGAAATTCCTGCATTATCTGCGACCTAACCTGCTGTTATTTTTATGATAACTGTTAAGCGGCTACAAGCTACCTAAAATCCATGTGGAAAACCTTATATTTATAAACGCCATAATGAAGAAGCAATATCGGTCTTATAAATGTAGGCAGTTAATATGGACCAGATAGTATGCTTTGTAAATGATATGAATAAATGGTAGCATAAGATGCTTTATGCATGAAGCTTTCACGCTCTTGCAAATTCTCAAATCAAGAAACTTATTAAAACAAAACATACAATTTATCGAAGTGGACAATGTGGCGAAAATGACATTTGCAACCATAGGAGTACAAGAAAGTGTGATTTTATGCATAACGGGATGTTCTAAAAAGAGGTAGCTGAAAAGAAGCTTGTTCAAACACTGGCACCTTCAGTGAACTGCCATAGATTGGGATTATTATTTGCGATAATTCATATGAAAAATCTATTTCGGTAACTGTTTTGTCATTGCTAACCTATTGCGTATTGTAAGACAACACCTTGTGTGATAGCACATCAACCTTTCGCGAACATCAGCAAAGGTTCCTCGATTTCAAAGCTAAGGCAGAAGGAAAAACACAAGGATTCAGTCCTGCAACAATAATGAGCAGATAAACGCCACTTTCCTATGCACCTGTCACTGGCACAATAGTCACTATAAAGAAGTGCATGTAGAATTAGCAACATTGCACTCCAATTCATTTTACCCTGAAGTTGAGGTTCCATATGATAGTCATGTGACAACCAGACAGCCGTAGTTTGAATAACAACCAACAATGTCCAGTGAATCGGGGGTTTCAGTCTGATTTTTGTCAAATGATAGCGGCACCCGACCAAGTTGTTGGCAAACCGGAGATGTGAGCAGTTATCAGCTGATCAGCACCGTATGAGACAGTGAACACCTTGTCAGCAGTCGGCTGACTGTACCTTAAATGACAGATGCATCCGTAACCACAGTTAGCACGTCACTGTTGGATGCCGACTAATAAGCCTATAGTGCTCACTGATATGTCGTCCATCTTCTTTGTAAGTCTTATTGGCTCTTACTTTTCCTATCTGCAACACACGGAACGCAAAGTAGTAGATACCTGAAATGTCAACAATAATTCCGAAATTTGCTTTCCTTTGAAAAACTTACTTGGGTAGGATTGTAGCATTGAGTAGTGTGCAGTCTAATCTCGAGATATCTCAGTCACGTCAGAGGATCGGCCTTTAGATAGGCTGCTTTCTGACTACCTGCCAAAAGCATACTCTTAAAAATAACTTCTTAAATAGCATGCATTTTTTCATTGAATGTTGATGCCCTTATCAATTCAAATATGTGTTGTGGACAATATGAACCAACTCATGCTACAGGCAGTTGCGTCTTCTTTAAATGCCACGCTTTAAAAAAGGATATCGTTAGCATTTAGACTGTTTCTATTTCCGAGCTTTTTTACGACCTTGGAAAGTTCCCTCATAATACATCGCATCCGTAAATGCAATAATGTTGCCTTTAAGGCCTCCATCTATTGAAAACTTATTGAAAATCCTGCGACCTCCTTTTGTATACCGTAGAGAGATGTTCTATTCTTTTTTAGGCATTATTTAGTTTAAAAACCTCAAATTTAAATATAACAGCCGATAGTGCGATTTAAGTCTGTTCATATGCATCCAAGTTTACACGCTCCAATATGATTTCACAACAGTGCCTATTTCTTGATATATTGCTTTCGTTGTTGCTCATCCCTCACCGCAGCCTTCTGTATTTAGCGTGAGTGAGGAATATAAGTGTAAGTACGAAAGTTATTTTCGGCAACAGTGATTAAAGTAGTGCACTTAATATACCCTACTTTCAGTATTTTTTCCTACGGAAACAGAGGTATAAGGGGTTTATGGGAGGGGAATAAAGACAGGCAGGACAGTGAAATACACTATTACGACTGCTTTATGCTTTCTTATTTTATTAACTTTAGAAATGTTGTTGATTTATATCTGGAGAATTTCCTAATCTGTATCATTGTTAAACGTAGTAAGTATAAACCGGATTATCAAAATGCAGGTTACGTGACATTTCTAAAAAATAAATTTTGGTGAGAAGGTCATCCACTTCAACTTAACTGAGGTCAAAATTATCATTCTGGAGTTATATCAGTAAAGTCCGCGGCAGCAAGCACTGCGCACACCTTCAATGTTCGTACGGGAAAACTTGCTCTCAGCGACCGTGGGAAATAAATACATGTATACTTCTCAACTTAAAATTATTTTCGAGAAGATTTTTTCTCTATCTATTCTATTTCCCCATACCCAAGAAAACCCTATAAACACCGGTTGCGTAGGAAAAGAATTCTAGGACTATGGGTATATGATGTGCATTACTTAAACGATCTTTGCCTTATTTAACCACAAGTTGATAATTATCCTCAAAGAAATAGGTCTGAGGCGTGGGTTCGAATCCAGGAAATCCGAAAAAAATGTCATGACAATCGACCACTTGTCCTCATTTGTTCCTAATTTAGTTATTATGGTAGTGGCTTAAAGCTTTTACTTGGCACCTGGTCAGCTGGGTTTGTAAATAATGAAGTAATCATCTAAAACTTACTGCCTGTTGGAAACTTATCAGTATTACGCGATTATTGCGCAGTAGTTTATGGATGTTAACTCAAATATTTGGCAAACACACAATATGCGTTCACTCGGCGTTTAATATACAATCATGTGACACGCCATCCTAACCCTAGCAGTAGCCAAGATTTTTGTTAGATTTTGATTTTTTTAGTGGATAAGTAAGGTCATACAATAATTTGCTGGCTGTAGAAGACCCAATGTGTCGGAACAACTGGCAAATTTGCAAGTGTGAACTGAGAGGACCCCATGGACGTTTCCAGATGCATAAGGTTTACAGTGGTAGTGAAAAATTGCGCAGAACCTCCTTATTGCTCCCGTGGAGTCTGATTTACCCCAAGTTAGCAAAATAATGCTCACAGAAATTAAACAAAGCAGTAAGATAAGCTTCAGCGCTTGCACATTCAAGTCTGAGTACGCACGATAAGCTATTTTCCGCTTTATCTCTCTACTCTGGTTTAGAAACAAAACAGCCTGGTGGTGCCTTCTCGCTGGCAGGCACAATCCTCTGCTCTAACCAATAGCCAACCGAGCAGGGCTCGATGGCTACGGACGCTGCCTAATCAGCTGCCAACAAATCACCATGTAGTGTGTGCTGCATCCACTGTAGGTGTGTGTGCGCGTGTATGCAACAGCACACCAATTCAATCTGGGTCAGAGCCTCAAATTTGTAGTGTAACCTACGCAAAATGCTCACAACGAGACTGACAAGAGCCTATTTCAGTGCACGGCAGCTCCGTTTATTACTGCTGCAACTGTGGGATCAGGTCCACTGATCTTTTATTACGACGGCCAGGAACTCGCCCCTTAAACAAGGCGATCTGATGTCACCAAGAAGTGTGCTCAACAGCACCACATATCATGCAACAAACGATGCGACGCTGACCACAGAGCTTTTAAATGTCACGACAACTACAGTGCAGCCCCTGCTGCAGAACGGTTTCCTCGCATGGGCCAGTCGTCAGTTGAACATCACCAATGCTGGCCTGTTGATTTTCGTAATTATCCTCATATGTATTGCCATTCTTCTGGGAATAATTCTCCTTATTTGCTGTTGTCGTGCTTACTGCCGTAAGGCCAAAAAGAGGGGACCGCAATACCAACGAATGCCTAGCATCTACAAGGATCAGCTGCCGGGAGCAGACGGCGATCCGCAGGGAGAATCAATAGGGACGCTGGAGTACTCCTTGGAATACAGCATGAAAACAAATACATTGAAAGTCGGCATTATACAGGGGATGGATCTCGTAACGCCACCTGGTTCTGGAACGGTTGATCCTTTTGTAAAGGTTACGATCAAGGGAATGTCTTCTTTGGAGAAAACAAAAGCCAAAACTAGGAAGCCGAGAAAGGTTTATACAACAGACATTCAGCGGGATACCACCTGCCCTGTTTTCAATTCTACCTTTACTTTCAACGTGCCCTATGAAGACCTCAAAACCGCCGTTGTGCACTTTATGGTCTATGATGCCGATGAACCCAATCAGCCTTTGGTAGTCGGAGGATTAGATGTTAAGCTAGAGTCTATACCCATGGAAAACTATTGCGGGAAGTCCTACGAGACGACGGGGTACCTCAAGAAGGTGGTGGACCACTTGGATGATTCTGCTCAGATCTGTGCTGTTCTCACCCACGATCCAGTGGCAAGCGAACTAAGTGTCAACGTTCTGGAGGCGAAGCAGTTGGATCTTCCAGAGTACTACAGAAAGAATCCACCTGAAACAATGGTTTCAGTGACTCTCCACATTGGTGATAAGAAGCTGGCCAATAAGAAGACTCAAGTCCGTAGAGGAACTGTGGATCCCTACTTTGGAGAAACGTTGAAATTCCAGGTGGAGAAGCATAAGCTGATAGTGGCCTCGCTTACACTGAAGGTCAAGTACAGGGTTCATAGTGTGCGTTGGAGGAATGCCGGGAAGGTCGTGCTGGGCGCTGATGCTTCAGATTCCTCCGGTCGAAAACAATGGGAAGAAATGTTGGCCAATCCAAGACGTCCCGTAGGCATGTGGCAACCATTGATCATTCCCGAGGAGTAGCTTTATGACTTCAAATTTCCTGATGAGTTTGCGAAAAGTAACGCTATTCTTCACAAGGTTTGTTTGCACTGAAAGTCAAAAGCCTTCGTATCTTTATGGAACGGATTCACGCTTGTCAGAAATATCCATCAATACTGTCTTAATAAACCTGTTCCATCGATCTCAATTTATTTAAGACATATTCCTAAACATGGCAAAGATAAGTGAGCATATCACTATCGATTATTTATTTTCAAAAATTGTTCGTCAGTTGTGTCATCATTTCCTGAAAAACGTAATATGGCCGTAGGCTGGCAATTTAAAGACGTTTTTCTAACAATTATAATCCATGCAGGGCTAATAAAAATCCTATAGAATGAACGGCTATGGCTTCAGTTATTATCTCGCCGATGTCGTGGACTTGGTAGACGGCGAGTGCTTACGCATGCTCAATGATAGAAATCATTGTTGAAAACGTAGTCACCTATCTTTCTTATGTATTCTGCCCTAAGTCCGGTAAAACATAACGACATATATTCAGTGAACGTTCTCGTGCGAAGTTAATGATTAATTTAAAATGTGTTTTTCATTAGGAATGATGAATTCAGTGTTAATTTCATGCATGTAACCCTAAAGCATAATCCCAAGAACGGAAGTCTTTTCGACCTCCAAAAGAGTGTCTACTTGATAAAAATTTTATGAATAAAAAGGGAGCATTTTTCTTTAGATTATGGTCTCCTCACAAATTCAAATATATATTACAAAACACATCAACACAAATATCTCTTTTGTTCTCGGTTGATAGAAAATCAAGTCGTCTTTACATTTCGCACTCAAAAAGGCTCAATTTTGGTTTTTACATGTTTATAATTGAGAAATGGTTAAAGACTCTACAATTTACATTGAAATCGCATTTCCTTGTGTGAACTGACCGCGTTTCTTCATGGATTATACAGTAGTCACCAATGACCGCGCAACGTTCAGAATGAAATAAGACCTGGTACTTTGGCGTTTATTTAGTTACACTTTTTTTATTCACTCAGATTATTGAATGCTGCAAAAGCCTTTTGCATATCTAATTGTCATTTAAGTAGGGTTTATTAAGAGAAATGGCCATTAGATTTGGGGAACTTGGGACTAGTCTCATATAGAAGGAATTTTAGCATGCTTTTACGAAAGAGAGAACCAAAATACACTTTAATGTGATAAAACTAGGAAGAAACTGCAAAATAAGTAAAATAGGTATAAAAAATATCCCTTCCAGATCAGGAAAAGTGTATCCAAAATTGTTCAGATTGAAGTGGAGCCAAGTTGATGGGACCAAATTTTCTTGCAGCAACATTGATGGTTTGCATTTTAAAAATTATGTTTAGCTATTCCGTGAAGTCTTTTTGCACAAAAATTCAATAACAGAAGAGTATTTGCTTGAATACACTAAAGAAACTCGAATGAACTTCAATGAAAACCAAATGTCTACAATGTTCTTGCAGATTAAATACAAATAAGCCGTTTTTGGATGTAAGTCGTAAAGAAATATAGTTTTTGTATACTTTACGTTTCCATTTTGCTTTATTTAGAAACGGAAGAGATGAAAAAATAATCAGTAGTTCAAAAAATGGCAATGCATATGGCCATTTTTTTAATTCGCCAGTTTATTGCTGAATGTTGAATTAATCTACTCATGCGGAAGTTAATCCATTATAAAAAGAAAAGAAAGTTCTTTCCTCACCAGTCAAATTGAATCGTTTATCTTCAGGAAACTTAAAGAAATTCTCAAAAGTATCAAATTTCATTGCGACATTACGCTGGAAAAAAGTTCATATACGCAGAAATTCCTCAGCCAAATATCTAATCAAAGCAATTTCTTAGAGTTAACCTGTTATGGAAAGTTTTTTTTTAGTAAGCATAGGAATAGCAGTTTCGCAACTGCAGTGTGGACAAGATTTACACTCAACAATGTGTTTTGCTGTTTTACGGCATATCTGTATATCCAAAACGTTGCCATCTTCATTAAAACTAATATCGAAAAACACTTTTTTTCCGTAAATGCTTTTTATATCTATCTAATTGAAAAGGTTTTTATGTGAACGTCGAACAAATGCAGAATTTATCAATTTATCAAAGAAGAGAGAAAAATCAAGGAAAATTATGACACACTTTTGTTGATGACATTCCATAAATACTTTTCCAGTAAGAAAAAAGTTACCAGAATGTCTTAACTACATAAAAGTTATTGTTACACATAAAAAGTGGTGTCTTCAAGTTTTCAACTTAACGTAGTATCTACATTCATTGTTCATATTTATAGCGCTTTTTACGTCTCAAAAATCACGGAATTATGGTGAAAATTTTATTTTTCGCTACAAGCACTAAGTAATTCCTTTAGTTCTTTTAAGTACCTAATATGCTTGATAAAGTTCATTATTTTTTCGTAATCTTCCTTAATGCATTCACATTGGTATATGAGTAATGATCAAACTTATACACAGTTATGAAAATTGCATGGCCTCTGGCGACTACTGTATGTTACAGTCTATGTACGTTGCTAAATTGTATGATCACTTTATGTTTTCTCCTTAACGACGTACAAGCATATACGATTTTTTTGCAGAGGGCTTTAGCTTTCAGATTTTAATTCCTAAAGTCAATCGAAGCGGCGGATTAGATGCAAATTGTTCGGGGATTGGAACGCTTTTTTTCAAAACTTTAACGTATGCTGTCCGCTGTCTAACGTTCGAAGATTCAGTACTTTTAAGCCAACTGTGTAGCAGAAGAAAAAACACCATAATTCGTAGCCTACTTTTGACGTGGCGTTTTGTGGAGGCCAAAAAATTAATTTTACCACCCTTAAGGGGTTCATGAGGCCACTTTGTAACACATTAATAAAATAAAGCGGTATATTGTGAAACAGCCTTGCATTGGCACCTGCCTGATGTCTCTATTTTGTTGGTAGAGTAACCACACTGTGCAAAGGTTTTAAAATCTTACGTCTCAAGTTATGACTTGAAAAAATGCAAAAACTGGGACGACTGTCGAGTTTCATTTTCGATGATCAACCGCCGGACACACACAAGGCTTCAGTTTATGATTGAAGCCAAGAAACCTGTATTCAGTGGCCTCAAAATAGTATATTCTTGTCCCAGTCGGTTACTTACATAAGACATGAGAAAAGCAAGAGAATCTTGTTTACACGCGAGGGTTGGGGTAGGTTAAGACGCGAACGTGACTTCTTAGTGGTCACCAATAAAAACGTGGCCAACTCAAAAGTCAGGAAAGAAAAATGGAGTTCGACCAACGTATACTAAGAGGAGTGTAACTAGAGAGGCTGTGAACAGAGGCTACAAGCTGTTTTTTCGGATGTGTGTAGTCACCAGCCCTTTCAGACCTTTTGATTCACTCGTCTAGGCGTGAAGATCAGGTGGCAACGAACAAGCGATTAAGAACACTGGCTGCCGCAGTTCTCTCAAGATCTCATTCAGACGCTGAAGACTGTCAAAAAGTGTTGATCGGAAAGCAGGAGATACTGTGTTTAAAGCCGATGCAGCAAACTGCCAACGCCTTACTTCGTTGTACAGAAGGAACCCAAACTGTTGGTAGAGATTCTTTCGAAAAGTCTCACCTTTTGCGACATACGAACGTAGTAAAAATTCAGTAGTTCATCCGTCAAGAGAAAGCAGGTTGCAATCCAAAAGCTCACTGTTCACTCATATTTAATCAGTCCTCAATTTTCCTGACCCTCCTCTGCGTGGTAGTCTTGAGCCAGTGCTCAAATCCGATACCCGGTCCCCTCAGCAATGCCCTCGGATGCTTCTGACACGTGCTTGAGGTATGTAGCTACTGTTGCTTGACGGCGTGGATATTTCCTGTATGCCTTTCTTAATTGTCGAACTGCCTTTGACCTCTGACTCGGCGTTAGGAAGCGCTGCATTACTCTCGTTTTTAGATAGAATATTAATAACACCTAATCAGCCCATGAACGGACATGAACGGACATGCCTGAAGCTGACGGCCCTAGGCATACGAAAATTAGAGAAGTAAAAGTAAAGAAGGGCGGGAAGACAAAGAATATATTCATTTGAGCTGTTGCCCTTATTCCTAGGCTCATCCTCACAGATAAAAGTTTTGCGGCAAGGAAATGTCAAGCTTTAAAACAGTTCTGCCTATGGTTATTTTCTGATATTTGCTATGATCTAGGTGGTAGTAGAATGTCTCCGTGAGCCCACGCCTTGTCGAAGGACACACTTATGGCTAATATGTACTGTACGGCCTTTGGCGAAAGCTGAATTTAAACTTAGGGGAACTCAGGTTGTGGTGAATAGACAGTGTTGGACTAGTAGTCATTATATGAATTAAGTAGTAACACATAGACGGTTCCTTGCCACCCCTATGTACTTATTTATCAAACCAGGCCAACCTATGTATTTAAACCCGGCGGGGCTTGCATAACACAGCTCTTGGGTGGTAGCAGAAACTGGGAGATTTTTATCTGATACAGTGCCTACTTCTGAAAAGGCGCATGCTCAATCCACAACAGGCAGCTGATGTTAGGTTCTGAACTTTCCACTATCCCTAAACTCAAAGTCTGATAGAGCGCAGCCCTCACAGAAAATATCCCCGGAGGAAGGGAGGAATAACGTCAAAACTTAAGTCACCGTTCACCTCACGAAACTCAGATTCACTTGCAAGTTAGGAAATGTCTAACTCTTCCAACTTGTGCAGCACACGAGCCGTCAAATGCTTGCGTCATGGTTTCGCAAACTGTCATTCACACACAACACGACGGCGACCCCCTTCATCGAATAAGAGAGATTAACCCAGTGATGAGCGAGTGAACACTACTTACAGTAATATTAAGGGTGAGTTTAATTGCAGGACAATTATCGCGCCAGTAATTAACATTCATAGTAAAAGCGTAGCGCCCAAATCGCACGTAAATGATCAAATCACCATAAAATCACAAACCATGGAAGTGCTTTTCGATTTGCGTTTGAGTAGCTTATCAATTGCATTATTTAAGCATTTTAGCCTGTTTGTGTTCACTAGTTTGACCCGGTGTCGTCTAAAATTGCGTATTTTGGAAGAATGTGAAATGGCTAGCGAATACACAAGGACAAAAACGGTAGAATTATGTCGTGCGGTCGTCTGGGGAAAGTGTGAAGCGCGCCCCGCAGGGATACGAACGAGTGATTTTTGGGGAGAGGATGGGCGGATATATCATTGAAGAAATTAGAACCCAATTTGAATGCCAAATAAAAAAGTAACGATGGCAAGTTGGGTCGCGTACTCATACCTTGGGAGAAGACACTGAAGGTAGCTCTAATATTATCGCTAGCCCCACGCCCAACCAACGGCGAACGCATGCATGTAGGGGGGTGTGCCCAAACCTCGGGCTAGGTCACTGAGAGACATTTTCCAGTGGTATCATCAAAACCAACTAGAAAGAAGCTTGACAAAGTACGAAAGGCAGGGAGATGAGACAAGTCACCCTTCTTAAAATTTGTAAGTAACCGGTAATTCCCGTGGGTAGTTCAAAAGTCCAATTTTGCTTACTTTGCCTATTTTAGCTGTTATGGTATGTTTTTACCTTTGGAGAACCGTTCTGCGTTCTAATTCCATCCGAAAATCCCTGCTAGATCGATGGATGGCGCGCAGAAAACCAGAATTGTACAGGCAATTCAGCCTACTTAAAAATGCAAGAAGGTAGCTATGATACATAAGGACCCAAAAAAGACCACGAGAGACAACCTCACCAAAAAACACCAGTTTCGAAATAAAATTATATACTAGAAAGCACATAATCAATGCTGAGGCATCCACTGATGAGCCTGACTCCTCGCAGCTGTGTAAAACAGCGGTAAAATACTGGCGAAACACGCGTGTCTGGGCTTTCAGCTAGTACTCGTGCTGCCAATATGGAAAATACATACGCCAGTTATTCTCTCGTCTGTCTGTTGGGAGCTGGTGGATGATGTACGGTTATCTCGCAGTGACTGACGGACTTTGGTCCAGATATTAACATAAATGTTTGTTTCTGTCGACAGACCTTGAAGGTACTGGTGGACCATAAGGAGGAAAGTAATGGGCAGCAATGAAGTTAACCATCCAACTTTTGAGTATCCTTCCTCTCAACTGCTTCCCGGAACTAACCGTATCTTCTGCGATCTAGTCGGCTAGGTTACGGATACTAATTACTTTGAAGTTCTCACTATGTTGACATAAAGTAACGCCACAACACAGAATGCCGGTTGCATGTAGACAAGTCGCTAAACCCTACAGCTTTTTATATGGGTCAGAAAATTCTACATGGTCATGCAAACCGATCCTCAGGTGAATAAAGTGCGAGCCAATCATTGATGGCTAATTGAATGATGTGAAAAAATGGACACAATGTTCATTTAGATAGTATTGCCGGCAAAGACAAGGGAGACTGGAACGGCAATTTCTGGCTCATTAGCCGTCGTCAGCCGGTCATACCCAGACCCAAGTGGCGTTCCACCCGAGCCTTGAACTCACGACCTCTTTGTTCTGACTCAAACGTCCTAATCATTGAGTCACGAGCTCGTTATTTTGCCGGTTTAGGTCAAGGGATAAAGACACTCATTGGTGCGCGTTCACTTGACCACTAAAGCAACTCATCTGTGTCGCTCTGTTTTGGGTCTCGAAAGCGGTCCTGACAGCCGTAACAGTTGGAAGTAAGCAGATAGTATTGCCGGAAAGGAAAAACGGGACTGGATTGGCCATTTCGGGCTCATTAGTCGTCGTCAGTCTACTTCCAGCTGTTAAGGTTGTCAGGGCCTCTATCGAGACCTCCGGTGGAGTGGGAGAGATGAGTTCCGCTGGTGGTCAGGTGGACGTTCTTCAATAAATGATAATGTGTATTCTCAAATTTGGTAAATATCTAAAGGTACCTCTGAGGCCCCATATGTGCTCTTCGCTTGCTCAAGCTGGTTAAATTTGAACCGTTTTTAATCAACGTGCCTCTTCACACCGTTCTCAAAGTGATTCCTACCACGTATATATGCATTTGCGAGACCGTTCACTCTGACATTGATCGCCTGAATGCGCATCGTAGCAAGCTCAAGGTCAGTGGGTTTTTATCACCCTACCCCCTTCGCGTAAAGTTGTATTTTTTAACAGCAGCCGGCAGCTTATGTGTGTCGACATTGTCTCCTGCATATACTACTGGTTTCGCCTTCTTATTTCAATGAATATACCGCCTCTTCAGGAGCTGAATTCATTTTACAACCGCTAAAGGCCATAATATTGCCAACAATAACGTCGCTGTTGGGATTTTTATATTCCACAAACAGCGACTGCCTGTCAAAGACAATAATCAACACCCACTGCTCATTGACACAGGTGTGTTTATGTGTGTGTGTGTGTGTGTGTGTGTGTGTGTGTGTGTGTGTGTTGCAGAGGTGGCAGTGCCAACTGCTGCGCCCTCCCCCCCCCCCTCCGGTCTTCTCGACGTTTGTCTTGACATAGAGTACAGGCGTGGGAGTGATGAGAGATTCTGCGTGAGTCTACTTTTGCTCTATTCCCGCGTTAAGTTACCGCGTTTGCCCTTAGCTTGCTGAAGCTCGTTTTGGACATCGTCGAGACGGACGGTCGAACTTTTGGATATAGAATGGATAGAATATTGTCAAATCCTCGGCAAGAACTATCTCTCAGGCAGCCTTATCATCGTCCTCGATTGCGGCTTGATAAGTTTTGCTTGCAATCAAAACAAGTTATATGACAGGCTGACATGTATACAGCCATTTTATAGGCGGCCAGTTGTGCTTTTTACTGGGTCCCAGGCCTCTGTTATTCTGCCAATATATTTTTATTCAGTTTGTCCAATTTCTTGTTCGCTGTCTAGGACAAACTGACCACATTGGTTTGTTTAATTTCCGATAGAATTTATGGGCAAATTTTCCCGTCCAGCGTACTACAAGATATGAAATCCACCTTCCATCAGCTATTGTAGAATAATCGCGTAAACTTCGTAAGCTGCGATCAGGCAGCCAGCAGTATATACTACGTAATAACGTATCATTCTGAAAGCACATGTACTAGCTAAATTTCTAGACACAAGGTTGGTTGGTAGGCCGCTACCGTTTGGCATAACTGTCAAGGGTCATCCCAGCGTTTCTCGCGTGTTCACCTAGTATATAAACTCTAGTTTTTTGCCATCTTGTTTAATTTTCGAAGAAGTAAATGCACCAACTTGAAGTACCTCCTTCGGAATAAACCTTTTTAACCTTCGAGGGATTTGCCCCATATGTGAGAATAAATTTCTTTGGAAAAAAACAAACGTGAATGGAACCTGGGGCTGTTAGGTCAGAAAACATGTGGGAAATCCAGGGGATGCACCGATGAGCGCAAACCCCCATCAATGCAGCATACAGCGGCGCAGGCTCGACAAAACATGCGTGTCTGGGTTTTAAGTTGGTGTGTGTACTGAAACAAAATTTTCGGCAATATAACTGGCAGTGCAAGTGTGACAAATGCCGTGCTAAATGACCGTTACAAATAAATGAAAACATTCGCGTTCCATGCATTTCTATAGACAAAGAAGAAGACTTCTCGAACACCGAATCAGTTTGCTTATTTTCCTGAGCTTTCAAACCCTTATACGAGTCCATTTTCGGAGGTAAGAAGCAGCGACCAAAAGGAGAGTAATTAAAGTAGTCATGGACTTATCAACTGTCAGAGGTAATCAGGTGGTTAGGGTGTAGGGAAAAATAACCAAAAAGGATGAGAGGGGGCAATTATAGTGGTGTACGCCAATTAACTGTCAGAGGAGTCGGGGGTTGTTTGGGGTCATAAATAGCAATCAGTCTTATTCCTTATTCTCATGGTAGAGAGCCCTGGGGATCCTTCCTCCACTTCCGACCACTTCGCTTGCAATTCCTATGTTCGGTTTGTTTTTTACTCACATAATGGCGTAGGAATTTGTAGGCAGCAGGAATGTCTAGATGCCTGTTGATGGAGTTGGCATCTGAGAACCATGTCACAAGCGTCATTTTTTCGGTCGTTAGGACGAGTACGAGTAACATGAACTGCATGAGTTTTAAGCGCACTGTCATTGACGTCAACAGCCCGGGGTGCCTATAACTGTCCCAGCATCTATCGGTAGATGCTTTGAAATACAAGGCTCATCTCCTGTGAGCCGCCATGTTTACTTTTTGCTTTAGACACTCTGCTTTTCTTATGCGTGTCTTCCAGTAGAGTGGAAGAACTGTTAAGGAAGAAATGTGTTACGTTATCTTTTTGACACCTGGACTGCAGTTCAGTGATGCCATGACTGTTACGGTGTCTACGACATGAATCTATGAGGTTTCTGGTAAGGATGACTTACATGGTTCCTTAGGCAGAACATTGGAACAGAAATCGTCCACAATGCAGGAATCTTTTCACCAAATTCCGAAAAATAAGAAGGTTAGGTTTGTAATTAGGGTATTGGTTAGCCTAACGATGATTTAGGGTCAGTTTAAGATTAGGACTCGTTTTAACTGTGGGGGCAAGGTAAAAATTGGGCAACAGTTTTGGTTCCTGTCAAAGCTAGTGTTGGAATTAGGACATGAAAATATTTACCTCTCGTGGAATAGTAAACAGGGCCACAGATATTACTTGGGTGGAGCGTTTCTATACTGTGTTCTGTCTAGGAAGCTGCGGAAGTGATCGTTCCTCCATCTTGTTAGCAAGCACCCAGCGAAGAGGAGTCTCCCATTCAACATACTTGTAAAACTGTTGGCGACCCTAGTAAAAGGAAAACTTTTGTATCGCCAAAGGAACCACGAGACCCCCACCGCGAGCCCTGGGTTGAATCACATCTCAGTCGATTTACTCATCAAGCCTACTGCAACGTATGGCATCCATCAATTTGGTCTTTTTGTAACCCAAATTAGTTGAATATCTGATTTTTATTTCCAACATTTGCACGCACAAGCTCTAGAAGCGATATTAAATACGTAGTTACTTACGGCACAGGTACCAGAAAAGGCACAGACACGACTGTTGCACCGAGTTTGGGCCACTACATGAGGCAGCTGTGGAGGATTCAATCCACCCGTGGGGCGGTGCGTGTATTGGCGAACCCAGGAAATCGCCAGCCATGTCGCAGTAATTAACAGTGCATTTATGACAGATGTTGTCACTCATTGATCAACGTTCATCCGACCGCCACCGGAACTTATTTGTCCCGCTCTGTCTGGGGTCTCGATAAAGGCCCTCACAGTCGTAGTAGTTTGTAGTGTACGTAGATAGTGTTGCCGATAAAGAGCAGAGAGACTGGAATGGCCTTTGCTGGCTTATTAGCCGTCGGCATCCAGTCATACCCAGACCAAAGTGGTGTCCCACCCGAGCCTCCAACTCGCGACCTCTTTGATCAGAGTCAAACGTCCTAATCATTAAGCCACGAGCTCATTGTCTTGTCGAGTTAGGGCGAGGAATATTGATGCTCACCAGCTACTTTGGCTGTGAGGGCCTCTGTCCAGACTTCAGGCAGAGTTGGAGAGATGAGTTCCGTTAGCAGTGGTGTGAACCTTCATCAATGAGTGTCAATATCCCTCGACTTAAATCGACAAGGCAACGAGCTCGTGGCTTTGTGGTTAGGACATTTGACTCTGATCAAAGCGACCGCGAGTTCGAGGCTTGGGTGGGACACAACTTTGGTCTGGGAATGACTGGCTGACGACGGCTAATAAGCCAGAAATGGCCATTGCAGTCACCCTTGTCTTTCCCAGTCTCCCTTATCTTTGCCGGTAATATTATTTCGCAGGTGTTGCGTTATATGTCTACTAACACATCCGTTGGTAGTAGTCAGTATCTGAAGTATAGTAGCTTGTCTAAATCATGAAATGTGAAGATCGAAACTTGAGGCGGTGGCTTGATATACATTTAAAGTTATTTATTATGTTCATTGGATTGACTTGAGACGCAACATTGTATTTATTAGAAAAGTGCATTGAAGAAAAAGGTGGGCCACTTTAGGCTAACTTCAACGTTTCTTGATGTCCAAAGATTTTCTTACGCTACTGAAAATAGTGGATTAAAACATTTCAAACAATTCTGTTTCGCAAATCATGTACGTTTTGTGCCATAAAATTAGCAATAAAATAGTGCAGTTGAAGTTTGTTTTACAACATCGAAAGAAGATACTGTAAACGAGCATGCATATGTACACCCGCGACAAACCATCATTTTTCTGCCACGCTGTAAGCAAACGATTGCCAAAGATTTGCTATCCATAGTTCAGTGTGAACGAATAAGGAAACTTGAAACGGACTGTGGAGAAGCTTGTCAGTTTTCGCTCAATAATAATATGTGACGGAAGGAAATTTATCTTGCTGTAAGTAAAATGGTACGTTTGGAATAACAGCTAACAATCGTAGTGAAATTTATTATTCTTTGATCTGCATATCTACATGTGAGCTTTTAAAATTCCAGTTAGCGGAATCAAGCGAAAGTGTGGTTGTTTTAGTCCAGTACACCCTAGACAATGTGTAAGCAGAACAAACAACTCACAATTCCTGTAAAACCATGTAAGAATACACACTGAATATTCTGGCTGTTTAGAAACAGCCATACTTTAAATTGTGCGTAATACGGAAGCCTACCTATCCGAAGATGTCATAAAAGGATTATTTTCAAAAGTAATTGTACTTGGGCTGCTTTATTTATTTGATTTTTGGCTTGACCAGGCTTCCTTTACATTTAAAATTGAAGTTTACTTGATAAGCCTGATTCTTCACTCTCTCGGAAGTTGCACATTTCTGAAGAGGCTGTTATTTCTAAATAACCTAACATTACTGGAAAGACTTCATTATGCTTCTTTGTCAGGAACAATATTTGTTTTCCCACTGTAAAACTTTTAGGGAGCGCAGTGTGAGCTGCTTTTGATAATGGATGAATGCGTTAGCGCAGGTACTCTACGTGAGCTTGTGTTGGCCTATCTTTGGGGTTAGTGTCCCCTCAAGCTGCCAACTACTGTTTGTCTCAATCGCAAGCCGGGAGAAGTTGTCGCGTTGCAATTTGCGTAGAAGAGCTCTGGTGGATGAAGGCGTTTGCGCAACCGCGGTGATCAAAACGACTAGGTAAGTGGTTGTTTTGACGCTAGATCACGGGCCTTAGTCGCTGACGCAGCTGTTGACTCATCTGCTCGCACTTGAGGAATGTGCACATTAGTGCAAACGAAATTATGCTGTCAATTGCTCTCGTGTCAGCCTACGCCAGCTTTAAGCTAGAAGTATGGAGTGACACAGTCAGGCCAGAAGGTAAAAACAACGATGCAGAAGGAAATTAACACCAGAGCTTTCAGTTAACTAGCCTGCAAAATGTAGGGCGACAATAGAGATAGTTCCTTTTCTTTGAGTTCTTGCTAACAATGTAGTAATCACAGACCAAAAGTTCTCCATAATGCTAGTAAAAATCTTTCAGTATGCTTAGACATTAACGAGGGAGTATCCAAAAAAATGTAAGATTGCCTCTTCCTTTCTTCGTTGATTAACAGAGTAAGCCGAACCTAACGAAAGCTTTACCGGACGTTTCCAAACGACAAACTGCACATAGGTTGACTGCTTAGAAACCTGTCCTCAATCAATTTCTCCACTGGCGCATAAATCACTAACACGTAAGCCTAGTAGTAAGAATGCAGTGGGGAAAGTCAATTTTAAATGCTTCACATTGATAAAATGAGTAACTAGAGGCTCTTTTCCTGCACATTTTTTTACACTCCTGTACATTTTGTTCAAATTGCACACTTTGCGATGTCTATACAGTAGGTGTTCTAACTTGTGAAATCCAAGGATTTTTTCAAGACTCTCCTGTCAGCCTTTCAGCCTTCAACTCTTTAACCTTATCCGAACGATCCTTTTCATTTTCTGTTCTTTTAAACATCTTCCAAGAGGAATGAAGCTCTGATATGTGAATGCAATTCGTAAGTGGGAAGGGGGCAGGTTAGTGCGCAAGCTAATTCATATTATAGTGACAATCTGGTGAGCGCGATTAAAACTGCAACGCGCGGGACCGAAGTCGCGCATACAGGCTGGGAGGAGGATTGAGAGGCTAGAAGAGGGCAGGCGGGTCACCTCTATCTTCCATCTTTAACACATAATTGTGAGACTAACCTCGTGGCCCGGCCGCAAAGAGTGTTCTGGCTTTATTTTCTATATTGCAGCAACCTGCACCAAATGCAATAGGCGTCCATTCGTCACCCGAAGTTAGCTTTTAAATACAGTCATTGGGTCCACCGTATGGTCAGTGTCTCCGTCATTAAATGCTGCGCAGTTCGCTGCCTTTGCTCCATTCCGGGAAAACATTGCTGCTGTTATCTGAGATGACCGAGGCACGAAAACTGTCCCACCGACTTACTCTATCGTCCAGTTAGCTAAACAAGTGAGTTTATCGCGGTAGCTTGAGTTAGTAGGAAAGATCCTAGCCGCTACGACGATCAAGCCCGGTTCCGTAACGGAACAGAAGAAGCTGGATGCCGGTTGGGATTAATAGTGTACTCTGTACAGAACTAGCAGGCGATAGGTTGGACGAAGGTGGCAGCCAGAATAGCGCCCGTTCGGGCCGTGATGACGGCGTCTGATGTGTGGGAGTGCAGGAGCCGTCACCCTGTCTCGAGCGAGGTCATGTATGAGTCAGCCTTGGGTGCCTACCACTTACGCCGCGTTTCTCACCTCCCGGGGTCATTTTGCTGATACGCCCTACAAAAAAGATATGATCAAAAGCCGTTCTCAACGTGAGTCTATGCACTTTAGATTGGCGACCTCTAACACAAAATATTCTGACTCGAGGTGCTGCTCCATATTCTGACCAACCACTAGGCGCGCAAAACTCGGCGGTTGAATGCTCGGACAAATCATTTGTCTTCATCTTACGACACCGAATAGTGCACGGTGAGGTTGAGTGCGTGTGTATGTGCATTGACCCTCGTTTGTGCAACTATTCAGTCGTAGTCAAAAACTCTTGGGTAGCAACACTGCTTATACAAACTGATCTCCAGGACACAACCGACAATTCGGGCCTGTGGTTTGTCTGCAACACCTGACTGAACTCTGTTATTAGCTTTTTGAAGGACACATACTACGAATATTGGTCTGACACTTTTCAACGCTACTTATCGCACCGGCGCAGGGATTCAGTCCCATGGCACAAAACGAAACAGCGGGTCCGAACTTCACGATGGTCCCAACGAAGGGATTCAGCCACATGGCAGAAAATGCAACAGAGGGTTTGAACGTCACGGCCAGTAAACTTTCACCGCTGCTAAAAAACAGCTTCCTCTCATGGGCCAGTCACGTGTTACACATCACTGATGCTGCCTTGCTGATCTTCGTCCTCGTCCTCATATTCCTTGGCATTCTTTTGCTACTAATTAGCCTCATTTGTTGTTGTCTTGCTTGCTGCCGAAAAATCCAGAAAAAGAAGCGGCAATACGTAAAAATGCCGACTGTGTACAAGGATCAACTGCCGGGATTTGGGGACGATGGCGAAACAGTAGGAGCACTGGAGTACTCCTTAGAATACATCTCAAAAACCAGTACACTGAAAGTCGGAATTCTACAGGCCTCGGATCTTATCACCCCACCAGGTTCTGGGCCGATTGATCCTTATGTAAAGGTCAGTATCCAGGGGGTGCCTTCGCTGGGGAAGCCGAAGTCCAAGAAGAGTGTAAAAAAGATCAGCCATGTAACAGATATTCAATGGGACACCACCTGCCCCATTTTCAATTCTGCCTTTGATTTCTATTTACCCTATGCTGATCTTAAGACGGCCATTCTGCAAATGCTAGTTTATGACTCTGATGAGCCTAATCAACCTGTACTGATCGGAGGATTAAAGGTTCAGCTATACTCTCTGCCTTTGGAAAATTACGCTGGGAAGACCTACGAGTCGACAGGCTATCTTAGGAAGACGGCCGACTTCGTGGAGCAAACCGGTCAGCTTTGTGTTGTTCTAACATACGATCCAGATGAAGCTGTGCTCAGTGTCAACGTTCTAGAGGCGAAAAATTTGGACCTTCCCGAGTTCTACAGAAAGCATCCACCGGAAACAATGGTGTCAGTTACGCTTCATACTGGTAAAAAGAAGTTTGCCAATAAGAAGACACACATCCGAAGCGGAACTCTGGACCCCTACTTTGGGGAGACTTTGAAGTTCCCTGTGGTGAAGCAAAAGTTGATAGTGGCCTCGCTTACACTGAAGGTCAAGTACAGGGGTCAGGTATTCAAGAACGCCGGCAAAGTTATACTGGGACCTGATGCCTTGCAAGCCTCCGGCCGACAACAATGGAGAGAAATGTTAGCCAATCCAAAACGTCCCGCGGGCATGTGGCAAATCTTGTCTTCTCCCGAAAAATAAGTTTATGGAATGATGACAGTCTGTTTACCTTCGTTAATACAAGCCTTAAATCTCATGAACTTGTAAGTTTGTCTAAACTTTTCGCCAACGGTGAGCAGATAATCCAGCGTATTTATTCTGTTCCACGATCATCAACCTGTAGATATGGTAAAATTCGTGAGTTCCGCTTTTTCTTACCCGCTTTCAATGCTTCCGTTGTCTGTCACCCTCTTTTTAATCTATTCGATTAATAAAATAAGTGTTGGGGTTTTTAACTCGTTTTTAAACCTTGTTATTAATTCAGGTGCCTTGTGCTTTAGTACGTCAAGGACCTGTTTGGGGTGCAGTTTAAATATATGCGTCGTGCATACTGATGAGGAAGGCTCTATGGGATCTTGGTTAGCGTTACTCTGCACTACGATCGGATGCCTTTGGTAAAGGGTGCTGTTCGAAGTGTTTTTTCGTTTGTCTGAACTACACGCTCACTAGTTCTGTCTATCAACTGTTTTTAAATCAAATAGGGCATTGAGTTCAACTTTACGCTTCCGTCAGTTTTATCTGCAAAGCTGTGTCGTTAGGAGGCACAATTGTAATACACAGAAAGAAGATGTCGTGCAATGGGCTTTCTATAGGAATTTTTGCTCAAAGTTGATACAAATAGCCGTTTTCTAATGACTGAATTGGGTCGTTACATGCTGGCCAACAGCCTTAAGGAGTTCATTTGCGAGACACAATATGAATTACAAGGTCAGTTGCCTTTAGAATTAAGTTAGGTTACAAGCATCTACCGTCCGATGGACGTCAAGGAAAAAAACAGTAAGGATGACGTATATTGCTCCCTAAACAGGACATGATTAAGCGGCTGGTTTTGTGTTAAGAGTTACACTGTGGTTAGGGTCGGTTTTAGCTGAATAATTAGGATTATGATTTAGATTTATATGAAGTCTAGTACTGGACACAGGACGACTGTGATTGGCTGGCCCAGAGGCAGCTCGGGGTCTGTAATCACGTGAGCTGTTGCGTGACATGTGTGTGCATGTCCAATGCACATGCAGATTTGAGAACGTGCCGATAGCCACAGGAACTGCTCAACACCATGGCAAGATTGATGCTTCGATTAGCGCAGAAGTGTCGTTGGACCATCAGCCAGAGGGTGGGCGGGCGTGATCTTTTCAACCTATGCCGATGTATTAGCAGGCCGATAGGAGATGAAGGCGTTTTTCCGGTGTAGTGCAGCCCGGAGAATACTTAGCCAGACGAAACCGGTATGGAAGATTTTCACCGTCGTCTGTGCTCGGAAATGGGATAGATTGTGGAATGTTTCTTACACTGGCGGGAAGGGGATTATCTAGCTACATACTGAAGTGAGCCGTCCACCTAAGAGCTCAGGTGGGAGGATGCCGGTGATACTGATTCCAAGTTTCCAAAAAAGGTAAACACAGGGTGTTGGCAAAATGGTCACGGCTTTTTAATGAACATATGGAATTGAAGAAGCGGACATTAAAGTGGCTGCTACATCACCGGCTGTTTCCGACCTTACACTCTACAACAGACCAATATTGCAGGAAAATGACAAAGCTGCGAACGCTCAGGCTATGCTGGTACAAAATTAAGTAGTAGGCTAAAAAACGGCCTGGCGACAAATCGCTTTGTTTGTGGAATCGACGCTGAATTTCTCCAGCTCTTATATACATTTCAGAATGTCGTTGCGTGCGTTTGTGAATAGCAAATAGCCAATTATTGCACAGTAAATTTTATTGTTTGTAATTAGCACACAACTCCTAAAAACTAATGGATGCGATATGTGTGCTGTTATTTTTTTTGCCTTTTAACTGGTTTAAAACCCCATTTACTCCATTATTTCAGGTACTTCCGAAGAATTACTGCACTTGAAAATCCATTTGTTATTTCTTCAAAAATAAATTGCTATCTTTGCAATGAATAAAACACTAGATAGTAAAACGAAGTGATTTTATGTCTGCACGGTTGTCCATGAAAATTAACTGACAGGGCCTACTGGGTGAATTTAAATCTTTACTTAGGTTTGCAGAAGAATGGCACAATTCTGAAGTTGTTGATTTGGTGGATCTCTTTCCCCTTAAATTGGCAGCTTTATAGAGATTCCTTAGTTATCGTGATTCTAGAGGCAACTTAGCCTCCAAGGCAATATAGGGCAGGTGCCATCAGTTGTTTTTTTTACTTGGGATATTGGAATATTTTGAGCGTAATACCTGTGAGCAGATGTTAAGGAAATTGGTTTGTCATACGGAACCAACAACATCAGCTTCCAGAAGTTAGGAAGGCTCATAAAAATGTTGCGTCATTGACACGATACGAAATTTGCCTATGCGTGACTGGCACGCCGGCAGAATGTCAGTTGAATTGCGCTCTATCGTCTTTTTCCCTATCATTACAGTGATCTCAAGTTGACGCTAGACTGCAATGGTTAAACTGGAATACAAATACAATCTCTGCTTAAATATATTTTCTACCCCAACACCACTCTATCATCATAACTGAATAGTGTTCATACTTACTGCTTCCAACAGCTGCTTGAACTTCAGCACTCTATGAAGTTATATTAGACGGCATTCACGTTTGAAGCCCGAAATTGTGGAATCGTTTACCCGTCCTCAGATATTGCTTCAGCTCTCGCACTGAACTCTTAGTTTCGACTGCGTTCAGCAATAAACTAGCTAACCGTTTGCACCTCATAAGCGACCCTACGTGCTTAAAAAGTGATTATCTTAAAAGAAGTTAAGGTCGCCCGGCGAATACCTGAAAAAAGAAACAATGGGACTCGAACTACTGGCTATCTACTCCGCAACCACTATAAGCCTCGGCTCATACTAAATACATGAGAATAAAACTGCGTTTCAGGATACTTGTCGGAGACCAGGAATCTGGTGGAATTTGAACGAATTTTTTTGAACCAACAGAGAGCATGCACATGCAACTGTCTGAATTTTTGAGCTCACGAATTGAGATCAAGCTTTGCATCACAGATATGTGTGAAGATAGAGACGGAGAAGGGGTTTCGGTCATCGGAGTCATAATTTTACTCGTCTGAGCTTTTGGCCCTTGGATAAGAACTCAGTCAATCTGTTTGTCGATCTGGCGCCGGCATAGCTTGCCCTACGGAGGCATCTGCAGATTAAGGGCACTGATGGTTGATTGCATCTCCTCCCCCTATAACGGTTGACTGGCCCCTACTTCCTTTAACTGCCGACTGTCCTTCATTGACGTCTTTTATCCATGACGATGGCCCCCAGCAAGAGCTCGAAAGCTCACACGAAACGTTTCCTTCTTCTATATCTTTGAACACATGCAGGAGGACAATATGTTAAAACATAATGTGAGTAATTTTGCAACTTTACAGGGAGGATTTGCGTCCACATATCTGCGGGGGGTGGAGGGAGATATGTATTAACGGGTTCAAACGTAAAGTTCGTAGGAAGTCATCTCATCTTAATCCTGTAGATGATGACTGCTGCTAGCGTCCCTTCGCTAGTAGCAAACTCTCAACTGTGGCTCCCTGAAGCTAGACCGTGCCTTGGGTCTTCACCCCAGTAATAGCTTTTATCGGTGGGCTAAAGTGGGAGAGGCTATCCGCTATTGTGTTAATCCGCACGCCCCGTATTCCTGCCCTCCTTTCCTTCTTATCTCTCCTCCTTCAGTCTCTCGGACTTTCAGAAGTAATACGAAGAAGGGAATATACAATCCTGTTGATGGCCCAGGCTAACCTTGATTGCCCTCCCATTTCATAAAACCATGACACATGGTAGGGCCCGGCAGTCGTCCGAGATTTCTAAGTAGCCCTATTTCCGCAACAGCACCGCTAACTCCCTCGTGGGGGACTTGGAGTACACTAGATACCCTAGACAAATTTTAGGATCGCACCATCTGCATACTGACCGTGAGTCGCAGATGTGGAACTTGCGGTCGAAATAACTAAACAAAACAGCCTGCATAGCGTTTTGCGTTAAGCAAGGACCAAGGTGCATACCCTGAAGGCAGTCGCATTTGCCCTATAAAATAGTAGCTGTTAAAGTAGTTTTGGATAGCCTAACAGGGCTTCTAAATCACTAAGAAGACCTCTCTGCCATTGTTGATATGAGCCAAGCCTTTTCAGTGAAATTCGAACCTGAGCATTATATTAATTAGGTCACCCACATCGTTTTAGATAAATTTAATAAGTCAAGATTTTCAATTTAAATCTATTCGGACCAGTGTAGAGGGTTGTTAACAATATCTATGATGCTAGTTACTTTTTACTCGTGCTATACCTCTGTAGATACTGTAGATAAATGCAATCTCGGCCAGATGACTTTGTAGGAACAGTCTTATTATATTAATAAATGCGAAAAAGAATTAGTCTCAAGTGTTGTTACAATTTCCAATCGGATTCGAGACACTGTTATCAGCTTTTCTCTTGTTTCATCTTGTCCACAGGTCATTCGTCAATGCTTTGCTGAAAACAGGTACTTCAAAGGCGCGACCAGAAGTAATTAGGTCTTTGGTCTTTGTCTTGAAACATACCATCCTTTTTTCGTCGTTTTCCATATCATTTTAATATCATAATACTTAATATTTGACCGATTTTGCTAAACCTCTGATGCACTTTCCAAAGCTTGTGATGAGGTAATATGTCCAGCTTAGGTGTAGTTTGATCCTTGAGGGGCCGCATCTTCTTGAAGTACCCTGCTAATCGATTTGAAGTTCACTGGAAGCAAACTCAATTTGGTGTTTTGTGAGGTTGAGCTGATGTTCCACCCAGGAATTCTTTCTCACTGGTAAGGAACAATGTTTCTAATGACCTCATGGGAATTATTTTACTGTGATTCAGATACTAATCTTGATCCATTTCACCCATCTGTTCATCCAGGAAACGGTCACTATAGTGACGCGCACATGAGCAACAAAAGTCACCCCCATTCTAATGCGAATTGATAGACATTATCGTAGGTCACCACTATTCTCAGGATGTCATGATAGAAGGTGCTACATGTCAACATACTTCGCCCAAGCACTAAGTAATACCGACTGTAAATGCAAAAGTGCAACTGTTATACAGATATCAGATCGAAAATGGCAAAGCAATGAGCCCGTAGTGAAGTAGTTTGAGTGTTGGACTTTAAGCCAATAGATCATGGTTTCGAGCCCCAGGCGCCGCAAGATATCGATTGGGCATGGCTGGCTGATGACTGTTACTAAGCCAGAAATGGCCATTCAAGTCTCCCTTTTCTTTGTCAGTAATGTCTACCTTCCTATATCATCAGTCGCTTAGTGGCTGCTCACAACTGATCCTCAAGATACGACGGGAGGCGTGAGTCTCTTTACACATCGGTGAGTGCGTAACGACCTCGTACTTTTCAGCAATACTCTCCTCGGACACCGCGGGGACAGGTCATGTCTGGCATGATCACCACGCGTGCACAAGAGACGACATTAAATCCCCCTGTTAAAGGTAACCCTCGGTCTGCTCACTGGCCAACCACTTTTCAAGGGCAGTCCACAAAGGCCCATGGAGCGGGGGATTGTTGCCGATCAGTCACTCACGGAACCGACGATCTACTGTTCGGTTGTAGTTGGCCGGACTGGGTGATCTACTTGCCGGACTGCGCCTCTGGACTCCCGCCAACTTCATGGTTGGACTGCACTTGTCTAGGAGTCACTTGTATATTACTTACATTCTACGCTTGTTAGACCTTATTAAATTATCTCTGAAACTCTGGCCTTCCATGCCTTCTCATATCTACTAGCTTATAAATGTTGGGATACGTTCTATGGTCTACTCTCTGGCCGGACCACATCGTATCCCACAAGTGCCTACCTTTCATATGACACGTTTATGTATAGGTATGTAAGCGTATTCTTTTTGAAAAGTTTGCAACTTCATTTGATCAATTTTCGATACCGGTTGCACTTATCGTCGTCAGACGTAGGGCAATGTGCAGAAGGTTCGACCTTTTACGTACGTTTAAAAAATTTAGACCATTGGGCGCCCAGTGTGTCACATCACCACTTTGACTGGCTTTCTTTCCTTCAATTTTTGTAAATTACATCCAAGACACTATGTCAGCTGAGGCACGATTAATCTGAGTGCATGGCATGGAGTAAGTCTATGTCTTTATTATGAGCCAGACACCGAAAACGTGCGATTTTCCCAAATGCGGGTGTGCCATTGATATAAGGTGTGCATGAGCATTTGGGGCAGATGGTATCACCTCTAAAATAGCACCACCATCATCGTAACTGGCCCAGCAACCCTCAAATTATTTTGCCCATATTCCCACCTGTTGCTCATGAATGCGATGCGATGCAGGTTTTCCAGTTTGCCAAAAAGATAATACGCAGCATAAGTTTCATTGTATTTTGTAGACGGGTTGCTTCTTGTCTCGGTACTTAGAGTGTCCGGCAAAAGTGGCTTATGTAGTGCACCTCATATAGCCCCTACTCCTAGCGCGTTGTCCTACGGAAACGGTAGTTATAGGTTTTTTGGGGGCGGGGAAATAGGCTAGGCAGGGAAAAAATTTTAGAAGTACAGTAGAATTCCTATCTCATAAAATGTCAACCGGAATTCTGAAATGCGTTTTCGATTCAAACATATTAATTATGTATGTTTGTGAGAATGAGGATTGTATAGCCTAATCTCGATGTATTTTGGTCACTTCAAGATACGGGCTTTTTAGTGAGCTTTTTTTTGACAGCTAATAAAAAGGAGTGCTGTAAACGGTGGCTTCATAAGTAGTATGCATTTTCATCATTGATTTTGACTGCCTTTATAAATTCAAATAAACGAAAGATCATTTCTTGTACTCATTTGGTGGCAAATTGCGTCTTCTCTCAATTTTATAATTAATGAAGGGGTACCTTTCGGTTTTAAAAAAGTTTAGAAATTGCCGAATAATTTTTAAACCTACTGACTACTATACTTTAATTCAAGGTTTACAACCTCGTAAAAAAGCTCATAATAAGGAACTTTTCTAAAACTGAAAGATAGCCCTTCTTTAATTATAAAATTTAGAGAACACTCAATTTGCCACCAAATGAGTACGAGAAATAATTTTTCGTTTACATATTGCATAAAATACATTTAAATGTATAAAGGCAGTCAGAATCAGTAATGAAATTACATACTTCTTAAGCAGCCACTTTTTACAGTACATACTTTATAAGCCATCAATAGGAAGCTCATTAAACAGCAAGTATTCTGGCGTGACCAAAAGATATCGAGATTAGGCTGTATGATCGTCATTCTTACAAAGATGCGTAATTAATATGTTTGAATCAAAAGTGCATTTCAGAACTCCGGGTAAAATTTCGTGAAATAAGAAATCTACTGTAAGTGTAATGTGCAAAAATGGAGTTGAATATGTTTCACGCGGCCGCTGGGCGTAAGATGTTCCGCGTTTAAATTGGAGGTGAGCGCGCCGCTTCACGCCGCGTACTATACTCATCTAACTCCAGATCGGTAGGTGGAATTCATGTAAGTTGAAGTAGACGACCTCCTAACCACTATTTCTATTTTCGAGGAATTTCAAGAAAACAAAACAAAACAATTTTGTTTTAACCTTCTTTCTCTATCTGACTAGGACCTATGACCTTTCTGTATATTTTCAATTTCGTGTTTTTCTCATTCGTGAACCTTAATGCAACGAGGGGTTGTAACTGAGGAGCTCTCCCGAAATGTATGGTACCAATAAATCTTACAGCTATAACCATTTTCAAGTTCTCTCCGGGAACAGCATGCTTCAAAATAATGTAAATAGCAGCTATTAAAGTATACTGTACTGCTTATCCTAATTTCCCATTTATAAAACTCTAAAACCATCGTTTTCGTAGTACAAAGTGCTGTGACTAGGGATTAATGAGGTGCAGTACCTAAACTACTGTTGCCGAGTGTTCATACTGAGTGTGCAATGTGGTCGTCGGTTGGTATGCCACTTGTATTTGAAATTTCCTCGGAAGTTTTCCGACATGTTCAGGCACAACCTTTATCTAAGGAAGGGTTGATCTTTTATTGCGTTTCGGGGCCTGAGTTGAGTGTTGTCTCGTGTATTTATGGTCCCTTTTCTTCGAAAATAGTTAAAACAGATAGTGTAATCTGACTCAGTAGCCTTTTTATAGAACCATGGATTATTGTTGGATAAAGCAGGTTCTTGACTCTGCCCCATCTGTGCTCATTTGCTCTTATCGTGTAGAATGACATCCTAAACTGATGTGCATGAAATGTAACTATTTTGGATCGAGTGTAGATTTACCTTCCGAAATCTTTGAGTTGCTAAATTTGTAGGAAATCGGCGTCGAAAATTCACGAGATACTTTCTTTAGACAAGGTTTTTAACTTCATCTTAGAGCATCCCCAGAAATCCTACTTGTTTACAATATTTATTTCTGGATTTAAAAAATTAATTTTGCAATTGAAGCAACTTTGTTCCTGTGGGATAGTCCTCTGGTTCCCTTTAAATATATCGCAGAGGCAGCCAGCTTTTATGTGGCCTTCCACCTGTTCCCCCATCACCAGAAGGCACGAATTCATTCCTTAAAAATACCATCTTTCCTATAGGCAACCTGCCTTTTTGGCACACCGGTGCATGTGCATTTACGCAATCGATCAGCTAGGCACATGCAGATAGGCACTGCCGCAGTTCAGTGCGCGTCTTCAACTTTGCTCTCTCGTCTGCCAAATTATGAATCACTCAGCAAACTCTCTGACGCCATCGCGCGAGCTGCTCGAGCGCAGTCACACAACTAGGCCGATACTGCCTTTGGCGTGTAGGCCAAGGTCAATTTAAACAAACGTCTTCTAGCCTTTTCCATCTGTTTTTCAAGCTAAAAATAATGTTGTCAATTAATTCTGTGCTATCGTTTGTAGGTCAGGTAAATCAAAGCCCGTTTCAGCAGTAAATTCAAACTGGGTTAAAAGCCAAAGGACGTAAAAGGAGAAGAATAAGCAATGACTGCGACGCAAACGTAGCTTTTGTTATTGATTGCCTCCCTCGCTATTTAGTCTGGTTGATATGCTGAAGTATCTGCAAGGGCAGCATTCTTCTGCCAAATCACAATGGTAATGTCTACTTTTGGGTCTGTACTCGCTATTGTTCGCTAGGGTTTCAAGGTTGTCTTAGTAGCCTCATAGACCTCCATGGGCGGAAAATAGTCTTTTTCTGATGGCTGACTCATACTGGAAGTTTGTTTTATCAAACAATGCAGGAAGGTGATTTAAAAAGAACACGTACTAGACTTTAGAAACAAAGAGTTTTTCATGTCAGGTAAATGCGACAGGGCGGACATTTGTTTTTGTGGTTATTCTTGGTCTTACCACAAAAATAAAAGAGGGTGATTCAAATGAAAATACGAATCACAGGATGTAATTGGAAAGAAGTAAACGTAATCGCTACGGCAAGGATTTTATTCGTGTGAGGTTTTGTATTCATGCTGCTCAGAGACACCATGACATATTAATAAATCATGCACGGACAATCGCTGATTTAAAAATTGATGTTTTCTGTTGTTAAATAATTGAATTTTTACATTTAGGCTTGCCGATAAATTACCTCCTTTTGCCTATGCCTTCTAAAAGTGGACTGACAATTAACGTATTTTTCCATTCAAGATATGCACGCTTTCCGCATTATTTGTAAGGATCTATTTACCTTTTCCTCTTGAGTTTTGCATCTTGCGAAAGTTTTTATTACGCCTAATTTTTCACTTTCATTTTTTTAGCTCTGAGCTTCTTTCTCTCTAATCTTGTCTTTTAAACGGTAGTCGTCCTAACCATAAGCCGTAATGACACTTGGACAGTACAAACTTGACAAGTAAAAGAGTTGGGAAAAAAAACTCTTTTCACAAAGAGTCATTTCGCAAAATTCAACGCGCGATGTATAGCACAGTAAGTTCCGGTTGCTGCTTTCTGGCTTTGATGGTAAATGGTCGTACAGCTTGACCTAATGGCTACCTCTTGGTATGTCCACTTGATGATTTATTTAGCCATAAGTATGCTGACTGGCTTTTTCTTGGGCAGATATGGACAGGTGAGTCGGGTGGTTCTTTGAGAAGTTTAGAATTAGGTATGTTTGGGAATGGAGGTCTGGGATATGTTGGGCTACGGATTGGGGACAATCATAGTACGCATGCGGGTGACCGCTGTGAACTATGAATACCGTACAATCTGTGCATGTATCACCCCTTATCTGCGCATGTCTCAGACCTGCTTACGATTAACTATGACTAAGGATTCCCGACGGAATCCGAAACGTCAGGAAAATAAAGTCTTTGTTCCATCGATTGCATCTGCTTCTTCAGAATTGGGGTTTTGGTTTAAAAACAGGGATTTCGCGTTCGGTTCAGGGCTGAGTCAAAATAAGAAAACTCAACTGCTCATCCTAACAGCTAATCATACCAAAAAACCTTAATTAATAGGCCTAAATACTAAACCTTATCACTAGTTCTAAAACATAAACTTTACGACTAACTCAAACGTTAACGTTCTCAATTGACTGCAACGGCTAACCCAAATTATTATTGCTTCCCGCCTCCTGTGAAATACGCGGTGAACATATTTGAAACTGGACGCCCGAAATGCCATAGGGCTTAGTTGTTTCACCACCATATGCCAATCAGGTTGAAGTTTGAAGAAGCTGAAATTTTCAAAAAAGGCGATAAATAAGTGGGTTGCAAACTGCTAGGGCCCTGGTTTTTTGGTCCTTAGTTAAAAAGCAAACGGAAGGACCTCCCCGCTCTATTTTTGGTGCTGAGGCTTTGCCTAGGCAAAGTCCTTAGCCATTCTGAAAGCGATGGCGAAATTCCGACAGTTAGTTTTTCGACGATGGGGCATTATTGCGCCACCGGCAACCATATTCGATGAAAGCAGGCCCCTAGCAATGGCATACTGTAGCACCTGGCCAGTCAGAAAACTATCACACCTCGTGCATCTATCCGCGATGTGTTCGAGAGCTGCCAAGTGTGATATTTTGCGGCAGCCGCATCCTTTAAATACCAAAACGCTTGTGTTATCTTGTTTATGATGCTGTATTCGTATAAGAATCCAAAACGCTAGGCTAATAGAGCCCTTTTTCCAGCGATTGTTTCTCCGTCTTCGATAATGATGTATTTTTTTCGACGCAGGAAATGGAATAGGAGTCTGGCTGAGAAGTTTATTCGGGGCAATTAAGCATTTTCTCGACCGATACACGCGCAGTTTGCCTGGGTGGCATTGAGCTGTAAGTCTGGTACCTCGATGAGTAAATGGATTTCAAAAAATAGAGTTAAGGCACTTTACCTGGGACGGGTTTGGTGTTTGTGACAAAAAGTTGTTTTATTTTTAGCAACATAAAGGACGTAACTGCAAAACCTCCCTCTCCCTTGACCACAGTCAATTTGCTGCCATGAATACTTTTGGGTAAAATGGAGTCTCTACGCAGAAAACCTGACTTTCGTGTACCATGGATGTTTCCTACTTTTGCAGACAAGCGTTGCAAAAGTGAATGGCAAACTAGTGCCATTTGGATGTATGTGAAATATTTGCTTTGCCCCAAATGCTCCGGCCTGCAGAACACATATTTGAAGCAGCCTTTCAAAACAAACACCGTATAGAAGAAAGAGTTGAGCAGAAGCAGATGCAATCGCTGGGCCAAGAACTTTATTTGTCTCATGTTTCGGATTCTGTCGCGGATCCATCTTCAAAGATAATAGCAGAAACGAATGTGTAGGCACGAGGTCTATAAGGGCTAGGATGATGACTCCAGTCTTAAGGATAAATGTCAGCGGGAACCACTTCAGAAGAAGAACGTGCGACCCCTGCAGCATGGCATTTATTGACCTAACCTTTCAGCTTCTCGCTTGCACCCCTCATCTGAAATAACCGTAGGTAGGGCTGAGGAGGGTGCCAGACGTGTAGCATTTATAAGACGCACTAGCCATGTAGCCACGTGCCTAATCTAATTAGCAGATAGCGCACTCATCGCTAGTGATCGTACATGATGCAATCCTGACTCGTTAATCTGCGTGCAAGTCGTAGATTATTGAAATTTCATTATGGTTCTCCATTCTTTGGTTGATAAAACTCTGCAATTTGGCCCACTGTCAATGGAACCTCTGACCACCTGTGTCCTCATCGTGTGGCTGATTATCCTGCCTAGACTTTTTAGCCGGCAGTGCGTAGCCATTCGCTTTGGACAATTTCTCCAACTGGGACACAAGCAAACGAAACGAGGGGGTCACTCGTAGTGATCAAAAGGAGTGGTTAGAGCTTTCGAATAGAAAAAATGCCTCCGATGGCGTGGACTGCTTCGGTTTCAGACGGATATACCATGAAAAAAGCTTTTAGCAAGACAGAAATGGGAATTAAGGAAGTTAGTTTCGGCAAGCATAGGTTTTGGCTTATTCATCCGAATACAGTAACAGAAGCCAAGGTAAAGTAGCGAAATCTAAAACAGCTTGTGAGCAGTGGGTGCTGATGTAACAGTGTAATTGTGATGCATGTTTTGGTGGGGAAAAGGTATGGAGATGTGAGCAGACCAGTGAGGTTTGACCATACGTTTTGTGGACGAAAAAGTGGCCTAATAAGTCCATGTTGTAAGTGAATGTGTGTGGAAGACTTGGACTGTGTAGAGGGACCTAGCAACTGTATGCCAAGGCTCCACACATCGGTTCACCAGTCTTCATGTGGTGAATTCTAAAACAACCGACCAAGCCGATGCATTAAGCATTACTAAGATGTCTGCTGGCAGAATTATAAATTAATGTCATATTATCCACCACTACTCATGCCAGCATCTAAACTTCAAGTTCCATATACAGTTTAGGTCTCGCGGCGTTGGCAAAGTGGATGGAGTAATTTTTGATTCGAAGTTCTACCGAACCTGGTTAGGCATTACGTTTGCATCGTGGCTTCTTTCGCCTTCTCTAAAGACTTTTAAATTAAACTACCGTAATAGTATACAATCCGCTTTTTGGTGCGTTCAATAACCCGTGGGAAACGCGTTTTCGTACTTCATAGTGAAACTGAGCGGCGGTCGACAGAGGTTCGTCTATCCAACCTATCGAGGTATTCGTACCCCTTGTTCTGAGCAAGAATTCGCCAACTAATCCACAGATCCCAGCAAATACCTTCGGCCTCCACAGTTATTAAGGTTAATGAACGTACGCTTTCGATTTTTAACCTCTAGTCCTGTACAATAATGTGAGTGAGGAGAAAGTTTAAAAAAGTTTGAATAACCAATAAACGGTAGGCATGACAAAAGAGGAGGGGATGAGGGCGTTCGGATGTTATAGCCTAATTCTGTCAGGGGTTTGGGTTTGGCCAAGTGCTATTTCTCTGTTTCGTCGCTCTAGCGTGATACGGCAGCATGTGATAACGAACATGTTGGACTCATATTTGGCCAGTGAAGACTAAGAGCCTGTATAAATGCTTAGTGTGAGCACAATGTTAACCATATCAATCGTATGGCCACCAACTCTGGCGTCGCATGTATCCACTAGTACAGGAACTGAGAGTATCTGGACAGCACTTACCAGAGGACTCGGAGAATTCGAATGGCGTCTACCCAGTGGCTGCTGTTAATAGGAAGAGAAAACCAATGAAGTTACAGTCAATAAAAGGTATGGAGTAACTGATCGAAAGTTCTAGAGAGGAAAGGCAACATTAAAGCTTTACAGCTAAAGCCTGGCCCGTTCTCTGAGCAGCGGATAGTGGTTTGACAATAAATCAGGAGCAAAACTGTCTAGGCAATTGAATAAAAAAGCATGGCCAATCGGTTGAACGCTTTGCTGACTGTTTACGTGCCTCAAATATGTTAGGAGTTTAGCCTGACCAAATGCTAGCAAAATTTTAGGCTCTCCTGAGGTGCCGTGCCTGCCGCAGACTGCCACAGTCATTCCTTTGTCAACAGAGGACTACCTTCAGGGTCATATGCCTTCGTTGTGGTTAGGGCCACGCGATGACTATCAACACGCAATGACCTTCAACCGGACACACGCGCGCGCGCGTCAAAGCACGTGCCCAACTGGCCGCAGTCCCTCAAGGGTCAACTGGTCGCGTTACCTTATCCCAATGCGGCCAATCAGGCTACAAACGAACGTGCTTGACAATCATTAATAAGCCACTGTCACCTTTCAGCCAGTGAGTTGAAACACGGACTGCAAGGACACCGCCAGTCCGCTCCCCATTGCTGGGGCTTGCCCTCGAAGAGGGGACATTCAGCGCGCTGTGGACATCAACCAGCGGCAACTAGCACCCGGGAAAGTAACTTCAGCTTTTGTACACACTAAACCCTCCTCCGAGCGGATTCCAAAGTTACGCCCTTCTTACTGTATTCTTCCCTGAGGATTCCAAAGGGCGTAATTAGACGGTGAACGTCAGATGTCACCGTTACAACAAAACGCGCCAAGGATAGCCACAATGCTATAACAGTAAAGGCAAGAGAACGCAAGAATTAGAATCGTAGAGCTGTTAACACTTCATTGATTAAACAAGGAATGTGGACCTTCCTTCTCTAGTTCTCTAAAATATTCATGAAAGGGTTGTGATTTCAGCACAATGGGACTAAATTCGCGCGTATACTTGACTGCAATCGTATTGGAATTGGCCAGGCAAGTATTTTTCATCTGAAGAATAATCATAGAAAAATTGAATTAAATAGACGTGGCTACGAGGCGTCGGATGCATGAACAAGCTATTTGGCGGGGATCTTAAATATTGAGAGAGTGCAACTGACAAAGTCGGAAGGAACTCTCAGTCCTCGCTTGGATGCTACCACCAGCCAACCGCAGCCCAAATCCAGATGAGCACTTGAAATTTTAAAGCCTGTTCGTTAGTTCTCGAATAGCCTGAAGTCAACTTATGCAATCTCCAATCCATACACCAGATCCTATTGGCAGCGATCTAGAATACGCAACATTTCATGGCAGTGGTACTGATAAATCTATCCGGTGGGTCGAACAAAATGTCTGGCAGGACTTTGGCCTTTTAGCTCCATGGGAACAATGATCGCAGTCTGTTGAATGCCAACGAGTACATATTTCTTCATGGCTCTCCGTGAAAATGCTCTGTCTCGGCTTGATTCACATGAATATCTGCACCAAGTAATTTAATTATCTGGACAGAACAAGGTTTAAGTTTTCTCAAAACAATGTTTTCGTGTCTTTTAACTTGGGGCAGCTGAGATCCAAGAGCCCGGGCGCATTCAGGCGTACGTTGGACTACTAGTCGTTAAATATGTCAAGCTTCTGAAGGCCCATCTAGGCTGTAGATTAAATTCTTCACACTGAACTGTAGGCGACAGAAAAAGACATGCAGTAATGCATGAAAAGACCCGCTCATGTGGCTGAGTCACCGTCACGTAAGCTCAGTGCCCGCAGTACCCGCATCCTCTCATGGCCTGAAACTAGCTTTGTGTGTGTTGCGCAGATTCGGTGACCGTCATCTTTAGACTGACTGACCGGACTGAAAACATTATTACTTCTGTGAAGAGCTATTCATTCATAAAAAAGGAACTCAGATTCAGGAATCGAAGCGGGTGGAGTCGACGTTCAAGGTGAGGATGGTGAGGATGGTTCTCTAAGCAGAACATGGGAATCGGAATATCTCGACCAAGCAATAAAAAGGGCTTTGCTCTTGATTCCAGTTCTAACCTTAAATCTAGCCCTTAAATAAGCCCAAACCATAGCCAAAATCTCAACCCCTACTCCACAGTAAAGTCTCACCATAGGTCTTAACTATAATCTCAAGCTTAATTTCATCTCTAATCCAATGCTATATTCCCGGATATATGGCGTAAACACACCCTGTTTAGCGGCTGGTCTCTGCTTCTGTCCCACTTAAAAGGCCATATAAGTCATCATTAACGTAATCGTTAGCCTACGAGAGTGTGGGCTAAAGCATACATGGGAACAGTTTGTCCAAAGAGTAATTGAGTAAGGAAACATAAAAATATGACAAGTTAGAGGACATCGAGGCTAACGCAAGGAAGGTTTTGGAAGTCATTTTGGGTTATTTTCGATCCACAAGCATTTGGCCATCAAAAAACGTCCGCGAGGCCTTCATATTTGCGGAGAATCTAGCAAGCTCAAAGACACGACAAGTTTTTAGGTATAATTGTGAGCTAACTGACCTTTGTCTGTGCACTCAGGTAAAGATGACTCACAATAGACGGAAGTGAATGTTGCAATTCGGTCAGAAAAAGGAAACTAGTGCCCCAATCTGCCTGTGTCAATGAGGATAGCTTAGCATTATACATAAGCAGAACATTGCTTTATTGGACTATAGTCTGCATTTACAGGCAAAATGTCGGCCTGTGCTAGACTGAGACAGCATGTATGAAATTCACTTTCAGCAGGGATAAGCTGTCATTTTCCATGGAATCGTACACAACTGAAACATTAGCATATGTGTACTTACACTACTTTACTACGCACTTACGAGTGTATAAATGACTACCCATGCTTCTAGCAGTAGAAATAATTCCTCTATCTGTTTGTTACTTGCTACTTCCTTTGAACATGTTGGACGATGGTTTTCCAAATCCTTTACAAATGTCCACTGTGTGTAACAAATAGGGAATTAAACAGTGCATACCTAAGTTTGCACTTAAATAAAATGAGGCGAGCGTATATAAGCTAGGACGCCGGTTGATAGCAATAATCGGATTAATTCACCTAAAATCAACGAACGTATGTGATTTAAAACTTACCAGATATGATCACACAAGGGTTTCAGTAAAAATGAACACACAACTATCTAGCCACAAGTCTGGCTATAAGCGTTTACAGGAAAGGATCCGATCCGGGTATTACCTTAAATTATGGAAGCAACCACCCCGCTTCTCACAAAAGATGCTCTATCCAAACTCTGTTCCATCGGGCTTATAGCTACTGCAACAGCAAATAACTCCTCAAGAAAGAACTTCCTTACCTGTATCGGTTGTTTCGATCTAAGGGATATTCGACCAGTTTCGCAAAGAACTGCCGCAGGCGTCAAGCACAACTGCAAGCCCCCAACCCTAGTGGAGAAATGACAACGCGAACATTCTACGCCCTTCCCTATATGCAGGGAACTTCCGAAGTAATTGCCAGACAATTACATCCCTATGATATCCACATTGGGCACAAACCAGCATCATCATTGCGTGCAGCGCTATCATGTTCAAAGGATCCCATAGCAATGTAACAACAATCCAACGTGCTTTATCGTATAGCGTGCGCAGATTGATCCTCCGCGTACGTTGGTCACACAGGTGGACTCCTGGGTACCTGTATCAAGGAATATAAACTAGCTCTCCGTCGCAAGGACACCCTGTCCCCCGTCTTTGCACACGAAATCGAATGCGACCATCGATTTGATTGGGATGACACGGAACTCGTTGCCACGTCCAACACAAAACTAACGTGTGAATTTCTCGAGGCTTAGTACTCTACGGCAGGCAGTATCAACCGGCGCGTCGATTTTAACGAGCTTAAGATCCAAACTTACCGTACCCCATCCCATTCATACATCGACGACCACTAACCTGGTCACATCCACATCTACCGACCCATCACGCGCCCTCCGCCTTCCAACAGCACGCCGCCCAAAAACACGCCCAAAAACACGTCTCATCTACCGACCCACTATCTGTCCTCCCCCTCCCAACCACACACGGCGCACAAACACGCGGGCGCACAAACACGCGGGCGCACAAACACGCGGGCGCACAAACCATGACTGACACGCCACTGGTCTACCTTTTCTGATCGCTTAACCTGTCTATTGTAATCCTCCCTCACTTCCTTTTATTTAGTCTGATGAAGAGCAAGTACAATGAGCTCGAAAATTCACAAGTAAATCTTGATTCTTCCAAAGAACCCCTTCTTTTCTTCATACAGCTATCTGTCTGGTTTACGCAGTCTGCTTTAAAATGGTAGCCATGTCAGGTATTGAGGGACGATCCGGTAGACATTGTTCTCGTTAGAGTAGAGAGTCTTTCTTTGTGTTTTATTACATTTAGGCCCCGTTCTAGGATTGAAAAGACACAACCGATTGACCAAATACGAAGAAGCATTTCGAAAAAAACTGTCAATCTTCTGTCCCTTCCGTTTCTAAATCACGCACTAGCGGAAATATACCATGCAAAAATCTATTTTACCGTTTGTCTAAAAGTTAACATAATCTTTTCTGGCTGTTCATCTCCACATTAACATACATGTATATTTATTTACGGCCCCAAATCCTGGTATTATAAAACACAATATGCTTCAACAAGTTTATTCCTGCGTTTTCTGGTAATATACGTCATAAATGTGCAAAAGGAAATATTTTCAAAGCTGATTTTTTTCTTTTTTTTCTGGAAAACATTGATTTAATCTGGTTTTTTATGGACTTAAAATCTGACATATTGGTTCCAGAGAGTATTTTTTGATAACTTTCTTGCTTATGTTAACATTTTTATAGCACAAGGCACATAAACAATATATTAATTTCTGTCATAGGCAATTTCTTGAGTATCCGACAAACGCTGCCTAGCTTAATTCAATTAACTAGCTTAAAATATGCAGTTTTCTTTAGTAAAAGGCTTTCAAAAGCTTATATCTACTCCACAGATCAAAATAACAAGACAACATGTACGCTAAAATACTCTGATCTCGACCACGACGTTTTAGGCGTTCGGTCTTCTTCTATATGAGAAAGCCCGTGGCAGACTGTCCGGCGACATTTTTGAAGTTCTCCTTAAAGTTGCAATGGCGTGAAGCAGTCCTTTGACTGCGAAGAATTTAAGAAGCAAGCAACGCTGATATGGAAGAGGTTGAAACGGACCGATCCTCAAATAGAATGATCTTTTTGACTACACAGATGACAACTCCGTCCAGGCGTGGGCCAACTGTGCACAGTTCACAGAATGGTCGTTTAGTTTGCCTTTGATGAGAACGTTTGTTAGTTATTTTAACGATGGGAGTACAGCAATTTTCGTATGTGACTGGTCACTGAAGCGTACTGACTCCTTCATTCTGTCCCTTTGCAACCGTTCGTCATTCTTGACTGCGGTCTAGAGAGTGCAGGCACTACCGAACAGCCGGAGCCGCCCACAGCTCGCGTGCGGAAACGTACGCCGACAAGATCACACGGCCTGAAATTCGTTCTCGCACAAAACTTATAATAACTTCAGACCACCCAGGTGCCTGCTCTTTATCCGTTGGGCTGAGATACCAATAGCACACACTGGTGATCACTGTAGTCCGAGACAGCAGCTCAGGATTTTTTACAGAATAAAAATCTCCTTTTCATTTTATGTCCTCTAAGTGGGAAGAGAGAGGTACAAGCTTAATTTCGAACGTAAATATCCAACCATTTCAGCAAAAAACGGCTCCATTCACTGAGAGTAGTGGATAAGGAAGGGTAAAAGGTCATAGAATACTCAAAATGTAAGAGTTACCACGATGGCCACATCTTTTATGGAGACAAATCTGATTTCAACTTCTGAATTGTCGTTTCTTCCAATGTGAGCTTGCTTGCTAGGAATGGAAGTCCAGAGTGTTTATATTCCGATGTGATACATAACATAGGACAGAAGCTTCGGCGCATAGTACGGGAAGATTTCGCATGCATTATTTCGAAGTGAAGTAAATGAGTGAACTCACCAAGTCAAGTCAAGTTTATTGAAGGAAATATAGGCAAACGCCTTTGAACTCACTCTTAGTACATAGTGTTTAAGAAATGCATCGGCACAACCGAGCCTCCTAAGGTATGGCTAATTATTCAAAATCGAATGTCATTTTTGGTTTTTAGGAGAAAAACTGTCGCTCGTGGGGGAAGGTATGTGAATAATAGGAGCAGGATGCTTCTGTGAATGTTGGCGGCAGCCATGGCGTCCATGGCGAGTAATATCTACATCCGAAGGGCCAGACGAGGAGACCTCAGAGTCACGAGAACGTCCTCAAGAACCGGAGATGTGACCATGATATGCCCTTGCTATGTCAAGAGCAGAGGAACCCGCCACGTCATCAGCAGTCAGTTAATAGGTCGATACGAGAAAGGGCGTGATAGAGCCGCGTAGCCTAGGACCATAGGTTCGACCTCAGACGCGATTAGCGCATTTTGCATACTGAGCAGAAACATCGGGTTCAAAACGTGCTTAAAACACATTTTAATTAAATTATGATAATAATACTACTTTAAAATTACTAGTTGTATATACATAGCGTTTCAGAGTTTTAATTTGGAGCACTCAATCTCGACGTTACTCATTAAATCGGTACTTATCAAGTTTTGATTTAAAAAATCCACGGATGGTGACATGACAATCTCCGCGGGAAGGGCATTCAATGCCTGGATTTCCCTCTTAGAGAAAAAGAAATTTCTTTGGTCCTGTCACACGTAATTTGAGTGGGTGTCCTTGCAGCCTGTAGGTGATGGCCTGATCAAAGAAGTCATTTGTTGGGAAGCAGCAATTCTGACAACGCAGCATGCGAAATGCCTGGAGTATGTCCCCACTTAGTTGCCCGTAATCCAGAGGAAACAAGTGAAGATTTACCAATTGGGTCTCATAAGGGAGCTTCCGTTGGCTTCGCACTTATTTTAGTGCACGTTCTGGTATCCTTTGTATCCTTTTCTGTCTTTGGCTGTTCAAGGTCTCCAGGTTTGCATAGCAAATTCCAGTTGGGGTCGCACGAACGTGCCGAAGACCTTGTCGAATACAACTTTATCAAACGTACAGTTAGTGGACAATCTCATGCAATAAGTTCAAAAACGCAATAAAAGTCATTTTGCGGGAAGTCAGCACACGCGGCTTGCCCCTAAACTATCATAACAATATAGTGAGAACTATAAGTAAAAAAATTCAGAGTTTGGTTGGCAAATTTCTATTTACTAGCATTGAAAAAATGTATTTTTTACAAAAATCTGCTAACTAAAGAAATGGCAATATGAAAATTAACTTGTGCAATGTGAAATAAAAGTGTGTTTAAGGCATGGGAATGGAAAAAGATGGCAAGGTTATACAGATTTAGTACAAATACAATTTTTCACAAACTTAATGTTTCCAATAACATTTAAACATGCACTAAATGTCTCAGAAATGGATGCAGTCACCTTAGGTACATTTATTTCCAAATTTTTAATCTTTGGATACATTTCCATTTTTAATGCACGAAAAGATTCTTGCCTGCTTTGTATCAATTTCTATTGACAATTGCGAAAAGATTTTCTATGAAAATCACATTCCGGCTGTTGAGGGGAATAAAAATACATTGACGGGCACACACGGAGAGGCTAGCTATTTACTAAAAAATTAGATTACGGTTGTAATTGTAATAAAATTCATACCATCTTGTGTATGTTGAAAGAAATTTCCGTTTGTCACATTTTTTTAAATTAGTTCGAGTTCAAATGTGACGAGTAGCAAACTGTTTTGGAAATGCTACTGAACACTTTACGAATGTCACAGTTTTTCTTTGTTTGTCCATAAATGCCGATTTCGTTCAACTTATTTGCCGAAAACTTAGAAATAAGAAAAAGCTTAAAAGCATTTACCTGAATAATGAGTTCTTAAACATTCCTCCTCTGATAGCTGCCTGTGTGGGTCATGACTTTAAAATCGCCCAAACATGTCAACTCATTGTCAAGAAAATTAATTTCCACAACAAAAGCCAAAAGTGAATACGACTAAGATTAATTTAAAAAATTTTAGAGCAAGTTACCTCCTTAAAAAGCGCTCTAGTTACATATTTCGAAGTCGAATATCTGTGAACGATAAGTTTTTCAGCGATAAGTCAAGATCAAAATGGCATATTTTGACCGATTTTTGCTTTTGCTTAAACTGAGCGAAAAAAATGTGCTGGAAATGAAAGAACTTACATTTCTACGTAAACCAGAGCAGTTTTCAATGCATTCGTTTACTTCAGGGTAGTGTTCTTTGATGTTATTTGGACAACAGAGTGACCCAAAATATCCTCCAATATCTTTTAATATGATTGTCTTCTACTTCTTCTGTTTAAAGTTTCGATATTTATTGGTTTCCGTCTATCTTTTGACAACACCGAATGGATGTAGTTTACGAGGTTAATTAGAAAACATATGAGAGTACGAGGGAGGCCATCTAAAGTCAAATAGTCCTACTAATTTTGGTGTAGTTAGACACATTTTTGCGTCTTGTAAGTTTATTTTTTATCTTTCGGGCACCAAAATTAACAGATTTTAAGAGCAAAAAATTCCAAATTCGATTATCAAGCATTTTTTACTCTTATCTTTTATCTTGTAAGTACATTTACCTCAATTTCATGCACGTAAAACAAAATTTTCTCTGTAGGGAACAAATATAATAAAACTTTTTATGCTCTTTGTAAATGTTTTTTATACTTCAGCACGCACAAATATGATTCTATCCTCTGCAGTGGTTTATAGCATAGGAAAGTTCTTGGTTATCAACAAACGTTGGATTTCGCCCATTTCTGCCTATATTTTCTCAAATTATAATGGCATGAACGGAATTCAATTCTAGTAAACAGCATTTTGCGCCTCAAGCCAACCTAGTGAACTTCATAAACGACCTCAAGTTTGTGTCAAATCCCCCACTCCTAAACCTTACATCAGATATTTCACCTACTGTAGCAAAGGCGTGCTTGATTAAATACAAGCTCGACGTTGCAGATTTAGCTACCTTCAGGCAGTGGAGTGATGGCTTCAGTGAAGGCATGAACCACACTCCCAGGTCCTTCTGAGCCTCTACCTCTGGCAGCGGCGTGTGATTTAGGTAATACACCGTCCGAGGCGCAGTGCTGGCTCTACCAAATCGCATTAAGTTGCATTTGGCCCTGTGAATGGCATGAGCCAAAGGGTCGACCATTGCTCCAGTCTATGCAAATTTGCCTGGAGGTTTAATTCATCGTCTTGGTTGCTTATGACCTTCCAAATTTTTATGTGATCAGTAAACATTGCGATTATGCAGTCTAGTCTGCTTATGCAGTCATAACTATATATGAGCAAGAGGATAGGGCCAAAAATAGATCCCTGTGGAACCCCGCTCTCAACTGTTACCTCTGCCGACCCAAAAGGTTTCCCTTACCCCTATACGGCTGAGCTTGCATAAGAGACGTTAATGAGGCACAGTGTCAAACGCCTTCTTGAAGTCTACGAAGGCTGTATGCACCGTATTCCCTTCATCGATCGCTCGGGTCCGTTGCTTTAGACAATAGAGCAGAGTGGTCAAGCAGGACCTTCCCCTGCGGAATACGTGCTGCTTGTCAGAAAGAATTTGGTGTTGCTCCAAAAAGTGCATCAACTCGCGTTTAACTATGCGTTCCATGAGCTTGCAGGATAGTGAGGTGAAGCTGACCGGTCTGTAGTTATTTGCGGTCGCCCGACTCCTACTTTTGTGGACGGGTGAGGTCCCCGCTGGCTTCCAATCGGGTGGCACTTGTCCAGCATTAAGAGAAGCTTGGAAGAGTAGGTACATGAGTACCGCCAACTCTATGGCTACCTCTTTGAATAGCTTTGCAGGTATCTCATTCGGACCTAACGACTTCGTTTCTTTGAGTTGTAGAAGTTCTCGCAGAACGGTAGCTTCCGTGAGTGCAACCGAGTCTATGGTCTGGATCTTACCCACAATACAGTTTACAGCGGTGAACTCAGCCTCTCTCGTAAAGACAGACTGAAAGAAGCAGGATAAATGCTCCGCCTTTTCATTAATCTCGCAAACTTCTACTCCGTCGTCTGTTTTTAACAGAGGAATGGGGTCTCTTTTTTGAGTGCATTGTCTAACGTAGCTGTAGAAAAGCTTTGGATTTCCTATTGCCCGGTTTATAAGATTACTCTCAAAGATTTGGTGGCTTTTTCGTATCAGGTTTTTAACCCTGTTTCTCTTCGCCTTTTACCTATTGTACGATTCGGGGAGTCCTCTCTTTCGCTGAGATATGTTTTCCACATCCTTCCTTTGCGGTTTACTTCTTTTTTAGCGTGGGCGTTAGCAGTTGAGGCCTATTTGCTACTTTCTTTACCGTGATAGGACAGAAATCGGTAATTAGTCCGTGTAATACGGCTTTGAATGCCGACCAATCATCGAGAACGCACCCGGTGAACATTTATTCCAGTCTATCCTGCTCTCTATGGTTTTCATTTGCGTAAAGTCCCCTCTCCAGATGTTGCGTCTGGTTACCACACTACGATCGTGCACAGAGAAGAGTGAATACTCCCACTGTAGCACTACGTGATCACTTTTTCCGAGAGGCGGTAAACAATTTACGAAGTCCACGCTATCAGGCGCTTTGGTAAGTACTAGGTCTAAGCAATTGGCTTGTTGCCCTTCGCGTAGTCTGGTCAGATATAGGACGTGTTGTGTTAGGAAAGATTTCTGTACAGTGCACATGAGTCGTCGATCGAAATTTACTTCTGAGCCGGGCACAGAACTCACGTTCCAGTCGATATGGGGAGCGTTAAAGTCTCCCATGATCATGACATCGGACCTCCTAGCAAATTTTTTGACTCCTTCTATCAGACTAGTGTCTGAATTTTGGTTGCTCGACGGTGGACGGTAGACCACCATGATGTCAAGGGCTTGTGACCCCAGCGCACTAACGATGAACCATATTGCCTCTATATAACCCGCAAGGTTTTCGGATTTTTCGGACATGAGCAGGCCATGTCTAACATAAATTAGCACAACCCGACCTTGACCCCCGACTCTACCTTTTCGGAACACTTGAAACCCGGGGAGAGCAATTTCCTGATCGCCTACCGTCGTGGACATCCATGTTTCTGTTATGCAGACAACGTCTGGTTCCAGTTGCCACATAATAATCGTAAGCTCATCTAATTTAGAGAGCAAGCTTTGTGCATTGGTGTACATGCACTTTAGTTTCATTGTTCGGTGTAATCCGGTTGTGTCATTCACTTCCTGACCATCGTTTGGAGTATTACGCGTCGTTGCGTAAAATTCAACCCCACTTCCACGCTGGTGCGCGCCGGAAACTAACTTTTGCTTAGCTAACGGGGCTCTGGTAGAGGAGCAAGACCGGGGACCTAGCGCTAATCCCCTTTTCTCCACGAAACACGGAATTGTCTTTTTTGACTTTCTACACTTTCATGAATCAAAACTTTACGCAACATACGATCTCTGCTACGGCGTCCGCGGGAACCGACGCGCCCCATCCTCTTGGCATCGCGGGATGGGTGTTAAATCTGCGAGCTGATGCTGGTTTGTGAATCGCAGGCTGGAATGTTCAAACTGTGAGGGATGACGGCGCCCAACTGTTAACAGCCAAATCCCTTTCTAAATACCGTGCTGGTGTGGCGTGTCTCTCTGAGGTCCGCCTATTAGTCACTGGCCACAAACTGCTACAAGTACCAGGAGCTGACTCTGTGAACCATCTCTTCCACAGTGGTGTCTCCGACAACTCTGCACCGTATGGTGTCGCTATAGCTTTGGCCGATGAATTTCGCTCGAGTCTGCTAGATTGGGAGGCTGTCTCACCGCGGATCGCTTGGGCCCATATGAAAAGTGCCCCAGTCAACGTTCCATCATCTCGGTATATGCGCCTACTCTGGCTGCAGATGACAGCGTAAAAGAGGACTTCTACGGCGACCTCCAGCGAATGGTTGACCACATCGCAAGAAGCGATCTACTCGTCATTGACGGTGATTGGAACGCCCGACCAGGTGTGTGTTACGCTGGAACTCGTCATGTGGTAGGAAAATTTGCTGTCGGAGCGCAGTTTGCGAACGGTGAGCGCCTTGTCAACTTCGCATCGTCGAACCGCCTCGTTGTGTCAAGCACCCGTTTTGATCATCCGCGCCACCATTTTGTCACTTGGTACTCAAATGACGGGCATACCCAGGCCCAAATAGATCACATCCTTGTCCGAGCACGCTGGGCCAGCTCGGTCTTGGATTGTCGAGCCTACCGTGGTGCTGATACAGGAATTGCTCATGCATTGGACCATTTCCTACAGCGAGCAACCTTTCGCCTGCGTTTGAGAGCTGTTCATAGACCCTATCGACCACAGCGGATCGATGTCGCAAAGCTGAAGTCCTTTGCTGGCGACGCCTTCCACTTAGCACTCCAGAAACGTTTCGACGGCCTGTATCCTGACGCCCGAGCGGACCCAGAGCCCGCGTGGCAGCCCCTGACGGCCGCGATGTCAGAGATGGCATACACCCATCTGGGCAAAACCCAGCGGCAACATCGCGACTGGATCACAAGACCCACGCTTGAATTAGCTGAGGGGACCGGCCGAGCCAGACTCACTGGCTCCCCCACTTACAGAGAGCTGCGGCGCCAAACGACAAGGACCATCCGAGCCGATAGGAACACCTACTGGAGCGACTTTGCCACGGAAAAGGAGCTAGCAGCTATCAAAGGTGATACCCAAAAGCTCTACTGACTCTTAAAGCAGGCCAGCAGAGGTTCGGGGAACACCACCGAGACTTTACTGGATCGCAACGATGCTGTCATCACTAAGATCGATGACCAGTTAGAGAGATGGCGCGAGCATTTCTGTGACTACCTTAACCATGATCCCCTGTGATTCTGACCTGTCACTCAATGCGGACGATCCTCACCATCTGTATGAGTGCAACACAGAGCCACCCAGTGTAGAGGAAGTTGTCTCCATTCTCTTGAGGCTACGCAACAACAAGGCACCTGGTGAGGATGACCTCCCGCCTGAGATCTTCAAATGTGCACCCGAGGTTGTTGGGCCCTGGCTACAACAAATATTCGCCAAGATATGGGACAGCGAAGTTGTGCCCTCTGAATGGAGAAAAGCAGTGATCCTCCCCTTGTTTAAAAAAGGCGACAGACGAGCGTGCAGCAATTACAGAGGCATTAGCCTTATCGATGTAGCGGCGAAAACATTCACGTCTCTTCTTCTTAAACGTTTCCAAACTGTGAGAGATCAGCACACCCACCCAAACCAGAGCGGATTTCGACCAGGTCGTGGCTGCACTGACCAGATCTTCAATCTCCGCCGTGTGCTGGACCTGAGATGGGGTCACCAACAACCCACTGTTTTATGCTTCATCGACTTTGCTGCCGCATTTGACTCTGTTGATCGCAGTTTGCTGTGGAACATAATGAGGACGGACAGCCTGCCACCTAAGCCTCTCAATCTCATGCAGGCATACTATCGTGGCACTTCCACACGGGTGAGGACGCAGAACGGCGACACGGAAGCCTTTAGCGTCAGGACGGGCGTCCGCCAAGGCTGTGTTCTTTCACCAACCTTGTTTAACTATGTGGTGAACTGGATCATGACCAAAGCACTGGATGACTTCCCGGGAGTGCACTTTGATCGCTCGAAATGGGTGACTGACTTGGCGTATGCTGATGACGTCGTCCTCTTTGGCAACAACTGTATTGCAGTTCAGCAGGCGTTGGACAAGGTAAATGAGCGTGCCCGATCCATCGGGTTATGTCTAAACGCCACTAAGACCCAAGTCATGCTCTTATGTGTGCCCCTACATCCGTCACTCCTATTGTTCTCGACGTTGCTCCTCTCGAAGTGGTCGACTCGTTTAGATACTTGGGCTCCTTGGTCACGGAAACGGGTCAAGGTGTCGACGAGGTTATATCACGCGTCAACCGTGCCCGATCTGCCTTCTACCGTCTGTGTGCTCCTTTATGGAATAGAAGGGAAATATCACTACGCACAAAGTCCCGTGATTACCAAGCAGTGGTTTGATCTATCCTGCTCTATGGCGGAGAGACATGGCCTATGTGCGTTGAGGACATGAGGCACCTTGAGGTGTTTGCCAATGACTTCCTACGCAGCATCCTTCGTCACCGTCGCGTCGACCGAATTCGCTGCTCCGATCTCCGTCGATGCTGTCACCTGGACGCTCTCCCTCCACTCCTGCTTCAAAGACGACTTCGCTGGTTCAGACATGCGTCCCGGCGTGGCGATGGTGAGCTGATTCGTGACCTGCTTGTGGCGACGCGTCCACCCGCCTGGCACAAAATTCGCGGCGGGCAGCTGAAAACTTAGACAGCAGCGGTCAAGCAGCATCTGTCGTCCGTTTCCGGCTCATGCGTCTACGGCCTATGCCGGTGGAACCGTGAATGGATGGCACTCTCGTGTGAACAGGCGCAAGATCGACGCGCCTGGACAGTTGTGATTTGTGATCCAGTCAACGTCAAAACTGATGCCGGCTCAACCCGCCCGAGGTGAATGCCGTTACAAGTACAAGTAAATGTAAGTCAGTATAATGGGTTGGTTCGATGTTTTCTTTTGGATTATCTTCCTGTTGAATATTTTCAAGCCTGCCTCGCCAGTCTTGTTCCTCGACTGTAAGTCCGCTACTAGTTCTCGGCGTTTTAGCCGCTCCTCCGGGGAATAGTCCGCTTGAAAAAAAACCTTTTTATGCGCGTGACGTAGGTTAGTTTTGTACAACAAGATTAGCTGGACCTGTACTTTGTTTTTATGTACATTTTTAGCGTTTTGGGTCACGACATTTCTGCAGTATCTGCTGGCCTTTTCCCGATACGAAATGACTTCAGAACTTCAAATTATTTACCTGGCGGGAATAGATCGCTCAGAACATCGTTAAAGGAAACCAAGTCCGGATCATTTTGGTCGTTTGAGTGGTCTGAAATGGCTTCTTTTAACCCCTGTACAACTAGACAGTAATCATGATCCTGTCGGTGTCGTGGACCCTTAGCTGCAGTTTTCGCCACATTTGTTGCAGTGGGCCTGGAGCTCGGACTGGATGGTGTGACTGCTTGGTCGTCGGAACTGTCTAATATTGCTTCTTGCAACCCCTGAACAACTAGACTACGATCACCATACTGTCGGGAGTCCTTAAGTACAGTTTTGGCCACCTTCGCTGCAATGGGTTTGGAGCCCGGACTAGGTGGTACTTTATGTATAGGGATCTTCTGTTGTTCATTAGGTGGTTCATGCGTATGCATTGAAATGGTCAGTTTTTCCATTGCAGCGATAGTCTGCTGGAGGAGTGCTTTCATATTTGTCATTTTTTCTTCAAGTTTACTATACTTAGAGGCTAGAATATGGTAGCCATCGCAACAGTTTGCTGTGTGCGTCGATCGCACCCAATTAGTTAAGCTTTTTGATCGCCCCTTACAGTGTGCGGCAATAGCGCAGTGCTCAGAGCCGCGGTCCTGTGTTGGAGCGGTTTTGGGTTCGAGACGCTCTCGCGGTAAATTTTGCACTTGACTTCTTGTTTGCATTATTTTCGCACGACAAGTGAGTTTGCAGCAAAAAAAGATTCAGATGTGAAGGTTTACCTTATATACGAGACAGATAGCCTTAGTCATCGCTTTGCTAATGTAAGAATACGTTAAAGGCCATTCTCCTTACTTAAGACGATTGGTTGTAGAATTTAAGAAGCAGAACTATGACGGACACTTAGAGAAATGTCGAAGCGTGCAAACTTAGGTCAGATTTGATAAGAGCAGGTGTAACAACTGATCTAATTTAATTTCTAACCATGCAGTAAGTAATTCCAATACTGGTATCAAAGCAAATGTGATATAATAGAATGGAGCGACTCAACCTTTGTCGTTTTCTATCCTGCTCCTTCGTGTGTACTAGTTTCTGAGAGTTTCCCAGCACCAGCGTTGTAGTCCGATCTCCTTTAGGAAGAGATTCGACGATAGTCTGTTTTGCTTGTTACAAGTAACTGAGCGAGCAGATGGATTTAGACCCAAGTGGCGATTGATGAGAGGAATACTGTAGAACGGTTTGTTCTGTGAACAAATTTTGTGAGTATCCTGCATTGTACATAAATCAAGTGTGTTGATTAGTGAACTGTTTGACCGTTTTAATGTGTCGCTGCATTAAAATATCAGCTAAAGATAGGCAACGCCGGTAGCTGAATTGAATATTCTGGGGAAAAGTTCAAAAAATGAACAGATCTTTTTTAGTGAGGCTAGTAAAATAACTGGAGAGCAGTTCAGAATAAGCGGGAGAATGGAGGCATTTACAGATCGCTAGGGTTTGTGGCGTGTTATATGAACGTAAACAGTGGATATAATACGAAAGTGTAAAAATTTTAAGAAGGAGACTCTCAATATGAAGAGCAAACGAGAGGTGAGATGCCAAGGTAAGACTAAGATACCGAAAAGATTATGCTTCATTGGGCAGGCTGTCTATGGATACAGGACCGGGAGCGGTTCCAAATCGGAAAACACAATGGACTGACTTCTGATCATTTAGTATAATATCATTTTCTATCAACCATGCTGATACGTGGTTCAGACCATCTTTCAGTGCTTTTGGATGTGTCTGACATTTGAGAGGATGGCCAGCAATCATATCATCAGCAGGGAAGGTGTCCTGGGGACAAAGAAACCTTAAACATCGCTACCCCACTGTCATGCCTGTCCAGATCGGTGTTCTAAGATGAATACATACTACCTCTTTGTTCCGCACTTATTTTGTCTTCGGCCACACACGACCGACTTGCTCTCCTGACCCCTGTCCAATAGGACAAAGTTGGCAAGAGGGTATTACAGTACTCTATGTCAGCAGCACAAGTTTGAGCTAAGAATCCTCCTGTTTCGCAAATATTCTGCTACTATGTGGCACAACTGGGAGGGGTTCGGCTCATCAGTGGGTCCCCAGAAATTTTCATGTGCTTTCTAGTAGATACTTTAATTTGAATGAAAGGACGGATATAGTAAACTGTATGCTTAACCTTTGACTCCCTCCTCGTTTTACTGTACTGGCCCGATGATAAGTAATCGAAAACGTACGTATGCTCGCCAACTGCTCTTCTGCAATATTCTTCTGTTGAATTTGCATTCTCTCCACATTTGATTGCAGTACCACATTTGCCCAGCGACTGGAAGGCCTGCAGGCTCCACATTATACCGCCAACCTGCAGACACGGTGGTGTTAACTGCGGAATGCCATCCAGTCCACCACCCTGGGTGACGTTGGACGCACGTGTTATCAGCGTCAGGATTGAGCTAACGACAACGAGGTGGCTATCAGCAACCTACTCGGCAAGAAGAACAGACTGCACAAGGCTTGCATGGATGGCCGGACAAAGGCCACCAACGCTGCCTTCTTCAGATATGCGGCAACCGCTGTGGGATCTACAGGGGACCTGAATGAATCGCAAGGCCGAGGAAGTCCAATGACCATTAGACGTCAAATCCGCTCACTGGGTCTTCAAAGTAAGCCAAGCCTTCGGCACGATACAAGCCCGATTGTGGAACTTGACTGTCGTCCTGACAACATTACTGTTTATTGCGGGGAATTGAAGAGTCTACAAGCCAAAAGCCAGAAAACTTTGCTACTTTCGCCTAAGTTGTCTCCGCGTAATTTGAAATTGAGCTGACAAAATAAGCATGCGGGCACGCATGTCCATGCCGAGGCAACTGCAACCGTGATGGAGGGACCGCTATGTGAGGATGGATGACGAGTGACCACCCAAGCAAATCTTGTGAAACTCTTTTACGTAAACTGAGATTCCTAGGAAGGTCTCGCCAGGGGCTGACCGGCTAAAGAAAAGTAGTGCAGACTAGAGTAGCAATCTATTAAGCAAAACGCATCGTCGCTGCGAAAGCAAAACTTGCACTCGCAAGTCGCAAGCACTGCCGATCCTGAACAACGACCCCCGACCCACCCCATTCCCAAAATATGCCCACTCTGCCAATGAACACGACACGCATGGACCGGCCTCGTCGGACATCTCGAGACCCAGAATATCAAGAACCCAATAACCAAAACTGCTACCTCCACGGTGACCACGAGGACTACCAGCTCTACCATGGGTGACCATAGTCTTGATGTCCCGCCGCCGTTGATTATCGGCGTCCTCATCCTCCCCACGACCATCTCCACAACTGTCAGGACTGTGGCGGTCCGGAGATCACCCCACTGTGCTGACAGGTTTCCTTCGCTGTCAAACTGTGCGCCGCCACCCGCGCGCTCATGGCCAAATCCCTGGAGTGCCCCGCGTGAGACATCATGTCTGTGCCCGCCAACCATGCAGGCGTGGTGGTCGCGTGATGCCTCAAGGTCTTCTTGAGGCCTTGCCTTTGTGTCGCGAGCTGTGCACCTTCTCCTGATTGGCTGGAGGGCGCTCCCAGATCCTGTAAGCTACGCGCACAGGCACAGACCATAGACACGTCAGCTGGCTTGTTTACTGTGAGCAGCTTTTTTCTGCAGAGCCCTTTGTTAGCACCTTTTCTACAGTATACTGTCCTGCTTAATTGATCGTACTGACTTCTGACTTGGGGAACCTTCTGTAGTCTAAAATCCCTCCTTTGGACCGGACCACCAAGCCCCTCGAACCCAACCTGCACTCATTTCGATCGTACGTTCATCTTATTTAACGACCTGGCGGGTCACTAGCAAATGCATTGTACTGTAACCGACGGACCACTGCCAGGACCCCTAATGTACACTCTCCAAATCTGCTTCCACTGTCCATTATGCCTGCACACATTCACTCACCGCATGGGCATATTCGGTCACATCAGCAGGCAGAATTCACAGCAAAAATGACATGCCAAGCTTACCTTGCATATTTGACAACTCTCCCAAATCTACGACTAACAACCCCCAGCCAATAGCGTAGCTACCCCTAGCACAATCACCACCACACCCTGTTATGCCGCTTCCAATCCCTCCCACTCACCCTACGTACACCTCACGCGCCGGCCTGACCGCTTACTTGCGAATCCATTGTCCAAAAACGGATGGACCGACATTTCGACCGTTGCTCTCAACGATGTCCACCACGAGCTTCAGCAGGCAAAAGCAGTGCCATGGCTGCGGCTGTATTACAATGAAAGTGGGCTCGCCGGGTCTACCCCATTCTTTGATTACTCCTACACCTGAACCCGTTGCCGAGACAAAGCCGAACAGACCAGAGCTGGGGGAAGGCGAAGGCGGCTGGCGCAACCAAAAATTAGTACGCGTACCAAAAGCACACTTCGCTAGGTAGGCTCCCATCTGCGAGCGCCATAGAGGCCAAATTAAGAAGAAGCCATTGAACCTGACTCTCACTCCACGCAACAAGACACACACTGGGCTGACTAAGGTGTCCAAATTATCCCGCCAGTTAGCAACTCTCCAAATCACGGCTGAGCCAGTGCCTGGATCGCTAACGTAGACTTGCCGTCATCGCCTCAACTATTCAGCTATCGCATTGAGCTCTTCTCTATAAACAACATGCTGCGCTTGAGGCTACGACTTTGCGTCAGAAACCATGAATTTGAAGGTTGTCAAGTGGCTATTCACCTCACATGTCGCAGTCAACCTTGTCTAGAGTTGCCGATTGTGGTGGCTCCCTCCTACTATTGCGTATGTGGCACTCTTACATAAGTGGGATCTGGGTCACCCATGCAGGGGCTCAACTCCGGGCACGTGTTTCAATGAGGAACCTCTCGTAACTACTTGCATGTGTATACCACTGGCAACCAATCCCGGCTGTTCTTACCGGCCAAACATCTTCAAGGCTGACTCACACATGACCGCGCTGGAGGTGCTGTGGCGACTCCTCGCGTTCTCATACTCTGACTGCCAACTCTTTCGAACCTAGTCTCCAATAATTCTGTGGTGTGTTGTATGCGGGGAAAGTTGTATATATGACCCACGCGGACGAGCTCTTTAGCTACTTCGGTCACTGTGCCGAATTTGCGCATTAGACGAATCCCCGACATGGCAAGTAGGCTGGTGCCTCAGAGAGGGATATAGTGCGGGAGGTCAACCGTCTCAGCGCATCTTTCTTACTTTAGACAATTTGAAACGTTCGAATCTATCAGAGTAGGCTAAAAAGCTGTGTCTTGGGAAGCTGCCAACTGATGGGATAGCTGTGTCCTCACAGGCCTGAGAAGTAGATAACAGTGGGCTTTTCTTTATGTGTCCTTTACAGGGCCTTCCTTCAGAGATGCTCCGTGCCACTCCGTTCCCTTCATTTTGTGCAAAATCCTGGCTTATCGTGCGTATAAAATGAGTCTGTAGTGAGTCGTTGCCCGCACGATGCCTGCCCTTGCTGTCGTGACCTCAATCTGTCTAGACCTCAAGGTCGTTGCGGTCGCCAGACTAACTGCCGCGAGACATGGACCACCCACAGGCTGTCCACCCGCACGGTGTCCAACCAAGCACAGGCCGACCTAGCCAATGAACTCTCTCCCATACTATCTACTAGCCTGACTGCTCTCAAACTGGCACTTGGATCGCGGCTGGCTCTCCTGCTGGTCGTGTTCTCCCAAGTCAGTCTTCTTACACTTATTCTCCGTTCCTAGATTTCACAATATACTCTTCCCACTACTATGGCCGGCAAAAGTAGCTTAGGTAGCTCCATTCATACACCCCTACTCTCAGCATTTTGTCCTGCAAAAACTGTGGTTAAAGAGTTTTGTTGGGTGGAGAAATAGGATAGGCATTGAAAAAAAAATTAAAATTAAGTGTAAAGTGGAAAAAAATGTAGTCAAAGTTGCTTCGCGTGGCCGCTGGGAGCAGGTTGATCGCATGTAAATTCAAGGTGTAGGCGGGGCTACGCGCCGCGGACTATACTAATATAACTCTAGAACGGTAATTTGGACCACAGGTAGGTTGAAGTAGACGACCTCCTAACCACCATTTCAATTATTCGGAAAATTCACGAAAGCTGCAATTTTATAATTGGGTTGTCCTTGTTTTGACCAGCCTTGGTACTCCTAATCAGCACGAACGGGTACCCCAAAGAGACGGTAAGAGAGGCAGTGAGAAGAACAGTCTGCCAGACAGAGAGTGTACTCTGACGAGAGCACGGTGCAGTGCGTCAGTTCAAGCACAGAGCGCATGTTCTTTAAAGGGAAGCGCGAGAGAGACATCGAGCGACATGGGCCAATCATGATAGTTACGTCACGCTCTCATGACAGCTGCGTAGGAGGAGTTCGCGGGCCTGGGAATGTTGCGCCGCTTGCGCAGGCTATCAATCTGTTAGGCGTATGCTAACGGAGTAGTCGTGGTAATGGACACATTCCCAGCAGCTCTTTCAATAAGTTAGTTGATAGTACGCATTAGTAAATTCTGCAGATATAAATCAACAACACTGTAGCGGGTCGTGCCTGCCTGACTAGCTCGCGTCGAAGTGCACTTTCCCAAACGCTCACCGATGTGCTGTCTCGACGTCTCGATCAGCCAATCATAGTTCTCGCATCTATGAGGCGACGAATGAGGAGCTTGCACGCGTGCCCAACGCAAGTTGCCTCTCTGCCCAAAATCTCCAGGCCGACCTACCCAATGAAAGATCTCCCTCTATCTGTCCTCTGGCCCGACTACTCTAAGACCTCACTTGGGCCCGGTCAACCTGCTGATCGGACGTATCTCTCCCAAGTCAATTTATTCTCCTCTTCCTTGGGGACACAATAAACTATTCCATCTACTCTGGCCTTTAAAGACTTCTCTCCTCAGCACTAAGTAACCATGGTCCGAAGATCGTAGTTGCACGGTTAGACTCGCTTAACCCCCTGCGATAACACTTCTAAATACAGTAAAATAAAAATGAATTTAGCATTTATTAAAGTATATTTCACTGCATTTCCTAAGTTCCCACCCATAACCACCGTTTTCGTAGTAAAACATGCAGGATGTAGGGGTTAATGAGTGGGGCTACATAAGCTACTGTTACCCTCTGGCCTTCCCAAGACTTCTCCCATCTCCTAAGAAACCGGGCCTGGAAGATTGTAGGTGTTAAGGTTAACCGTCTTAGCCTTAACTCCTCTAGGTCTGCTACCACGCTTAGGTGACGGTTCACACCACGCCAATCGCCTGCACACCATCCCACTTCCGGCCTTCTTGATTTGCTCATGCCAACGGGCCCAGGTGGGAGACGAGGAGAGAATGCAATAGAAGCAACGCAAGAGCATAAGCACTTAAAACTGATTCACGCGCTAGTCATCATCCCTGCTCCCGCTATTTCATGGGGCGGAATGATGACATCATCGGAATCGACGGTGAATTGTCATTGCACCTCCCAAACTTGATACAGTCTGTTGAATCGAAATGTTCGTTGACCCGATGATTTCACCGTCCATTGTTTCCTGTGTGCAAAGTAACAGGGCGTAGCCACAGTGAGAGCGCGGAAGCCAAGGCCACGTTTCATACGAAAATAATGGTGATAGGGGGTTTTATGGGTGGGGCACAGATGGTAAAGCCGAAAAGGGCAAAAGTAGCGCAGGAAATAGCAGAAAATAGGCATGAATAAAGGCACTTGTTTAATTGTACTTGAAAGCGAGCGTGATAAGCAAATAAATAGCAAATTTAAGGAAGTAGCTAGGCGAAAATTTTGCTAGCGGCAGGAAATGTTTGAAGGTAGGGGAATATGTTTTAGGTTAAGTAGCCCATGATAAAGCATGAAGATTATCAAAACATTGTATTCAACGCGAGGGAAGGTGAATAACCGGAACAACCAATTGCAGACATTGGAACAAGTAGTGCTTCTAACCCACGTACGTGAGTGTTTGAAGTTTGAGGACACAAAACTTAATTTTAATCCCCAAAATATTGTAACTGAAATAACTTAGTATTGCATAGATATTCAAAATGGAAAATTACTTTTTCTTCCAAAAATCTCGAATATCAACTGAAGCAGGAGTAAGTATGCATGCATCACAGAAAAAATTATTTGATTCCCACAAATAGAAGAGCTCAAATATTTTAGGATAAGGTGGAAATCTGGCATGGAAAGATTGATGTTCATCCTCAGAAAATGCATCCCCAATTAAATAAATTAGGGGTAATTAGACAATTTGCCCAAAATTGAAACAGAGCAGGATTAAGTAGGAAGGAAGGAAGTTCATATTTATCCAAAAATACGCGAAGTCAAAAAAAATGGGATTGGGTAGAAAGTCAGGATGGAAACGTATATTTTCATGTAAAAAAGATGAAGTCATGATAACTTGGACAACATTTGTATTTTTCTCAGCTTTCCAGCTCGTACAGGAAGCCATCTTCAGGGACAAGAGAGTACAGCAAGAATTGACGTGTTTGCGCCCACATCGTCTCACGTTGTCGTACCAGCGTGTGTCCTTCGCAGAACAGTAAGCTACGCTTCTTGGCCGCGCGAACGAAGGCCGTGTTAGCAGGGCGGTATAGCAAAATGTATGCTGCTAGAGTTGGAGTCTGATACTCAGGCCTCCTGTAGTTGTCACCCAATCCTAGTTCTGACTCGTGTCGTTATCCGTGTGCCTGTGAAGCTGAATTCGTGGCCTTCGTCCAGGGTGTAGGTAGCGATCTGTGACAGTGGGTCGCCTTTCCGCACAGCCCGTTTGCGCTCCATTATTCGTGAGCTAATTCGCTCCCCGGTCTCTCCTCATTCACACCCTTCCCCATTTTCTCGTAGCTGGAATACAAAATACGTCATTTCTTGCTGCACTCGCTGTCTAAAAATGGCCTCCTGTACGAGATGCAAAAACCTCCGACAAATGCAGGTGCTGTCCCGATGATTTTGCTTTCCTTTTATCTGCAAAAATTACACGGGGCTCGTATATCAGTTTCTATTGGTTTAAATGTTTACCTTCGAGAAATATTGCCGAAATCATACAAAATAATATAAAGTAGCCATCCCCCATGGAAAAGGTAAATGTTTTCCAAAAATACGGCATGACTCAAATCAATTTGGAGTACGTAGGGGGACGTCATGTTTACTTGCCAAAGTTCGGAGGCCACATGAGACAGATAAAGAAGTGGGTTGGGTTCCATTCTTTCTAATCCCCTCGATTGTGGATACATTATCCACTTAAATAAAGCGTTAATACACTGAGTTTACATAGATTATTCTCAAAGAAAGGCATCCTTTGGGAAAATGAGTAATTTTATTCAGGAAGTTTTCGATACTGGATCCCCAGGTCGCCGTCAGACTTGAGAGAAATTTGCAAAGAACAGTTAGCGTTTCAACGTGCTGATACAGTTATATAGTCATCTGGATTGGGTGTTAATTGGGAGTTACAATTTGCGTCACATCGTAATGGGCATGGTTATCAGTCGCAGTGGCGTAATGGCTAATTAGCAACTGTAATTTGAGTCAGTCCGGGGTCAGTCCAGGTTATCCGGTGTGGACGCTAATTGCGGCTGATGTTGGTCCATGTTTGTGGGCTGCAGTCTCTTCCATCTTTCCTTGAGGTGTTTGTACACTCC
>JAYGXS010000002.1:46823709-46847242 GCA_036362985.1 Ligula intestinalis
GAGACTGGGTGCGTTCGTAAGTGGCTTAGACCATTGAGCGAGAACGGACAGGGGGTGCCGAGACTTGGCACCTGGCCGCAGGCAGCATTAGCGCGCAGGGCAAAGGCGCTGTCCATCAGCTCTTGGGTTCCATTTGGCTGCTAGGGCCACTACAAATGAGTCGGAGTCCAGAGAGTCTGCAAACGAACAGTGAGTCGTCGGCTCTGGAAGTGAATGAGCGTAAAAAAATCGTCCACATCTCGGGCACTGGTCTAACTGCGAGAAGTGGTTGGCTAGTGAGAATAGACCGCCTTGAGAAAGCCAGACAGGAGTTACCTTGAACGGAGGCCTTGACTATGGTGTCTTGCGGACGCGTGGTGGTCACGCCAGACATGACCTAGTCCGCGCGGCGTCCGAGGAAAGCATGACTAAGAAAGTGGGTCGCTACACAGCTTTGAGAAATTGGTTGAGTCCGCCCCCATATCGTCTCGCGTTGTCGTACCGGCGTGCGTCCTTGGGAGACAAATAAGCTACGCTTCTTTGCCACGCGATCGAAGGGTGTATTAGAAGGGTGGTACATAAATGTGCATGCCGATGGAGTTGGAGTCTGATACTCAGGCCTCCAGTAGTTGTCACCGCATCCTACTTCTGACTCGTGCCGTTATCCGTGTGCCTGTGAAGCTCAATTCGTGGCCTTCGTCCAGGGTGTAGGTAGCTATCTGTGACAGTGGGTCGCCTTTCCGCACTGCCCGTTTGCGCTCCATTATTTGTGAGCTAATTCGCTGCCCGGTCTCTCCTCATTCACACCTTCCCCATTTTCTCTTAGCTGGAATACAAAATACGTCATTTCTTGCTGCACTCACTGTCTGAAAGTGGCCTCCTGTACGAGATGCAAAAAACTCCGAAAAATGCAGGTGCTGTCCCGATGATTGCGCTTTCCTTTTATCTGCAAAAATTACACGGGGCTCGTACATCCGCTTCCATTCGTTTAAATGCAATATTACTGAAATGACATAAAATAGGATAAAGTGGCAATCTAGCACGGAAAAGGTAAATGCTTTCCAAAAATACAGCAGAATTCAAAGCAAAGAAGGGGAGTTCAGAAGCCTCACGAGAATGATGAAAAAAATTGGTTGGGTTTTATTCCTTGTAATCCCTTCAATTGCGGATACACCATTCACTTTGCTAAAGTGTTAATACACTGAGTTTACATAGAGTATTATGTTGTAGAGAATAACAAGGAAGCTGAGTAACTGAGTGAGGACCCGTGAAGGAGAAGGTGACCATCCGCCCTTGCGCCCTATTAACACAAGAAAACCGCCTCAGCTTAGTCTAACGCCAAATTGAACAAAAAGCTTGGCATCGAAAATCCAACAGAAGCTAGCGAAACCAATGCAATAACCAGTACTATTCAAATGATAACAGTAGGTTGGATGTCAGGAATGGAACGAGGAAGGATCGAGGGCAGCGCACTGGTATTTTATCATCCTGTGTTTTAGGGGAGTTGTAGCAAACCTCGAATAAAGGTTATGGTCTCTGTCCCAATGACCGACTGCTTTCAGATTTGCTAACCTTGCAGCCCAGCCACTTGCCTTGACATGCTGCAACGTAAACGCACCCGTTTTAGCCAATCGGAGCCGCGTGTCGAAATGCACGCCAAAAAGGCCAGAAACCTCCTCCACGCCCAATAAAATGCAGAAAAACCGCGGACCCCCCAAATAAACTGCCATTTATCTATCTATCTGGCTGTCTCCGTTTGTCCATCTATCTTCTCAGTCCAAACAAATTCACGCGCAGGTCATATTGGTTGCGCTCATCATGTTGTGGAACACTCGGCAGATATGGCCTATTCTGGATAATGAGGGCCACTCTAGTGACTGGGTTTTCACGCCTGGCTACCAGCCACGGTGTGCACGGGAAGTCCGCTCTACCTAAGAGCGGTCCACCGGCTCACGGTATACCAGCGGTCCAAAGCTTGCGTGGCCTGGTCCTGCTGAGTGGAGTCAACGGTGAGCGGTGCCGACGGGCGTCTCATGCTAATGCGCGCAACACTGAGCTCATTGGACCATCGACAGTTGTTAAGGCTAAGACGGTTACACCTAACAGCTCCGACCTTCCAGGCGCATGGTTCCTTTAGGTGAGGCGAGAAACCTATGGAAGGCCAGAGTAGTAGGAAGAATGTATTACGTACACAAGAGTTAGGAGCAAGTTGCCACTCGGTCCGGCACGATATCCAGTTGTGAGGGCAATTGTGAGAGCGCGGCGTTGTCGTGACCGCCCGAGCTGGGGCGGAATCCCAAGTCCCCGTCAGTGCAGGAATTGTCCGAGGGTCACAGAGCGCTTCAAGACGCTGATTGGCCCATAGCGCTTCAGGATGCTAATTGGCCCAGCTAGTTTGGGGTGCTTCTGTGCGCCCCAATCGTGCGAGGACAAAACTCGCGCGTCAGTGCGGACACGACCCATCGCGCTGGGAAGGGCGCGACTGTGCGACTAAGATTGACCCTGCGAGACCACAGTAGTGGCGTCTCGCGTTTGAAGGAGGTGGGCTGTAGAACCGCTACAGGACAGCCAATCGAAAGGTAAACCATCGTCCGCGACGAGGTCCACCACGTGTACCAGCAGGCTGAAGGAAAACGCGGTGACTTGCGCGTGAGTTAGTTTCGAGTGATTGCTGAATTGGTTTGCAGATCCTGCACTCTCCTTTCCCTCACACGCCCATGCCCGGTATCGAGACTCTGTCAAGCGCTCAGAAAAGCTTTGTTCTCTGGTCCATTCCGTTAGTCTGCAGTGGCCCAACTTCTGGGAGTCAATGCAAGCAAAAATGCGAGTCTGAAGAAGTAGATGAGAAGAAATGCATGTGATTGTTAAAACAAGAATTATTGTCCTCTCGACATTTCAAAATCCCTCGCGGATCTCTCATCAGAGGCCGGTTTTCGCTAGTATCACCGGTAATTGATCCGTGACGGATTTCGAAAAGTCAGGCGAATAAAATTCTTGTCCTGGCGATCATATCCACTTTTTCGGGGCACCTACTACACCGCTGAACATCCTGTGTCTAAGTGCACATGCGTACCAATAGTGGCTAATCCCGGCTGTCCTGACCGACCAATCGTCTTCGGGATTGACTCACACATGACCTTGCTAGAGGCGCTCGCACACTTCGGCCGCCACCCTCGCGGCCCGGACGGGCGCTCGTCCGGCTGTCAACTTATTTTACTCTATTATTCACTCGTTCTGTACAGCAGTAACTATCCTTTTATCTGGCGACCCACTTCTATTCTTATACGGAACTATGATATACCGAGTAGTATCTTCTCGATATACCTGTTACGAATAACAGTTATCGGCAGATTGATCACTTGCCACCAAGCCAAGCTTGACGGCTGCACCAGTACGCCCTGGGGATATCACCGGCGCCTGCAGGATGTGTGAGCGAATGTGATACTGACTAACTGCAAGGGTTTTCTGCCATTCAAAATCAAAAATATCACCAAGAGTTACCAGGCATTGAAGAAATTAAAACTGAATGGGTTCAAATGTGGAAAACAAATAGCAAAGGAACTATAGATTACAACGTCTGCTTACCAATAAAAGGCATAAAACTATGGTCATCATACATATCCAACTCCCAAATAGTTCCTCTCTTACTTGCTCAGCCGTGCCCTAGCAACTACCAAGGAGAAATCGCTTCCTGCATAAACGTAGGGAAATGCGAAAGTCGGCTTATATATGTCCACAAATCTGAATGAAAAACCAATACTCTCCTATTACGATAAATCCAAAACAAGAATGCAATTAATTATCATACGCTTAAACTTCAACGTCATATATATACCCAATTTGCCCGTGTTTTATAGCGTGATGTTCATGTTTATTTGTTCGCCTACTTCAGTAAATTGGAAGATTGCATATGCAGCAGAATTTAATGGAACCGTAATTTCGCCAGCGCTCATCAGCTGCGTCCTCTCGCTGCATACAGTAAGTAACGAATGACAGAATACAACAACTTACTTCATACAGAAGGGGTCATAGAAACAGGTCAGGAAGGTCAGTTAATAAATTGGGCTAATTAGTCTAATAAGAAACGTAAATGAAACATTGTGGACAGTGAGATGGGGAGGAAAAACGTTAAAGCAAAAATGCGGGCTGGGGGAGGTATGAATTTGGGAGCCGGGTGTTACCAGGGCAAAGCAAGGTTCACAACATGCTCCAGCTGTTAGCATAGGTCGGGTTTTGACCGTCGTATAGAGGCTGCCTCCAGGTAGCGCAATGTACGAGTTTTTCGTGCCCAAACGAGTACTCGGAAGGCTTTTTTGGGGTCTACAGAGTAACCCATATCCAATAGGTGTTCAGTGAGAGAAGAACGGGGAGTCCTATTCTCCTGTCTTAATAACCAACTCGGCAAGTGCTCTTTTGCTCTGGCTGCCAATTGCCGTGGTGTTCGTCCTATTTACTTGCATCCACAAGTACATGTACATTCGTCAACAACATTAGAAGTGGCGTACAAAGGCAAGGCTTCCTTCACAGTTGGAATCTGAAGGGGCTTCCTCAAGTTGCAAAATAGGAGCTCAGCTGCAAAGTAAGACCTTTCAATGGTGTTGCGTAAGCGTCTCCTGGTGGTGTTTAAGGTGCTGTCATCCTTAAAGTGCGATGAAATGAAAACAGGCTTTTTTGGAGCTGACTGTTCTATAACATTTGCCGTAGGGATTTGCTTTACCTGTCAATAAAGTCAGCTGGGTAACCACGCTTGAGAAGCATTTCCTTGAGGCTGACAATTTCTGCATCCAGAGTATCTGTTAAGCAGATTTTGCTAGTCATCTGAAAAAGGGTGCCAACTCAGTATCGTTTCCATTGTATGGGAACAAAACTTCAATAATGCAAGTACTGCTCTTTCTATCTATTCTTGTGGAACACTCGTCGTGTAATAGAACCGTCTTTTTGCCTGGACAAGTGAACGTCGATAAAAGAAAGCTGGTCCTCATGTTCTACTTCCATCGTAAATTTCACTTTTGGGTGCAGACCGTTCATCGTAAACACTAGTTCTTCGGCTTCTGTTATGTTTTCAACAATCGCAAAGATATCATTTACAGATCTTTTGTAGAGTGTTGTCCTTTTCAATGTTGAAGAGCCTTTTTCTTCAAGATTACCCATACCTATGTCTGCAAGGGTAGGACCAAGGGGACTACCCATTGCCACCCCGTCAACTTGTCTATACAGTTGGTCATTAAATAGGAATTGGACATTCTGTGTGTATAATTGCAGTAGGTATCGTAATATTTCAGGTACAGGCGAGTTTCGGAAGCATATGCACAAATGATATCAATTGTTTCATCCATAGGCACGTTGTTAATAATGACTCAAGGTCCAGGGATATTATATATTTGCCAGCAATATTATGATGCCTAATTTCGTCAACAAAGTGATAACTGTCGCTCAGTGTATATGTAGAGAATCTTTTGCGGATTGGTTCTAGTTCCTTTACAAGATAGTGCGCTAGTCTGTGAAATGGTGAATCGAACATTGAAAGAATAAGTAGCTAGGGGAGTTTTAGGTAAACCGTTTAGTCGAGGAATATAGGAACCCCTGGGTTTTAAGAATAGTGCTGTTTTGGTATCCAGCAAATTATTATCCAGTAAAAGCTTGATAGATTTCCAGGCGTTATCTTCCAATAACTTGGTTTTGTCTTTGCCTTGTGATCCTGGACGAAATTTAATACAATCATTTAATCATATCATAATTCAGTAAAGATATATTTGATGTTCCAAAGAGGCTGCAACATATATTGTACATTGTGTTGTTGTAACCCAGCCATCTCTAATTTCGCGTGGACTGATGTGTAAGACGTGGACTTCAAAGTGGCCCCAGAGACACGCTGTCATTTACTTCAGGTGTTTCTTTGAATGTCGAAATTTACTTTACTAGCGAATCTGTTGACCCGATCAGCATTTTTTTAAGGTCACCTTTCGTTCACTAAACAAAAATATAGTAGTCCCAAGCAACTTCCGATTAAGACTATCGTCTGTTACTAACGAAAACAGTATGACCCCGCTTAACATCAGGTGATGTGTCGACGCCAGCATGGTGAATCTCCTGAATACTCTTAATGAGCATCTAGCTTGAAAGGGCTAATGAGGAATAGGGCTTCCTAAGTTTAGTGGTTTTGTAGTGGTCCAAGTCCGCGCAGAACCTCGTGATGGCGAGCCTCCACCTGTCTATTGAGCGGCTGCTGACTACGCGAGAACCCCCAGAGTGGCCTAGCTTCAGTCTGTCTGCTCATCGGCTCTCAATGCGGTGACTGTGTCGTGACTAGCTCGCGTCGAAACCAACTTTGCCAAGGCTCACGGCGGCTGTTTTCGATTTCTGGGAACAGCCAATCACAGATGCCGAAAATCTGGCCCCTGGCCCAGCAACGAATCACACGCCTGCACGCGTAGGCAGACACATTCAATGACCACTGGCCGGTAGAATGTTTGCTGACAAACCGGGGTTTAGGACCCGGCTGGCTTCCTGGCTGGTCAGGCTCGCCGAGGCCAAACTTCTTCCTGCCTATTCTCCGTTCCTCTGTGTACAGAATAAATTATTTCTACTATTCTGGCCTACACCGACCTCTCCTGTCTTAAAGGAACCATGGTCTGAAGATCGCAGTTACTAGGGTTTAACTTACTTAACCCCCTGCGATTACTGTCCTCAGGCCGGCAGTCCGAACCAAGCTATCCTAGCGGATGGACTTGGGGTCCGACAGTCTTTTTATTTCTGTCTATTCTCCATTCCTTCTGTACAGAAAAAAATATTACTTCAACACTGGCCTTCCATGACTTCTCTTCACCTAAGGAACCGCGCCTGAAGAGCACAGTTGCTAGGGTTTATCTTACTGAATCCCCTGCAATATCTTTTCAAATTTTCCCTTTGTGTTGATGTATTATTCGAAAAGAAACGGGGATAACGATCCAGCATATGGTAACACCTATCCATTACCCGAAGAAATATCTATTTACTTAGGAGTATTAGCGGGTGGTCATGCACTCGTCCGACTTCCAACTTGCTAACACATTTTATTAACTAGCCCTCCACAGAATACACTATTCTTCCCATCTCGAATCCCACTTTTTCTCTGCTCTCACGAACCTGGCCCGAAGATCGCCACAGCTATCAAATAAAGCAACTGCAACATATTTAGGCAATGCCCTCTGTTTTCACATTTTCCGCCCATCTAGGGCTCGTTTTTCCCACTATTTTTATTCAAACGCTTGCCTTTTTTGCACTTTATTAGTTATTTAAACAAGTTAATAGCGCAAATATATTTATATACCTTTTGCTTCTCAAAAACAGCTATCCGTCGCTTTTGCGAAACCCACCCATAAAACCCCTGTAACCACCATTCCCGTGTACCAGGACTTACGGATACTGTTTTTCTGAATGGGTCCCGTTTACCATCGCAACGAAAACTAAATTGCAAAAGTTTTATCACTGTCCCCTCAAGGCTTTGATTGTATATTTGCATATAAGAAGCCGCAAGGGTGTACTGACCTTAATCCATTCGAGCGCTCTGCCTCTCAAGGATGCCAGCAAGTGCGTATGCACCAGTGCCTGCCTATCCCAATCTGATCTGGCCAATCACCTTCAAGACTGACTAACAAGGGACCTCTTTGTGATGACTGCCCCGCTCACACAGAACGAACGCTAGCCCTCTCAGATGCAGATGCACATTCTTTCGATTGTCAACTTCCTCCTGGCCATTCTCTAATATCTCTGTACAGAATATGCCATGCCTTCCATCGGCCGTTTCACTTCTTCCCTTTCAGCACGGAACCGAGCCTGAAAATCACAACAACCAGGAAGAGCCCATCGCGGTTTTTTAAATATCCTTAGGGTCCCACGAGGAGAAGATTGCGGAGGTCAACAGAGCATCACCGAGTGTCGGAGATGCACCCATCATACGCCCTTTCTGGTCACCGGGTCTGCCGACCAGATGACGAAACACGGGGGCCCACCACGAAACAGAATCTTTTACTGGTATGGTATGTCAGGCACGGACAAAGTACACTGGCGCATTCTCGATTTATCGAAAGCTTTGTGGTGCGTGACTACTTTGCAGCGCAAAGCACCTTTGCATGCCTGTAAACCTATAGGTCTAAGTCTTTTTGTAATTGGGATGTGTACGCTTTGGGAGAAGCATTTTGCGGAAAACTCCAGCAAAACTCAAAAGACGCGCAAAGTTTTGTTTATTTTAAATTTGTAGACCCAGTTTGCCAAATATGATCAACATCCTCTCGACTCTGGCTGCTCCTTAAATCTCGGAGTCAAAAAACCTGCTGCTCTAAATACTCCGTAGTAAAATAACATGGCCAGGTTATTGGTATTGTTTGTCGATTAGCAGTAAACATTTGGAAAACTTTTTTTCCCCTGTGATAGTCAGGGAAGTCCGTGAAAGGGATGGCAATCTTTGACGGTAACATCAAACGCACAATAAATCAGCCATTTATGAGTGCAACTTTATGAGTATCCACCAGCCCATAAAAAAGAAGATCAGTTATTTTGAGCGGCTGATGTAAAGGTAGTGAAAATAACTTTCAATCGAATGGAACCGAATATGTCAGCTCTAGACTATTGTTGTAAAGAAGATGAAAGTGCGATCACTGGGACACCAGTTGTATTTGGCCCAGTTCTGCAAATTTCGAGCCCAACGTTCCCCTTCGGCAAACTCTTGCGTTCGGCCTCAATTCCTGGTCGCTATCCGGGGAAAAAAGGTTCAACCTGCTAAAAACCATGGTTTCTTCTGACGTTGTTTCAGTATTTACATCTACCCTAACGGATCTGGCACAGTAATTTCTGAGGAAACGACATGAAGTCAAATCAAGGGGTCCTCTAAAAATTAACTTTCTAACGTTTCCCGTTGTCTTCGGATAGGGGAAATGTTGGTAAAAATAAATGCTGAGACCTCCAAATGGTGATGAGAGTTGTTTAAATTATGTTGTAGTGAACTTGTACTCTAACAAATGCATGTCCTGCATGTATGGCTTTCGTGTGCGCCAGCGCGCGCGCCGGTTGTGTCAAGGTCGAGACTTTTCTGGCCTCACTGGCCAATCACTTCTCAAGGCGAGGCCAGCGAACAAACTGCGGGGGAATTGTTTACGCTCAGTCACTCCCAGAACCGACGATCTACTGTTTGGTTGTAGTTGTCCGAACCCGGTGATCTACTTGCCAGACTGCGCCTCTGGACTCCGGCCCATTCATGGCTGGACTGCACTTGTCTGGGAGTCCCCTACCCATTACTCATATTCTTACTCATTAAACACTAAATTAAATTGTCTATAACAATCTGGCTTTTCACGCCTTATCATATTCACTAGCTTATAAATGTTGGGATACGTTCAATCGCCTATTATCTGGCCGGACCACATCGTATCCCACAATGTAATTACGTTATATGCTTGCGTTGTTAACCAATAGGAGTGTCCTTGTAGTTTTCTTGGTCTATAGGCTTCCATTGCTGGCCAATGGGAATTTTTATTAGTCTTTTTTCTTCTATTCGTATGCGTTTCACCCACATTTTTAGTTCAGTAAAACAAATATCCGCGGCTTTTCTTTCTTTCCTACTGCGCACTTATCAGGCGTTGAACATGCAGTACCCGTTCTTTAATCAATCCTTAAACCTTTACCCACGAATTCCTTAACGCACTTTGGCTGGGAGATTTTTGCCGTTGGGCGGCCGTACGATTTATTCCCAACGAAACTTTTTTCAACTTCAATGGTATAACATACGAGCAGCTAAAAGCGACGCTGATGGTTTCCCCAATATCCACTCTAATCGCAGAACCAGTCTTGCAAGAACTGTAAAAATTCGCTTTTGACCAATACGAACCTGCGTTCTGATACTGATACATGGATGAAACTTTTGTTGTGATTAAACGAATTAGACCAATAGTCTTCCTTGACCTGCTTAACGGCATCTTTCCCGACATCCAATTCACATGGAAAGAAGGGAACGCCAAAGATTTGCCTTCCAGTAACGTCCTCGTCACTCGCAGAGCCAATGGAGAACTCAGGAACACGATGAAAAGATGAGTGATTAACACATCTCGGGTTCTCATCTACCCTAGCAATCACGCAATGGCACATAAGCGAGGCTGTATTAGAGCACACTTCCAGAGGGTAAAAACACATTTCAGTTGACCTGAGGGAGGAGTGAAGGAAATACAGCAATTTCGGGACCAGCTGGCAAGGACTTGATACTGAAACCGCTTCGTCCGCCGCTGCCTCCAGACGCGCCCACGAGGAATCAATAAAAAGAGAGCCACCAACACCGTGACACCTTCTATCATATATAAAGAATTGGTCAGAAACAGCGGAACCTAATGCTGCTGAGTTCGGCATGGGTAGCAGACATCCTTCAACAGATATCATGCGTTCTCGAATCATACAAGTAAATGACCGAATGGACGTAGATGAGCAGTCTGGCGTTATACATTAAGAACCTTATCGCGACTGTTTTTGCCATTATAAAAGGCAGACCAGACGAAGGTTTAGCTCGGGATAAATGGAATACAAACGTGCAGTGCGGAGAGGATACCCATAGTCTCGGATCGTTGCGCAAACCCAGGTGGAAGGCGACAATGTTAACATTACGGGTTCACGGATAATAACGCAAACTGGGCGAAATATAGCCTAAGGCCGCATTCTGCAGTGCGGACCATAACTGTACGCGTGATTTAGTTGTAAGTGACAATAGACTTTGCGACCGGTCTATCGCAGGGGGTTAAGCAACTTAAACCCTAGCAACTGCGATCATCAAACCAAGGTTACATTGTAGAGAAGAAGTCGGTCGAGGCCATAGTAGTAGGATCAATATATTGTGTACACAGAGGAACAAAGAATAATAGGGAAGAAAATTGACTACGGAGAGCACGACCTTTCGCTAGAATGGCGTGATCCAAAGAGCGGCACAGTTGCAGCAAATATCCGCGGCCCAGAGAACAAGCGTTCACGCGTGCAGGCTTGCTATTTGTCGCTGGCCCAGAAGGCATCTATGGGGCAACTGTGATTGGCTGTTCCCAGACATCGAAATCAATGGCTGCGGGATTTCAGGAGAGTTCACTTCGACACGAGCTTGTAGTGGACCTTAACGCCACCGCTGATTCATCGCACCAACGCTGCGGTTACTGTGATGGCCGACCCCTGGCCTGTCTATCACTCAAGGACCAGGGCCATCTACTGACACACACGGCTGAATCTCGCTAAAGCAACTAATCACAAGCTCGCTCACATATCACCTGAAGTTGATGGCTGTGGCTGGTGACACTTGGAATTCCCGCGTCGCGCGTCGCGGCGCCCGGCGACGCCACCCTGTTCTACGGGCCTCGCGGTCGTACGCCCTGCAAGACCTTTTGGCAAACTTCCCCTTATCCCTTCTGTCAACAATACACTGTTCCGTCTACTCTGCCTTCCCAAGACTTCTCCTATCTCTTAAGGTGCCAGGGTCTCGAAGATTCTAGGTGTTAGGGTTAACCGTATATGCCATAACACCTATAAGCTAGTCACAACAGGTCTACCGCACTCTCTATTAACATCAAATGTGTGCGTGCCAACACAGCCTAAGCCTCCTTGTCACACACACTCTATCGCACACGTCATGGTAACTGCCTACACTTGATGAGAAATTTAAAATAACAGGAGATAGGGGCAATGTCTGGTTTCCCAGCTCTCACAGCCTGAGCCTCCGTGTCGCACACTACATCATCCCCTATCTGGTTACCGCCTACACTGGACAAGGATATTAAGCGACATATGTCCATATGACCTAGATCGCCTACATGAGCGCGCGTCGCTCTTCGCTGCAGAACTGTTTGTGATATTGAGGGAGAGTGGATATAATTGGGTGGGCGCAGCAGTCGTTTTTGTTGTGGTAGTATTAGTAGTAGTAGTAGTGGGAGAATAGCAGTGTAAGTACTAGCACAGCCGAGCTTCAGGAGCCGCAAGTGAGGGCTCTGTGTAGTTTCAACCTGTACTAGACGGATTTGAAACTTAGAGTGACTTAGTTCGTTGCAAGCAAGTCCATCGAAGAATCATGTCCATAAATCGCCAAATACGCAGGGAACTGCGTTGGGACAGGTCGGGAAGTCGGAAACTACGCAGGGAAGGCAGGCCACATCAGAAGTTGTGAGCGGTTGAAGATCTCCACCTCGCTTCACGATAGGATGTCGGTGCAGAAAGTCTCCATATCGCGGTCACATCAGATGACACAGGAGAAATTCAATTGAAGGCGAGGGAGGTTTGATGATGATTGAGCTCAGCCAGATCAGAAGTTGAGTGTTCATCTCACGTCGGAAAGTCACCAATATCGCAGGGGGTTGAGAGATTCTAACCGTGCAACTGCGATCTTCAGACCATGGTTACTTAGTGCTGAGGAGAGAAGTCTTTAAAGGCCAGAGTAGATGGAAGAGTTTATTGTGTACACAACGGAAGAGGACAATAGATTGACTTGGAAGAGATACATCCGATCAGTAGGTTGACCGGGCCCAAGTGAGGTCTTAGAGTAGTCGGGCCAGAAGACAGAGAGAGGGAGATCTTTCATTGGGTAGGTCGGCCTGGAGCTTTTGGGCAGAGAGGAAACTTGCGTCGGGCACGCGTGCAATCTCCTCATCTGTCGCCTCATAGATGCGAGAACTATGATTGGCTGATCGAGATGTCGAGAAAGCACATCGGTGAGCGTTTGGGAAAAAGCACTTCGACGCGAGCTAGTCAGCCAGGCACGACCCGCTACAAGTGCTCATATGTCGTAGGAATAATATCTCGGCTGACTTTTGATAGCCATAGGGTGGGCACCGAGGGACAATTCCTTGGCTCACTGACTCGCACCAACACCATAACAACAGCTACTTATCAGTATTCGACCGAGTGGAAATTCACAGCCATCCACACGACAAATGACCCACTACCTGGCTTTGAAACCCCACGCCCAACACTCAACATGTCCCCCACACGACAGTACGATCACTGATTGAAGTCAAGATTGAAGCTCATGAGAAGAATACGACTCGACCGCTGGGACAATACTTTTACTCGCCTGACGTTGCGATATTCATCGCGAATTCGACATCAGAGACATAGTCAGAGAGCAATCGCTACTGAGTCTCATGCCTACTCCATCTCATTTATAAGTGTGAATCTGGATTTATGCTTTTCTCAATAAATACATTCCGTTTTTAAGGCCCGGAGTACATCAGGGCTAGCTTTTGTTCCCCCCTATTTTTTGTTACTTTCTTGGACAGTCTGGTTTGTAGGTCACTAATCGTATTTGCGAATGAGTGAAACAGGGCCACGGCCTCGCACCTATCCCCTTAAGTCTCATGTTCTCTGCCATGCCAGTGGCAACCTACCTCGATGAATGCCTTGGAATTCGCATCGCATACAGAACTGTTGGGCACCTTCTCAATACCAGTGGATGTGGACCGCAGTGTGTGCATCGATGACTACACTTCACGACATGCTCTTAATGGACGACTGGGCCCCTCAAACAACGATAGAACAGGACATGCAAAGGAGCACCGGCTGTGCAAACTTCCCTCTAGCAAGTAACACGAACAAGCCGGTGCTCATGTATTTACTGTCACCCAGCGCGGAATACCATGCTCATCGGATCAATGTCAACGGCACCCAACGTAACATTGTGGACAACTTGCCTTCTGTCGGAAGTACTTTGCCCCCGCCCGAGCGAACCAAGGATCAGATTGTTCAGCGATCTTCCACAGCTAGCCAGACAATTGGCCGGTGGCAGACTTCTTTCTGGTATCGCCACGGCAGCTACCTGCATGATATAAATCGCCGTTGTACTCACAATACTCCTGAACAGAGCTGGAATCTGAACCATCTACACTAGCCAAGCTCGAAAGCCCAAAGGCTTCTATTGCAGCTGCCTCTGCCGAATACGGATGCTGAGATGACAGGACAGAATCCCGGACACGGAAGTCCTGGAGTAAATTGGAATTTCCAGCACCAACGCCATGCTGGGACAAATACACCTGCGATGGAGCGGCAACCTATTATGAATGGACGGCGAGCGTATACCCAAATGGTTGTTCTAAGTCTATTTCGCTGCGGCTGCTCGCCGATAAGGAGGGCAAAAGTGATAGGACAAGGACACCCGGAAACCCTCCCTGAAGCGATTTCAAGTCAACCCGACGACCTGAGTGGACCTCACCCAGAACTGACGGGCCTGGATTAGAGCATTAAAAAAGGACGCAGCAAGCTATGAAGCCAAGGAAGTCACTGCCGTCAAGGTTAAAATGACGGCTCACTAGTCACAAGCACAATGGACCAACATCTTCAACGCCCAAGCACTCCCAACCTGCCCATACTGCCTATAAAATTTCCGCGCACGAATTAGTTCGGTCAAACACCATCAAGCGCAGTGCAACAACTCCTCGACGACACCCATTTCTACAAAAAATAATGATCTTACAGTATCATCTACTTGTAGCACACCAATGACGACCAGCCCCAAAACGTATGCTTAAACTTCTGATGCCCCGCCGACGCAATCCTCGCACTAATTGCAGTGATTACCATCACTAACATCACACAGCTCACTCCAACCACTCATTCTACCTGCGACCTCCACCAAAACAGCAAAAGGGACTCGAGGCTAACCTGTACCCATTGCGACTGTACATTCATCTCAAGCATTGGCCTGATCGGTCACTTGCGAACACATTGCACAGAGGCTGGCTAACCAGTTGATGAAGCACCAACAGCCAAAAAGGTCGTCACCTCCACTGTCAACGCTGCTCTTGCGCCGTCACTCACCGCGATGCCGATGCAGGCAGCACATCATGTACTCCTATTAATAATTCCAGCCTCAGTTCTCTAATTGGCGAGACCAACACCTTTGTCCTCAATACAACATGCAGGGTAACCCCACGTGTTTTCAACCAGTACCTCTCACTATGAGGGGCGTTTGATCCCCAGCTTCCTCCGCATGTAGTCTCTCTGCTACGTAAACGATCGGAGGCGGAGACTATGACGATTTACTAGAGGCCGTAGGTTGAACTTTTGCCAACTGACCTTTTAGACCACACCACACCATAAGCCCAGTGTGTGCTGTGTTGGATGATTGATCCGTAGAGTAGGACGGTGATGGCTGAGCAGTTTCATATTGAGGTGACTGACAACGACAGCTGCATATGTTAAATGCCATACCGTATCAGTTCTTTCACTTCCAGTTAGGAAACCATACATGGTTGCCTGTGTGACTGCAGAGTGGACTGTGAATCAGATGGCCATGGTTCTGGCATGCCTGCTAGTATTAATAGTCATAATGGGTGTCAAGGGAGCCAGGTCGTACTGTGGCGCGCGACGAGGGGTTTGCCGGCCCTTTCAGCCATTGTGCCCACACAGCATCATATAACTGATCGGCTCGGAAGGTGACTTGTTGCCAGAGGTAGGAGGAGAGTGAGGTCAATAACTCCTTGCACGTTTAACACTACACGGTGCGCTAAAGGCCGCTTAAGTGACGGGTGCCGGCCACGCACCAACTCAGTCTACATGGAAACCTTCCCTATCCCACAACGAGTTAAGAATCTGCTTAGGTGTGACTAAAAACAAGAAACCCTGGCAAATGATTTATCGAATTCGAAAAACCACAATCATACAAATCATGAGCATAGGAAAAGTTGAGTCGACGATTTGTTGGACTGCGAGCCTAACTGCTAACCTCATTCTGCAACTGCTCAAATACTGTCGGTTTAAACCCAGTCATAGGGAGTAAGGTAACTTACTTTCTTTTCCTATATATGACGAAGGACTTGGCTCTCCTCAGAAGCAAACATAGAAAATGCGATCATTATAAGAAGTTTATTTTCCCGAATTTTCCAGTCCTGGCTTGAACCCAGCATCATAGATAACCGCAGAAAAAGGTTGACAAAGACACAGGTTATGCATCCTAGTGGGCTCTGTCACCTAACAGTATTTTCTTCTTTCATGAGGCCTTCGAGTTCTGTAGCGCATACAGTAGCTGCCCTCGTTATCGTGTCAGCCGCAGCTTACCCCTTTCCGTGTTATGTATTAAACTAAGCACTCGAGTGCTTCTTTTGGAGTACACCCACTACGCATATTTGTGTAGAAAAAAACCTGACCTTCCATAAGCCTACAAATTACTGAGTAACCTCCATGTTGCCCGACTTCAAAATTATGAAAAAGCATGAATTTCGTCTGTTTTGGCTAACACCCATGAAGTTAGCTATCAGGTTGGCTTTTCCAGAATGTCTTGCAATGTTTGGTTTCTGTGGTATGCAATTAACAGGATCTCAAATTATTAACTTTTATAAATCCTACCTACCACTGTAGCGCCCCTCTCCTAGAGCACTGGAATCAAAGATTGGCTTTAACCTTGACAGTTGAAGAAATTTATTACGGAAAACTGATCATTTCTACCCAAATTTTTTCTAACCAGGACACCATTTGAGTCCAACATGTTATCGAATGCGATACACATAGCCTGGCAAAGAGTTTAGCCAGGATAATCACACTAAGCTATTTTCCGCCACAGACCAAAACGGAAATCCTATTGGTCGCTTGTCGACTGGCCAATCCCGAGAGCGGCCAATGACACCAAGGCTCTAGAAGGTGAAAAACGCGACGTATGCACTAAGAGACCAATGACCAAGGGTTAGATTAATCCTGTAAAATTAAAGAATGTGCAAAGGTTTAAATAAACACGGTTAGTAAAATGCTTGCTTTTTTCTTATGGATGCTCTCCCGAGCGAGTCTCCCGGCCCTCAGGGGGTGCCTAATTGTTCCAATAGGGGCGGACCGAGATCGGCCACTGAGAGCCCTACAAAAATGTCAACGAAGAGGCCTCAACAAAAACCGAAAACCTTGGATATTGATTACGTCCTACATGACATTGTGGGTACGTGTGGCTTGTGGCAATGGGCTGTCGTCGTACTGGGCTCATTTGCCGTCCCCAGCACTGTAACATTCCCTGTGTTTGGTAATACGGAACCCCCGCATCGTTGCAAGATGACTGCTGATGTTGAGAAGCAGCTGACCAACATCTCCTCCCTCACTAACTTCTCTTCAAAGGAACAGTTCAATATTGTTGCTGCAGCCGTGGGTCCTTGGAAGGGCAAAGACTCATCGTTGGTCATGCATGAAGGCGCAGTTGGTTGTAAACAGTATATACGGAACTGGGACGACTTGAGCTTGGAATCCCTTTTGACTCCAAATAACAGTGTTTATCCTACCGAGCCTTGTCAAAATGGATATGTGTACCATTTCACAGACTACCAATATCCTGGCGGTGTGGTTGTTGAGTGGGATCAGGTCTGTGAAAATGCATGGAAACTGCCATTTAGCACCTCAAGCTACATGGTCGGAATGCTTTTCGGTTTCCTCACCGGTGGAATGGCTGGTGACAAGTTTGGAAGGCGTCGAACTGCGCTTTTTGCTTGCATCCTCGAAGGTTTAAGCAGCATTGCTGTGGCTCTAGCGCCCAACTACTGGATTTACATACTTTCAAGGGGGCTGCTGGCCTGTGCAACAACAATAAAAATTGCAGTACTGCTTGTTCTCATGATGGAACTGACCGTGGCCCGTCAGCGATCTCTTTTTAATTCATTTTGGTCTTTTGTCCAGGGCTTCGTTCTGCGAGCAGTCATATCTCCACTGGCCTTATTCCTTCCCAACTGGAGATGGCTACATGCAGCTCTAACGTTACCGACAGTCCTCAGCTTCCCCTGCATCTGGTTTTTTCCCGAATCACCTAGGTGGCTAGTGTCACAGAAGCTGCCCTCGGAGGCGCTTCATACTCTGTACACAGGCTACCGTGTGAATTCACTGGTGAGGTGTCGAAGCGGGGCCAAAATGCTCACCAAAGCCGAGTTTTGCAACCGCTATGAAGAGGCGTCTGTGCTCCTGCAGGATTCGATTGAGGTCAGTGGCAGAAATAATGGCAAATCCTGTTCGCAAATATGCTCCCAAATGATGCCGTCTTTATTCAATCCAGCCAAAAATCGACGCCTTTTTCTCATTACCCTACAGTGTATCTTGCTCTTTATCGGGCAAATTGCCACCACCTTTGGGTTAATTTTCTACGGTCGTTCCATACACGCGGACATATATTGGGTCAACTTTTGGAATTCGGCCTGTCAAATACCCGCAACCGTTATCTCAGGTCTCCTTTATCGTCTCTGTAAGAAGCGAAAAGTACCGATTGCAGTACTCTATGGCATGGCTTGCATCATTCTCCTAACTGCCTCGCTCTATGGAATTTTCGTCGCGCCTGGATCGGATCTGGTGCTGAATATTTGCTGCAATCTGGCACTCATTCCCATCCTGGCTTCACTCAACATGCTCGTCATGTACGTTCCTGAACTCTTTCCCGCTGAAGTGCGCACCCAGGGTTTCGGCATGGCTGCAGGGATTGGTCGCATCGGTGGGGTCCTATGCCCCTTTATCAACACCCTTGACTCCTACTCCCTCCATGGGGTGCCTGTTATGATCTATACCGGGATACTGGTCATCCAGCTGGTAAACCTAATAAAACTGCCCGACACCTCGGGTTAACAGGTACCGGAAAATGTGTGGCCTTCACGAGCCGATAGCATCGCGGCCTCTGTGAGTACCGGCAGCCGTCCAACAGCCGAGTGGTCCACACGACACTTCAAATACCAGTTTCGACAAGGTCCACCCTGGACTTCAGGGTGCTACGGAGTTGATGACATGCGCTAGATTAGAGTAGACTTGCGAGGCATCTAACTCACTTACTTTTCCATTCTCCTACCTGTGCCCGGCGAACTGCAAATTCACGCCCACCCACATGGTGACATGGCTCTCGACCACCAAATTCTGTTATATCCTTGCACTTTGTGCAGGCTCCCGCATCACCTCCGCCCACGAGTCAATACTACGTGACCTCAGAGTTTAGCGCCCCCCTCCATGTTTACTAGATTTTTTAAACTGCGACCTTATCTGTCTATATTTGTCTGGTTCTGCACCACTGAGGTTATCAACTTTTTTCTTTTTCTGAAACAATAAACGGCAGAAAAATTGACGCGATGCAACTTTGGAGAATGCCTGTAGTCGCGAGAGGGGGGGATTTGGGCAAAACGCAGGTTTTGGCCTATCACACGAAATGCGATTGAATTCACGAAATGTTCTTATCGCAAGTAAGCTGGGCCAAATTTATCGACGAACATCCTCCCCCCTCCCCATTTAATAACGCACAGCTCTAGGTGACGTGAAAGCCGAAGAGAAATACTAAATTTGATTTGAATTTCCCTGAAAATGACAATTTTTAGGAAAGCCCAAATACTCAAAAAACAAAACATTGCGTCACATGAATAAACTGTAGTCTTAAAAGTAGGCTAAACCTAGCTATGTCACTAACTGCCTTAAAAGAACAGGAGCAGTTACTTCCTTGGAAATTTGTATTTTCAGTAAATTTGAGATGGGAGCCCAAAGTTCTTGTTGCAAGTAGCATGAACGCGCCATCACTGGGACAATGTGTGTATTAGCCGGAGATTTCGAACTTCTGCAGAAGGCCATCCTTTCTATACATCGTGGTACTAAGCTTTCTCTTTTGCGTTTGCGTATATCAAGGACTTCAAGGAGAAGACTCGATCGCAGGGACAATACGTTTATTCGCCTGACGTTTTGACATCCGTCGCGGATTTATCATCACAGAATAGAAGGTATCTTTCAGTTTTAAAAAAGTATCTAAATTGTCGAATAATTTTGAAACCTACGGACTACTACACTTGAATTCAAGTTTCACAAACTGCGCGCTGTGTACATTCTGTTTGAGGGAAAGTACGTTTTCGCCTACGGTTTGAGAAACAAGTCACATAATTCTCATAAAATATTTCAACAAACGTAAAACATGCTCTATACATTATAGACAGCATTAATAAATTGACGGATACGATGTATGTAATTTCCGGCTGAACAAGTTTGGAATTCTCCACATCTCTTCTCCAACAAAACTCCCGTCCGACCTGCTAAATGATTGTTTATCTCTTTCGAAGGCTGCCCCCTTTCCCCCCCTCGAAAGCTGGCCGCCCATGACTGACTCGATTGCACATGACTGAGTACTGCCCCAAGCCCCGCGGTTTGTTTCCGACGCTGGTATCGATTCGTTGCTGATGTCAGTTGTCCGTTCCTTCTCCCCCTTTTCGACCCAGTTGGTGCGGCAACTTCGAGAACCACTAGTCCAGTCACCCCCCCCCTCTGCCGCTGACTCTCTCATATGGCTTCTGTTTACAAACCCCTCCCCTGTTCGCGCTGCTGTTTCACACCAATCCTGATGCTACGTGAATCGTCCCGTGAAATCATGTAAAAGCGGAGCTACCCCCACTAACATACACAAGGTTTCTCAGGACTAGTTTCGTCCTGCGTCGCGTTATTTTTGAACTTGTCATTCCTTTGTATAGACTCTCTTCGCTCTTGACTTGGTGTGTCCTTTGTAAAGGTTTGTACACTATTTAACCTTTCCTATTTTTGCTCAATAGTAAAATACTACCTCGATAGTTGTTAGCACTGGTTTCGAAATAACCGTAGCTGCTGGATACAGTCGGAGAATTCAAGAGACGAAACAATGTATTAGGAATGAAACCTCCCAATCGTCAAAAATCTCATAAGTAAAAACTTTTTAAAACCGAGAGTTACCCTTTCTTTGAGGATGAATTTTAAAGAAGGCGTAATTTGCTACCAAACGAGTGCAAGAATCCGAACTGTCAGGCCAAAAAATGTATTGTGCCAGCGAGCACATCTTCTATATTTCTTTCTGGGTGTGGCATTTTAGTTTGTATGTGCAAACGATAAACTCTCGGCTTCTAACATTTTTCCGCAAACACTCCAATGTTTAACTTTAAAAGTTTATTAGGCAAGCATATGATTTCAGCCCTTCATCACCAGGCCAGTAAAATTGCAGGAATAATGAGAATTGTACAGGTGGACATGGTTACATAGTTTACTTTGATTACAGCTCATCTTTTTCGATCGATCACATGTCGTTCCCATGCCTTATCCATGCCGCCCTTTCTTGTGTGTGCCTTTTCTACCAATCATGTTTGAGTCACTGTGTGTGTCTCTCGCCGCGTATTCAGTCTCCTTGTCTGTCTGTTAAAGTTCGTATTTATCCAAAAATACGCGAAATCGAAAACAATAGGATTGGGTAGAAAGTCAGGATGGAAACTTATGTTTTCATGCAAGCAAGATGAAGTCGAGATCGCTTGGATAACACTTGTATTAGTCTCAGCTTTCCATTTCGTACAAGAAGCAATCTTCAGAGACAATGAGCGTACGGCAAGAATTGATGTGTTTTATATTCCAGCTGTGGGATACGATGTGGTCCAGCCAGATAATAGACGAGAGAACGTACCCCAACATGTATAAGCTTGTGGAATAGGATAAGGTGAGAAAGGCCATAGTGTCAGGGAGAATTTACTAAGGTATTAACAAGCATAGTATGCAAGCAATAGGAGAAGTGACTTCCAGACGAGTACAAGCCAGCCATGAATGTATAGGAGCTAAGGCTACGACGGTTATGGCCTTAACACCTACAATCTTCCAGACCTTGTTTCCTTAGGAGATTTGAGAGCAGACGGTGGAAAGGCGAGAGTAGATGGAACAGTGTATTGTTTACAGAAGGGATAAAGGGAAGGTTGCGAGTAGGTCTTGCAGAGCGTACGACCGCGAGGCCCGTAGGACAGGGCGGCGTCGCCGGCCGTCGCCACCGCGACCAGCGAGGCCGGAATTCCAAGTGTCCTCTCACCGCAGTCTTCGTGGGCATCATGCCAGAAGACGGAGACAAGGCGCGTTCAATGACAAGGTCGGCCTGTGATTGGTTGTCTTGGCGCAAGGCTGGCAAGGCGAGACTGGGTGCGTTCGTAAGTGGCTTAGACCATTGAGCGAGAATGGACAGGGGGTGCCGAGACTTGGCACCTGGCCGCAGGCAGCATTAGCGCGCAGGGCAAAGGCGCTGTCCATCAGCTCTTGGGTTCCAATTGGCTGTTAGGGCCACTAAAAGTGCTCCCCTCAAAGACCGAAGTCCATTGATGACAGAAATGGGACGAAGGAAGGTTAGTAAAGGATAGGGAAGGAGGTACGTACCAACGGCAGGGTTCGAACAGCTGGTGTTCGTGTGGTTGGCTTGCGAGAGGTGTGTAGTGCCGCCAGTGCCGCTTGGGAGGAGGAAATGTCATCTCGCGTCCGCGTGGGCAACTGAGTCTGAGGTAAGAGGAAAGTTCTCGACTACGCGTGCATCGGCATCTTGTAGGAGATTAGTCATCTCGACTACGTAGGAGGGAGGTTAGTTGGCTGCATTGAACTTCGACGGCAAATCAGTATGCCGTGTAAGTGTTCGCTGAGAGGAGGAAGGGGTACCGTTGGCAGTAGAAGAAGGATCTGAGTTTAGAAAGGAGGTCTGGGTATTGGCACTCATAGGGGAAAACTGCTCCATGGGATGGGGAAGGAACCAGAGCCTTAGGTCTGTAGGCTGTGAGCAATTGAGCATCTCCCTCGGGCTTCACGACAGGGTGTCGGTAATGAAATTCTCCATTTCGCGGCCAAATGAGATGACACAGGAGAAATTCAGTTAAAGGCGAGGGAGGACTGATGATGATTAAGCACAGCCACATCAGAAGTTTAGTTGAGAGTTCATCTCACGATTGGGGTCACCAGTTATAGGAGCTAAGGCTACGACGGTTATGGCCTTAGCACCTACAATCTTCCAGACCTTGTTTCCTCAGGAGATTTGAGAGAAGACGGTTGAAAGGCGAGAGTAGACGGAGCAGTGTATTGTTTACAGAAGGGATAAGGGGAAGGTTGCCAGTAGGTCTTGCAGAGCGTACGACCGCGAGGCCCGTAGGACAGGGCGGCGTCGCCGGCCGTCGCCACCGCGACCAGCGAGGCCGGAATTCCAAGTGTCCTCTCACCGCAGTCCTCGTGGGCATCATGCCAGAAGACGGAGACAAGGCGCGTTCAATGACAAGGTCGGCTTGTGATTGGTTGTCTTGGCGCAAGGCTGGCAAGGCGAGACTGGGTGCGTTCGTAAGTGGCTTAGACCATTGAGCGAGAACGGACAGGGGGTGCCGAGACTTGGCACCTGGCCGCAGGCAGCATTAGCGCGCAGGGCAAAGGCGCTGTCCATCAGCTCTTGGGTTCCATTTGGCTGCTAGGGCCACTACAAATGAGTCGGAGTCCAGAGAGTCTGCAAACGAACAGTGAGTCGTCGGCTCTGGAAGTGAATGAGCGTAAAAAAATCGTCCACATCTCGGGCACTGGTCTAACTGCGAGAAGTGGTTGGCTAGTGAGAATAGACCGCCTTGAGAAAGCCAGACAGGAGTTACCTTGAACGGAGGCCTTGACTATGGTGTCTTGCGGACGCGTGGTGGTCACGCCAGACATGACCTAGTCCGCGCGGCGTCCGAGGAAAGCATGACTAAGAAAGTGGGTCGCTACACAGCTTTGAGAAATTGGTTGAGTCCGCCCCCATATCGTCTCGCGTTGTCGTACCGGCGTGCGTCCTTGGGAGACAAATAAGCTACGCTTCTTTGCC
>JAYGXS010000002.1:46849543-46875620 GCA_036362985.1 Ligula intestinalis
TTGGTGATGCAGTGTCAGATGTTAGGCATGGCTGGTTGATGATGGCTAATAAGATAGAAGTGGCCACTCCAGTCTCCATAATCTTTGTTGGCAAGGCTGATCGAGACGTCGAGAAAGCACATCGGTGAGCGTTAAGGAAAGTGCACTTCGACGCGAGCTAGTCAGGCAGGCACGACCCGCTACAGGGGTTGGTGGCTGCTAGTTGAAAGCGTGCCTCAGCGCTGGTCCGAAACAGTGCGCCGAAAGGGGGGGATATAAAAGTGTCGGCGGTCGGGGTGTTGAAGTGGCCCTCGAAATGCGTCCGTCTGGACCGAGCACGTAACAGCTAGGTCTAGTCAACTTTCTTGTGGAAAGCCGAAGGAGCAGGCCAAAGTATTCAGGTGCTACCCGAAACGATTGTCAATTGACTGGCTGAAAGCATTGTGGGAAAATGTAAGTAAAAAGCAAGGAAGGCGAACGAGGAGGATGGGGATAGTATTCAAGTACACCATGGCTGGGAGCTAGTTTCGGCATCAGTGTGCATTCGAATGGAAACAAACGGTCAACAGGGTAGAGTGGCAGCATTCGTTGAGTTAAGGGGCATAGGCACGCGCATCAGAAGAAGGGGGAAAAGCTTTCGTAAGAGGGAAGCAATCATGTATAGTTGGCCCAATTGTGAAAAAATTCGCGGCATTAGGCGGGATTCGAATCCGCATAGGAGGGAGGCTTTTTACGCAAGCCAACGCTCTACCTACTTGAGCTACGAATGTCGCGCTTCACACTGTGAGTTTAATCACACTTGGATCGATATTACCCACCCAACTTTGCCGCTCATATGAAATTCACCAATACGGGACAGCAAGTTGACTGCCCAAGCAGGATTTCCTAAGCCATCATCTGTAATCCGCCAGAATTACTACTAGACTGACTTAATTACTAAGTTGGAATGGCAGATTTGGTTAATTTATTTGACCCTATTGTGAAAAAACTCGCGGCATTCGGCGGGTTTAAAACCCGCATAGGAAGGAGGACTTTTACGCAAGCCTAGTAGTCATTCTGGTGGATCTAGATGATTGCTTAGGAAATCCTGCTTCGGCAGTCAACTTTCTGTCCCGTATTGGTGGATTTCAAATGAGCGGCAAAGTTGGGCGGGTAATATCGATCCAAGTGTGATTGAACTCACGGTGTGAAGCGCGACATTCGTAGCTCAAGTAGGTAGAGCGTTGGCTTGCGTAAAAGGCCTCCCTCCTATGCGGGTTCGAATCCCGCCGAATGCCGCGAGTTTTTTTACAATTGGGTCAACTAAATTAACCAAATCTGCCAAAACAACTTTATAATCATATATAGGTCTAACAAGATTTTTCCTGGAGAAAGGAAGTGGAGAATTTCAAACTTGTTTGGCCGGAAATAACACGGCCTGCCAAGTCTCCATGGAACATCTACGTCAGTTCGTTTAATTAACTAACACTCAGCTCATCCGAATTACGTAAGTAGTCACGAGTTTTTGCGTTGGAAATAACAGAGAGAATTCGACTAGTCACGTTGAGCTCTACATGGGTATAGCAAACAAGTCTGCATGGATTTGTTCTAAGCCTTGTCGGACCGTAGAGTCATCGAAAGAATATGCACACTTCAGATCACCAGAATAAATGAAAGACCGACTATTTAATCTGCGTGGAGATATCATCACTGTAATCTCGAAATAAAGAAGAACCCATTACAATAACTTGGAGGAAACCACTTATACTTGGCTCTCATCTGAAAATGAGGGACCCACTGGAACATGCTTTTGGTTAGATAGGTATGCATAATAACAGGGATCGGATCATTAGGGAAACAGTTAAGTAGCCTCATAAAGGACAAATGAAACGTTTCGCTAGAGTGATCGGTTAAGGAGCCATGTTAGAAAGATCTAAGAGGTTGATAGGCTCTGTAAAAATAAATAATTGTGTTTTCAAACAGTTAAGAATGGAAGTTTTTTATGGACAACCCGGTAATTCTTAACATTAGCACGAGAGTCAGGTTTGAACACCAGAATACTTATAGAAGATTACTAAAAAACACTGTCAGAGAAAACTGGAGACAATTTGATCAACAGAGGTGCAAACTTGCTTAGCTGATTAATAAGAGAGTTCGGGGTGTTGTCAGTTACAACTGAGTGTGAATTACCAAACCGGATTATCTCTTTTCAAATATCTGCGCGGACAAAATTAAATGTGGTGATGAACGTATCAAGCGACGATCAGATTAATGAATGTGATCAAGCTCGAAGATAAAATAATTGGCAAACAATGAATTTTACAATTGCGCTTTGATTTACTCCTCCATTCTTAAATCATTTCCATAATAAAGCGAAAACTGAATAGTTTGGTGGGGCCTACCACACGATCTGAGACATAAGACCTGAGGGAAGATGTATAGTTTTTAGTTCTCATAAACAGTCCTCTAATAGTTAGGCCCTTTCAGTTTATACTGGCATTTTCCGTCAATTATAGACCTACAATAGGGCACAAAACAGCCAAGAGTTTCCACATATGTCCTGGTGTTCCACCTGGGTTGGCACGTAGGAACTGGAGGGGGGTTGGTAGGCGCTAAACGCGGCCACTCGGGGAAGCATTCAACTCGTCAGTCCTTCTCTCTTCGCCAGATGATGTTGTGTAGTTTGCCTAATTAGAGCGGATTACCTGCTGATTGCGAAATGTCGTATCGTATTTAAATGAGCATGAGGAAATTTCTCATGCCAGCGTCGTGGTCAGCGATCAGCGTAACACGCAAAGCTTCTGAAAAAACCACTCCGTCAATCACAAACGCGGTTGTGTAAGGACCCTCTTCCAATGCGTTCAGGCTCATTGCAGTGATGAAAGTAAGAAGAAGGAGGAGATGAAATGCTTGCATAACCTATTTCAAGCCAACGGCCAAAACTGCGATACAAGATATGCTGGTGAAACGGGCAAACACCTTGGCACAAGGTCGCATGAGCATCAGCTCGCAATCAACCGCAAGGATCAGCTGTCTATGGTCTATGACCACGTACAGCAGAAAAATCATACGTTCGCCTTTGAGAAATCAAGGGTAGTAGGCCGAGACAATGATAAGATGGCCAGGTTGTTGCTAGAACGTTGTTCCGCGGCTGGTACACTTTACAGAGCCGTACACCTTCATCTTGTTTACCAAGCGCTCCGCACAAGGCTAACATCTGCTAAGAACGGAGCAATAGGTCGGGCGAAGGAAGATACTTAGGACCGACAGCCGGCAGCCGCGAGTGAAGAAGTTGGAAATGATCAGGAAGCCCACGAACGACTTTGCACACGTTTTCATGGAGGTTCCCTTAAAGAGCGAGAACAATTCAAGCAGCCACCAGCAATCGATTGGCTTGCATGCATCAGGCACGGCTGTAGCACGAGGCTAATGGCAACACACATTCATTCGACGCCGGCAAGAGAATAGGCATACCGTTTGACGATGAAAGCGAGAATGCTTGTGAAACTTCCTCAAAAAAATATAATTATAATTATAATATACAATTTATAATTCATTCCTTGACAATGAGCTCGCGGGAGAGTTCGAAACGTCGGACAAATACACTCCTGGTCCCAGAGAACGACTTAACTTCTTCTGTCCGACTTAGTTTCAGGAATTGTCCCAATTTCTTCCTCCTCCGGGAATGATGACAGCAACATCTAATATATATATATATATATATATGGCTCCAACCGCAAACCCAAACCTTTGGTACTATCATCTCGTGATGAAGTAAGTGCTTCCGATGCCTCCTCGATTTATAATAAGACATATTTGAGTTATTAACCATGTATTGACGTAGAAACCCTCCTACTGCATGTCGCAGTTTTATAGGCTTGACTAAAATTGTGAACAAATGCATGGCCCAATCTTAGGGGTTGTTAATCTCTCTTTTCAAGCATAACTAATTAATAAGACTGTGCGGTTTTACAGGGCAGACAGCTTGATTCCATTCCTCGAAACAGATTGATAATGCAAACTGGTTTTTGGTAGTTTTCCTGAGGACTGGTCTACAGGCCGAAACTTTGGTCGTCGACCCCACCATTTGAAGTGGATAGCCAGGGTCAAGTGAAAACGACTAGCGTATCAACAGTTTTGCCACTGCCGGAAATAAAAGATTGAACTACTTTTAGATGCGATCCTATATACACTTGATTTCCTTTTTAAGCCTAAAGCAGTATGAAATACTTACCGCGCACGTTGCGTAAGAAAACAGTAGTTCTTGCTTTATTTCACTGAAGTGATCACAATGATCATCGCAAAGAAGATGAAGGCACGATCACTGTGACTGTACTTGTATCACTCTCAGCTTTTGGCTTCGTACAGGAGATGATCTTCATAGAATATTAGCGTGCAGCAACAATTACACGGTCTTTATAGTTAAGCCAAGTTAAAAGGGGAAGGGGCGGGGGCGGGGAATCGGAATTTGTATGCGTGACAAAACCGTCGACTTGGTCTCAAGGTATCGTCACGACGAACGTCCTTGGTTGGGAACTGGGCCATGCCTCTTGAATGCGTGAACGATAGGCGGAACAACAGTAGGTGATCTAGCTCATGAAACTCCCTGTTACGCAAACTCAGCCCAAGCTGTAGTTCCCAAAGTCTTACAGCAATAAAGGAATGGTCGTTCTTCACAATGGGGCCTGTTGCGATTTATCGAAAAAATATTACATTGATTAAAATACCAACTTCGTTAGCAAAAGGGAAAATTCCGAAAAAAGTGAAAATCGGGAATACTGGGTACACTCAAGTTTTAAATGTAGGGGAGCCTTTTCATGCAAAAAACGAATAAGTAAAGCAGCACAAGTAGAATTACGTTCAAAATAATCGTTGTGTAAAATTTTTGGATACATGTGCTCCAATATGACATGCAATGTATTGTGTGGTTGTTACCGAACAGATCAACGTTCAAGTATGTAGTCCAACACCGTTTCACGGGAACTGCTAGTTGTTTCTTCCGTTTATACCTTGCTTGAGTTACTTTCGAGTAAGGCAACCAGATTTTTGCTTTATTTTGCCGACTGGGAGGTCACAGGAGTAAGGTATTTCCTACGCTCATATGCGGACATGCCGGTCACTGACTAGCAAATTTCAATGGAATTGTCAGGTGCAATCTTAAACGCGCCATTTTTTGTACACCAAGATCGATTTCATTTCGCCACATATCTTACTAATTAGTTTGGGATTTCGATTACGACTAAATTCAACTCTTTTTTCAAATGGTAATTAACAAGTTACTGGCTTAAGTCGATTGGCCAGAAATAAGCATTTTATTCTACGTGCGTATCAAAACCTTCAAAATAAGGTATTTCTTCATAGCATTTACATATATAACGAGTTTTTAAACATTGTCTCTGATGCATCTGTCTGGTTGGGTCATGATTTGGAATCGCCCAAACATTTCAACTCATTGCCGAGCAAATTAATCGTCCACAAAATATGTTGTCAATAAATACGCCTAAGATTAATTAAAAACTTTTTATAACAAGTTACCGAATGAATGAAAATGCTCACATTACAGATATTTGCATGTTCAAGGAAGAAGACGTGTCGAGCACCGGAACAATTGGTTGATTGTTCTCAGCTTTCGAACGCCTACAGGAGTCTATCTTCAGAGATAAGAAGCAGCAACCAAAAGGAGGGTAATTATAGTAGGCATAGGCCAATTGACTGTCAGACGTCATCAGGTCGTCAAGGGTTAAGAAATATCAACCAAAAAGCATGGGGGCACTTATATTGGTATACACTAATTAACCGTGAGTGAAGTCGGTGGTCGTTCGGGATCATGAGCGGCAATAAGTGTAACGCCTTGTCTCCATGGTAGAGGGTTCTTGTGATCCTGCCTCCTCTTCAGGCGGGTTCTTTGCGGGGTCCTCTTCGCTTGCAGTTTGAACGTTCGGTTTGGCCTTGTTCTGCCCTGTGCTCGCATAATGGCTGAAGATTTTGTATGCTGCGGGGAGGTCTAAATGCCTATTGACGGAATTGGCCTATGAGTATCATGCCTTTCGGTTTTGGAGGTTCCTTGGCATACAAATGGTTGCTCCTTGAATATCGAAGCCGTGGCTAGTCTCGCTGACGTGCGTTGCGAGCTGTGAGTTCGGGTCCAGTCTCCGAGCCGCTAGTTTATGTTCGTTTAGGTGGGTCTGCAATTTTCGGCCTGTTTCTCCAATGTGATTACGGTCTCCATCGTTGTCACATATCGTACAGACAACCGCAAAAGTTTCAGTAGGGTGCAACCTGCATTTAGGTTGCATCACTCGGCGGCGTATTTTACCCTGGGGTCGATGGGCTATGCCTACTCCAGCGGATTTTCACAGTCATGAGACTGTTTCGGGGACTCCCTTTTCTGTAGGGAATTGCCCTTCAGACTTCAGGTTGCTTTTGTAATGGCTGTTGCTGCTGTTTTGTGCACACATCATAACTAGCTCCCCATTTGTTGCTGTTTACTATCTCTGACTATGGACTCCTGTAGGAGTTCGAAAGCTCAGACTGATAAAACTTTGATTCCGGTGATCGACACAGCTTCTGATTTTCAATCTATACACGTACTTGGGATGCGAACCCTTGCCTCAATTCGTGATATCTTCATCTATCACGATGCATCCAACGAATGCTGAACACCTGCGTGATCTGTGCATCTTTTGAGAAGCGACTACGTTCTGGCTGTTACAGAAACTTTGGAGTGGATCCTATGTTTGCTGCCAAAAAAGAGGTGGGTTTGGTGGGGAATAAATATTTGGCCTGGGTATGTGTGTTTCTAGAAGGGATAATATGCACTGATAGAATCTACGGTGCGGTTCTATCGAATATTTGCGTGGAGGCACGTATGGCCGAATGTGCACATAGGATGACTCAATATCCTTGGCCAGTATTAACACATAAAATCCATGCAACTCCAAATAGTTTTGGATTAGTCAATCTTACAAGCATTTTCTGCAAACTAATGGTGAAAATAGGCAAAATGGAAATAAGAAGGCATATTGAGCAGAACAGCTTACCAAGTGCGCATCAACATAGATTTAAAAATGGTCGATCCTGTTTCCCTGACTTGCTAATGTCCATGGATAGCTTGGTGAATTCACTAGAAAGAGGTTTGTCGGTCGATGCAGGCCACATTTACTTTAACTAAGCTCTTGACAGCGTCCCATACCGTCGGCCGATATGAACGAGTGTGAGCGGCAATCTACTCAAATTTTTGGCTGACTTCTCTATAGGCAGGTTTCAGCGTATTTCTATTGAGGATGCCAAATCGGAGTGTAAAGTCGCTCGCAGACGGGTTGCACCGAAGAGCATTCTGGGTCCAATTCTGTTGTTGTTTGCGAACGACTGCTTTGATTGTCTCACTTGGGACAAATTAATGTTCCTTGATGATGTGAAGTTATAAAATTCAATCGAAAGGCCAGAGGAAGCGCAGAGCTTACAAAATAACTTGCACCGCTTACAAAAATTGTGCGATGAATAGCTACTCAACCTTAACTTCAAAAAATGTCAAGTCATATGACTATGGTCTAGTTACAGGAATATTATGCACATTGAATGTAAGTACTTCCTCGGAGATCACCAATTGCAGTAAGTAAACGAGCTAAGGGTTCTAGGTAAGTGGATGACGTCCATGCGCAAAGTGGCTGTGTCAAAATTACGAAGAAAGCTTTGTGTATGCTGCGAACGATCGGGAGATCCTTTCTTTGTTTTAAGGAAGAGCTTTTTGGTTGAATGCTTATAATATTTGTCCGACCGGTGTTAGCATATTTCATTTAGGCTTGGCCCTCCTGGATGAAGCACGACTACCCTCTGTGGGAAGAGTTTCAACGAACGGCTACCAAATTGGTCAGTGGATTGGAGTGCCTACCTTGCAATTAGAAAGACTCAAAATTTCTCCTCTATTATAGGAAATACAGAGGGGATATGATTGTGGTCTTCAAAATTGTCAGAGGAGAAGAATGTGCCCTTCAGGGAAAGGATTTTTGAATTAGCAAGAAATACAAAAATTAAAGGTCACCAATATAAGCTGAAGACAAACTGCGCCAAACTTGAAGTGCGGGCAACGTTCTTTTTACAGGGTGTGATTGAAGAATGGGACCAATAACCTACTTTGGTTGTTTTTACTACAAGTGTTGAGACATTTAAGGGAAGCCTTGATGCAAATTTGCTTTATGTCCAGCTATTTGGTACATATACATTATTTATAGAATGAACATCAGTATCAGTATCAGTATATTGAGGGATATGTAGGAAAAACTCCTTTGAGTGCCCTATTCGTAGCAGAAAATTTGTTTCTCAGACTGTTGGCGAGGCCAGTTGTCCTGTGTCACAGGATGAAAATAGGAGCAGACAGTGAAACAACTCCTCAGGGATTTTTAGGAGAAAAACTGTCGCTCTTGTGGGGGGTAATGCGTGGGATTTGGGAGAAAAGTAAATTTGAGTTAATTGACTCAAATAACAATATTGTACGCATATTGTAAGTTTACATGATCCACTTCATTGCGTAAGTGAAGTGCAGTCAAAACATTTTAAAATAATATATGCTTCCGTTTGGAGAGGTAGGCAACCAACCTTTAACACTAACACGCGAGCAAATGGCATCAAATCCGTACAGGTTGGTTGTCTACCTATGCAGGGTTTGCTAACAGTTATTTGTACATTGGATTTTCAAAGGCTCTACCTATCTCTCTTATTTAGTGAGTTATACTATGAACTCCTAATACTCAGTTTTAGGGCGATGGATTCCTAAGTCGACTAGAGAAGTGGGTGATGCAAATGCCTGGTGGCAGAAGGGTTGGGTTGAGACTCTGACTAGTGAGCTGAGGGTGTGAGCCTGACAATGAAAGTGCTGGTGGCAGAAGACTTTCCAGGCGTAAGAGATAAGAGTTTTTTCGGCGGTAGTTCGGTAAAGTCTGCTATGATGGAGATGCAAATGGCCACTCAGAATCGTGAAATTTCTGCATTTCCTAGGGCCGGGGTCGGCAACCTATGACTCACAATGGCTCTTTAGATGATTGTGTATGGCTCTCTCAGAAACTTCAGATCTTGTGATTTTGGTTAGTCCTTAGAGGTCTAAATAGTTGGTTGTACTCGGACCACTACAATCATCAGGCCAAATCTCATATTGGAAGTTAAAAGACAGAAGTCACCAGAAGGAGTGATTTATTATGTACAGAACTCCCGATTGCTGCCCCAAGTGGCAGTGGCCACTGGCGAAGCCAGGGTTAGTGTAGATTGGGACCCGTCAGACCTGAGAGAGCTTGAGACAGCGGTGACAGCTGATTCAGTAGGATTGTGGAGCAGGTTCAATTGTTCTGTTATTGGTGTCTTGCAATTGCCCGAGGGGATGTCGCCTGCAGAGATCTTTACTGCATCGGCCGAGGAGTTGAGTATTTAAATGTCCCTTAGGTACGCGTACTTATTTGGACGTGCGTGTATTTTCGGGTGTGTTTGCGTGACTAAATAAACTGCGGTCAGCTGTGGGGGCTGCCAGAAAACAGATGGAAAAGTAACGCTCATGCAGCTATTACCGGTTACCCATAAGCAGCTGTGAGGTCAGGCCTCGGGGGACGGGGACGTCAGTGAAAGAAAACATTGGAACAGTTGTTTGTGATGACGTCTGACTTTGGGGCAGCGGATCCTGGGGAACGAAGAGGAGGGGCAGGCATTGTGGCCGTCCGCTCCACCTCCAATGACGTGCCGCTGCCGAGACTCATCCCAAAGACCAGCTGATAATCAAAACTTGTAACACGTTTCCGGTCACATACAACGCACTGCAGCGTGTAAGTATCGCTGTATTGACCCTGTTTGGATCTACGTATGCATGTAAGCAGTCATTCTCACATCTTAGATACATCAAGACCACCTTACGATCACGTCTAACGGATTAAAGCCTCAACGCTTGCATGAAGCTTAACCTTACCAACTGTCAACCAGACTATAAAGCCACCAGCGAATCCATAAAGCACCAGAAGTCCCATTAATCATGAGTATTATGACAATATTATTCAAAAGAATACATTCAGAGGCTTATTATACTCGCATTTAATTAAATTTCATCTTGAAATATACTATATGGCTCTCACTAAAGCATTTTCCCAAATAATTGCTTTCTTGACTCTTTAAGTTTTAAAGGTTGCCGACCCCTGTCCTAAGGTATTGTAGCCAGTTAAGCATGTGTAATGGCCGCTTCTGGCTTATTAGCCGTCGTCAGCCAGTCATACCCAGCCCCAATTGGTGCACCACCCGCGGCTCGAACTCATGACCTTTTCGATCAGTGTCTAACGCCCTAACTATCACCTTGCTAATCTAGGTCAAGAGATATTGATTCTCGTTGATGCACGTTCACCAACCGCTAACAGTCTCTATACGGATCAGCGGTCATCAGTTATTGCAGGTCTGTGGTAGAGTCCTCATTGTTGTCGCTAATGGTAACGTTAGTCGTAGTGTTTTGTGTGCTGAAAGACATAGCACTGAATTCACAGATATCGAAAAAGACCGATACGTGCCTTGTTATTTCGTTTACAGCGTGGACACGGTAACAAGGGTTGTCACTCATCAATAACACTTGAATTCGTGAATATTTATGCCTACCTTGGCAGCGGCTGTTAACTTGGTTTCTGAAATGACTTCTCCAGTGTTTACAAGATTGAGCTATGCTTCTTAATTTTGCTACAGGACCTCTCAAGTCTTCGGGTTTATTTGCAGGTGCTTTGATGAGATCTTCAAACCGTCCATGTATTGTTGTTTTGGTTCTCATCTTCTATGACCACGTGGGACCACATCGCCGTTATAATGACGCTTGGATAGGCACTTGCTGTCCATTCTCACGATGTGAAAACTCCATCGCGATCGAAGCTGCTGAAGCACGGCGTTTGTATTGAGGAAATTGATTCTCCCGCAAATCTCAGTGTCTGAAATCATTTTCCGCAATTTCACATCCTGTATTCTTTTGGATGCAGGTGAGCTGAAAATAGTAGAGCCTTTCTGCTTGGCTGTTACCAACAGTATGCGTCTCCACCTCATACAAGAGCGTTTTAATGACCATAGTCTTGTTCATCCTCAAAAACGTTACACAGAACCCACGTGAGATTAATGCCAATGTAGCGTCTCTGGGAGAACCAGTTCTTCGTCCTCGGCGTCGCACGAACTTTGTATCAGAAACGAAGTATCCTTTAAATTGCATGAAAGTATTGAAGTTCTGGGGATTGAGGGTGAAAAGGTTTGTAGGACCGATAAAAAACGTCCCATGTTTAGATTTTTGCATTTTGAAGACACCTAAGTCCTTAATTGCCTAATGCGAGTGGAGCCAAACTTTTCAATTTAAAAAAGGTAGTCAGTTAAAAAACGATTCCATAACTTCGATGTCACAATCTGATTCACTTGAGGGTAGCGGAAAATTATGTTGAGGCGATCTCCACATGTGAGATCCGGGACGCCTCTTCTTTGTGTGAAATCATAGGGGGTTGTGTTTGGAGGAGCTAAGGCGCAACGAGCTCTTTAACACTATCAGCAACTGAACTCCTTTCCCGCATCAGACGCCTGACCGGCTCAGACAGCAGCTGGGGTCTGGAAGTAAAAAGAGAGAATGAGGTCGACTGTCTCAACTCATATTAATCACAATAAATTGTCTGACGTATAATTTAAGGCCATAGTTTGGAAGGTTGCCAAATGATGAGATAACATAGACCTCGCATTATGTGTGCTTTTGAGGAGTGGCCGACTCGTAGACCTAGAGTTGGGGTGCAGTGGCTCCTTCCTAAAGCAATATCTGTGGCACTTTCATTCAATGCGATCCCAGCCGATTTTGTGGCACGTTTGGGTGGAAGTTCCTACCACGCTTGATACCTGCGCTGTCTTCTTGACGTGGTCAGGATACTTTATCCAGATGGTAGATGAAGAGAGCGCAATCGTACTATCGGCAACAGTGATTAAACGGTCACATTCTCAGTTTTGTGCTGAGTTTCGACGGGTTTTCGACGGTTCCAGAAGGAATGCTTTAACCGATCGATGGTTTTTTGGGTCCGGAGATCTTACACACAATTTCCTTAGCGGTGCTAGTGTTTCTTGGATTCACACCTACAAAATACGCTGGATACCGTTCAGTGACATTGATGCAGGTTCCGTGTACTGTTCATTTCAGTTAAGGTAAATTTTAATTAATTTGGTGAGGTAATAGACAAAGCCGCTGAAACCCTCATTGTTTTCTTTCTGGTGTGTTATTTGCAGCTGTGCACGCTTGCTGACAAATTTCCACCATTAAACTGTTATTCACATAATTTAAGATGCAGTTTTTTTTAACAAACTCCTTTAAAAATCATCGCGGTAATTAATTTAGGTTTAGAGGGGCTAGGAAAAATGAAGGACATATATAAGCATCAGCCATCAGGTCTGACGTCGAAAGGCAAGCACTTCAGGAAAGTTTCAAGCGACTTAACAGAGTCTGATCGTTGACTCTTAAATTGGAACGGTAGTAAGTGTGGTTTTAAGGCTCCGTACTCGAAGGACCAGTGAAGACGATGATTCGTTCCAATGCTTTTTTGGTGGGTAGCTCCTTTCAAATTGTGATGAACTGAAGGACCTCAATTTTCTTCCAAAATCCTTGCCTAAGCCACACTCAAAATGTCTTAAGGCAACTAAACGCACGACACAGATTATGTCTGCGCTTAGACGGAGATTCGTTCACATCGACAATAAAATCTTCAGAAAAATTTACATTGCACTTGTTCGGTCCTACTTGGAGTATGCCGTCCAGGCTTTACGTCCCTGGTTTAATAAGGATTACCTGCAGTTCGAATTAGTGCAGGCGAGGGCTAGCAAGCTAGTCAAGAATGCCGGTCATCTGCCTTACGAAAACAGGAGGACTGAATGAGATTGGCTTCCACTCAATTATTGGCGACCGCGCAGTGACCTCATTCAAATCTACCGGATTGTTTGAGGTCATGACTGCGCCCTGGAATTTGATGATTTCTTCAAATTGGCTCTGGTGGACTATCTGCGGTCTCATCCATTTAAACTGCAGAGGAAATGTGCCCATATGGAAATCCGATGGTATACATTCTTGCAGAAGGGCTTTGGAACGTAAAACGGACTCCCAGCGGAGGTGGACCGTCCAAACCGATAACGATATTTCAATGCAAAGTGGCTTCTCATTTGCTGAGAAACTGCTGCACATATAATGAACATTGTGTCACTAGCGGTAGTTCGTGACTGGCGCACACATATCGCCGACGTTAACTCTACAGTTATCATATGAACTGTTGTTAAAGTTACATCTTTTTAATTGTTGAATATGAATAAGGAGTGCTAGGGCGAAAACCTTATTTCCTCAATAAAGTGACTTAAAGTGACTTGATACAGCCTAGGCATTATTGTAATAAATCTCATTGAGTGTCCATGAAGATGGGGTGAGATGAGCCACAAAAGCGTGGTCTCAAAGCAGGGCCCTTCTCCAAAGCCATGTGCTTTTGTAGGCTTTAAAAAGTTCACCACTTTCACTTTCACCATCGTAACGCAGATGGAATGGTTTGTGGCAGTCAAGTTTATATCGACAATATCGCTATTTTGTATCTTTGACATTCTCTGTGTTACATTTTTGATAATATTTTGTTGTTTGCGAGCCATAGGCACAAAATTCATGTGTCGTACTTTAGATGAGATCTAACAAAGGCGTCATACACTTTGAAAAATGGCGGTTTGTAGAAAACTACGGTCACGCTTTTGATAGCGTGCAATACTTTCATAGGGAATTTGCAAGCTACATGCATTGCAATGATGATTTCAGACTGCTCTATATAACAATGCCAAGCTTCTTATGCAAAGGTTTAACGGGAAATTGAATAGCTCTCAGGCAGTATCCCCTCGTACTGCCATACGCGTGATAGATAGCCTGACGCAAATGGAAGGTGGTACACTTTTGCATATTTATATCCGGGGCAATCCCTGGGATTATATTCACAGGAGTAGCATATTACTTTTATGGGCTTGATTCAGCCCCTTACTGACATACAAGAACTTAGGGTCATTGAGAAACAGAATCTCTCTGCGGTGGAGCGTTCGAAGTGCAACATTAACACAGACAATGAAAAGTGATTGGTCGAGCAGTGAACCTTGAGGAACACAACTATTAACACTAACCTGGTCGAATTGATCTCTTTGGTACATGTAAGTTGTTTTCGGGAAAACCAAAATACCATATTCTAATCCAGGGGTATCCCCTTAGCGCATATGGCGTTGATGCGACATATTGTCGAATACCGAAAAAATTAGTGTATGCTATACCTTCTTCGAGGTCTTCTCTAAATGCACTGGAGCGGGCCTCCTAGGTGACTTTCCGTCAGGCGTTGAAGGAATCAACATCGCCAGGTCACGGTGATATCCTGTCCAAACTACTTAAGGATCTCCCTCAGTAACTAGCTTAAACGCTCTCCGTGTTTTTTCCCAACCTTGCCCTAAGCCATCTGTTGAACTACGTATTGGAAGTACACTGAGATCAAACTGCTAGATAAAGATGCCAGAAAAATTTCCGCAACAAATTACAGTCTCATAAGCATAACTTCGGTCTGCTGCAAACGTGTGGAAAAAAATCAAGCAAAAGTTGATGTGCTTCTGGGTGCAGCATAATCTGCTATTCGATGAGCGGCATGGATGCCATAGAGACAGGTCTTACATTACAAACTTGCTCTATTGTTTGGACGCTGGACTCACGCAACTGACTGAGGAAATCCACTGCATTTCATCTATGTTGACTTCAAGCAGGGATAATGTCCAAATTAGAGAGTAATGCACACACTCAGCCGAACAGGCATTAGGTAAAATCCCATGATGTTGATTCCGATCATCCCATCTAAACATTATAAAACTGTCCACGTCGATGAACAACAGTCCGCGGAGCCTGCAGTTGAGAGTGCCGTTCTGCTAGACTTCGTTATTGGTTCTACTTTGTTTGTTATATACGTCAAAGACTGTGTCAGTAAACTGGATTGCGATATCACTAGGTTTGCCGATTATATTAAGCTTGGGAACGTCCTCCAAACTGTAGCTGACAGCGTACTTCATCGGCGGATCTTATATTAAGTCTGGCAGTAGCGTATCCAAGGTAACGTTTTCAAGTGGATCAACATTTTTCCGTCATGCAGGCTGCAAAAAAGTTACTGCTGATATCAAAGAATCCGAACGGGCACAAGTAGAAATTGGTGTTCCACAGGGATCAGTCTTCAATCCTCTTCTGTATCTCCCTTATATAAATGACTGCACTGAGAATCTGGACTGTGATAACATCAAGTTTGCAGATGTTATAACAATATGGAAAACCATAAGCTCTGCTGGCAACGCACAAAAACTACAGAAAAATCTTAATAAACTGGCTATGAGGTCAGCAAGTGGATCGTGACATTTAATACATCCAAGTGTGTAGTCCTAGGTTTGGAATCTGGGTGGAGACATTTCCCCAAACACTAGTGCCATCTGAACGGGACTACACTATAAAAAGTGGACATGCACAAAGATATAAACGTATATATATGGACGGCGTCGAACCTACTGCCCTTTGAACATTTTAAAAGGACAGCCCAAACGTCGAAGAGGGTCATGCAACGAATCAGGCGTGCTTTCATTACATTTCCACCCGAACTGTTTACAGAGCTCTTCATTATTTTCGTTAGACCGCCTCGGGAATACGGGATGCTAGCATGGGTGTCGTGGATGAAGAAAGACAGTGATCTCCTCGATCAGGTGCAAAGACGGGCAACACAACTTGTCTTATCCTGAAACATTGTTTAAGCTTAACTTGTTTCCTCTATACTGTAGGCAATTAAAATGTGATCTGCTATGGACAATCCGTATTATCTATGGACATTCATGTTCGCTGAAAGCTGAGGATTTGTTTGAGCTTGCAAACATGACTCACTTGCACGGCCACTCGTGCAGGGTCAATTGCAAATCTACATGCCTAGAGCTACATACATTTTCCTTCAGTCAGCGGGTGGTTCGACCGTGGAACTCCCTCCTTAGTGAAATAATGGCATCGGATACTATTGCCATGTTAATACGTAATTTTTGCTATCCAACCACTCTTAGTGCAGAACTAGCCCCGTTCAGTCATGACCTTTACTTCATAATTTCAAATTATATGTATCGCATCACTACACGTTTTCTACAACAAACATCGCGCGAGACCTACGCTGAATATATTTCATACTGTGTATCTCATTGCAATTTTAGTCTGAATGTACTTTTCTAGATTCATCAAGGGTTAACGCACGTAACCCTTAAATATACATATATAAAGGGCAATGGTTTAGAGTTTGATTTTCTTCCGTTCGCTGAGAACGAGTGCAGTATTTTACAAGTCGGCTGAACCAACCCTCAGAACCTCGTGGTTTACCGCCTGAATGGCATACCACTGTACGAAAAGGATACGCAAAAAGACCTGGGAATTCGGATCATGACCCCGATTAACCCTCGCTGAACTGTTAAATGTTACTAAAATCCGCAATGTCAATTTTGTGAATTTTTAAGCGGGCTGATCTGCGTTTTGTGAAGACTGTTTCGCTAAAGTCTTTCGAAACTTTATGTGGTCGCGACTGGAGTTTGCTATCCAAGCTTGTGCAGGGATTTAACTGTGAGTATATCCAGGGAACACGTCGGGATGTCACTAGTTATCGCGCGATGTCAAGCCTAGTAAGGTTAACCCTAAAGGCTGCGATCTTTCAGGCCTAGTTCCTTAGGAGAAGTCATGGGAAGGCCAGAGTAGTAGAAAGAGTATATTCTGCACATAATAAATGGGCGGATAGGTAGTATGAAATTGACTATCAGAAGACCGCACAACTGAAAGCCAGCGGATGGCGTCTGAAGTATGGTCTGCTTGGCAGTCATTACATGACGTCCCGTGTGAGTTGGCCATTGATTGGCTGTTACAGAGGCCAGAAGTGGAAAACATTCCAAAAGTGCCTTTCGACTTGAGCTAGTCACGGCAGGCGTACACAAATGCATTTTCTTTTGAGCTAGTCACTACAAGTAAACAATGTTTGCTGATGAGATGAAAATGGGGAAGGTCGTCAAGAGTGCTGCAGAAAAACGAGTGGTCCAGCAGATGGCTCCTGACTTTCAACTCGAGTACGTGTATCCTTGTATGGGTCTAAGTAATGGTTGTGCCTAGATCACTACAATCATCAGGTCAAAGTCCCCAGGTAGAAGGTAAAAGGCAAGTGTCACCAGAAGGAGTGGTTTATTGCATACAGAACTCCTAGCTGCAGTCTCATGTGGCAGTGGCCACTGGCGAAGCCAGGGCTGGTCCTGACTGCGTCCAGTCAGGCTTAAGAGTGTGGACTGTCTGTTGTGTGGGGTGATGAGAGTTGCTTTTGCATGAATGTGAAGCGAGTTCAAGTGTTATGTTATTGGTGTGTTGCAAGTTGCCCGAGCGGATGTTGTCTACAAGGGCTCCCTGCTGCGTTGGCCAGAGGTGACGCGTTAAAGGGCTATTAGGATGGCACGCTTATAAAGCCGAGGTCACCTGTCGGGTCCGCAGGCACGCCGAAAGACGGGGGAGGCTGGCGCGGCTGTTATCAGTGAGCCAGTAGCAGCTGCGAGATCAAGCCGTGGGGGAAGGAGGCACCAGTGAGAAACAGTTGTTTGTGACGACACGACTATGGGGCAGGGAGCCTTGAAGAACGGAGGGGGGAGAATTATGGCACTCCGCCACACCCTGCTGTGTGTGAACTAGGAATCCTTTCTTTGATACGCGACCCTATTAGCTGAAAGAAATTGCACCCCGAGAAGTAGAAATACAGAAGGATCTCGGCATCTGGATGGCAGACAACCGAAGGCCCTCTACAAAACGTTGCAAGCCGAATAGAAGCTGCAACTTCAGCATTAAACGACATTTAGTGGGTATTTATCGTTTTCGATTCATATATTTTTTCCGAAATCTTCCGTACTTTTAAAAGACCAAATCTTGAATACGCGATTCAGGCCAGGAGAACACGAATGGGGCAGGATTTCAAGGTGCACTCCCGTGTCAGATCCGCCTAAAACCCTTACTCTGTATGCAGTGAGTTCTAGGCGTTTACGAGAAGAATTGATAAAACTTTTCGTGCCATGCGTGGCGTGGGCTGCGCCCGCTTTTGTGACGATTTTCCCAACTCGCCATTACAACTAATCTCCTGGACACTCTATCAAAATATGTACGCGTGGAGGTGGATGAGAGGAAATCTTTTTTCGCTACCTGGGTTGTTGAACCATCCCGATCTGCGAAGATATTCAAACACCGACTTCTGGTGCGCCCTTCGAAATCACTTTGACTTTTCAGACTTCGAAAATTTAGTCGTTTAGGGATTTCACACTTATGGACACTCTCGCGGACTCCAGCTATTAAGCATTCAACAATCTCGTCATCGTGGAATTCTTATTGTTTCGAAATTCATCATAAGATGGAATCAAAGTGGAATTTGTTTCTCAAGTCGTTGAACTGAATTCGCAGCCTACAAACAAACAAGCGAAAACAGCCTAGAAAGACCAAGTTACAAGGATCTCAAGCTTACTTGAAGATTAGCAGTTATTCAGGACCTCGAAGATCTACAAACGGCTGAGTCGTTCCTGAATATCCTGCATATTGTTTATGCACATTTGAAAGTGCTTCTAAGCAATAAGGCGTATTGCTTACTCCGTCTGCTTCAAATATTTGCAATACTCTACACACCGTCGGAAGATTTTCGCTATTTTGAATATCAGTCAACACACTACGTGACAGTCACAAAGGCAAATTTAACATTTTGAATTTAACCGTTTTGTTTGCAACTAAAATGGAAGTAGAAACTATTGCTCTCGATAATTCTACAAGGCTGCCAGCGAGCCAGGAATCGAACCGCGGATGCCTCGGGTGGATATCGAATGGCTAACCGATGGAGCTATAGAAGCGTACAGCCGTAAGGATGAAATTCAGTCATCAAATGCAAAAGATCGGTCACGAAGCTTATTGAAAGGTCCGCCTGCCAAGCGAACTAAAAGTCTAAAATGTTAAAGCGATGAAACTCATAAAGATGAAGACTGCATATCATATTTTACCCTTCTTAACAAATTTATGAAACTTGAGGAGGTGGTTAAGAGTCTTAATGTGGAGATAGAAGACCTGACGAAATTTTCTCGATTTCTCCCTCACGAGGAAAAACTGGTGATGCATGAACTTGAGGGAGGAAACCTAACGTACGGAGAAGCAGCATCCCTCGCCGAAGCGTCTACGCGCAAACACACAACTTTTGGACTTTGAAAAGGGTCCCCCTGGTATCTGAGGTGGTTATGTTTAGATCAAATTTTTTTCCATACATGCCTATTTCTTCCTCCTTTGAGTGATATTTGCAACGATGTTTCGTCTACTTCTCTTTCCAGTCATCATTGCCGTTTTCTCCATTCTCCGTTTTACAACCCTGACGATAGGCTCCATGGTCTTTAGTCATGCTCGTGGTGGTTCTGCTATTTTCGCCAGCTCATCGCTGGACTCCGCAGTCTACAAGGTCACATCTCTGGCGTTTCGTTGATGATCAGGTGACCTCTGCCGTTCACTCTCTTGTCTACCCTGTTGTCCGCGATGGCCTCCTCCTGTCTCACCTACCTGATGGTTGATCATGAAGCCAGTCGGGCGGTTTAACAATGGTGAACGACAGCTTCTGCTGTTATATGATTTCTCCAATAACAAGAAGCGTTTCCAACCCTCATTCGTTCTCATCAAAAGTCCTGTCTCATTTGCATTACAATCAATCCTCTAAACCAACCCCTTTACTTTTGTTGAAGCAGTTTTTTCCTACGCTTTGTTTTTTTAAGCAGGGGTTCGCTGAACTCCGCCCCAGCTTAAATGGTAGGGGTTTTATTCACTCCTTCCTCCTTAGTTCACCACTGCGTTGACTAATATTTTAAAGGACGATATGTTGGTGGAAATGAATTAATCTACCAACACTACTAAACGCTATCGCTGTCTATGTGGTTGTTTCAAGGGGAGCAGCATTTATTATTTTTGCGTTTATTTTTACACAGCACTAATTTTGCAATGACGAGGCGCTCCGGGCCTAAGATATAAAATTTATTTTTTTATTTATAAATGGTCAAGTTGTCCTCGACGACGAGCACTGTGATCAAGATTCTACAGAAATATCTCTAACGGTCTGCGGGACTGCTACTCTGCGCCCAATTTCAGCACATGAGGAACTTTCCGATTTAAAAACCCCGCTAATTATAGGCTCATTTTCCGGACCAAAAGTGCAAAATGTACCCAGCACTTCAACCACTCCTAGGGGGTATGCTAAGGCTGCATACAAATTACAGAAGGAAACCAAAAATGTAGAAAGGGGGCAGCACGAAGCCCGACCTGATCAGTGCCATCCCAGCCTCCAAAAGAAGCCTATCTCTGGTGATGTTAAAGGAAACACAAAGTCAAAAACTATTCCTAACAACATCTCGGGGGCTTCCGATAGCAGTAAGACTGGAAACACGTTAAGGGTTTCCCTTGACCGACAAAACTGCATAGTTGTTCAAGACGAGTCAAACGGAACTACAGGTGAGGTATTACATAAGTTGTCCATAAATCGGAAAAACAACATCATCATGCAGGGTGCTCCTGAGTCCACGTTTGACAGTACAACGGAACGAGTTGCACATGACTTTGATTGAATACACGAATACGTCAGCGCTGTCCTAAAGAATGGGGAAACCTATACCGTAAATAAAGCCTTCCGTCTGGGTAAAGCAGATCTATACCACGACCTACAAACAAACCCAAAGCCTCTCAAAGTTATATTCCATAACGAAATTGGCACAAGCTAGTGTTTTTTCAGCCATAGTACGAGCCGAGGGAGCGGATGAAAATGAGGCAACTAAGCATAGAATTGAGAGAGAGGACCGAAAGCGGGGCAAAGGGTCTGAAAATAAAAGATTGGCAAATAATACAAGTCAAGGAGCCCTTCCTTTGGCCAAAACCTGTCACGATGAGGGTTGGGCCTCACGGAGTAAACTATCACTAAAGATCCTAACTGCAAATGTACAAAGCTTTTTAACAAGCTGGACGAACTAAAGAACTTGGTCGATGAGGTGAAACCAAACATCATGGCTCTAACTGAAACTTGGCTTTCAAAAGATATCGTTGATTCTGAATTATCGCTTATAGGATATCAGCTTTTCAGGAAAGACAGAACAACTAGGGGATGAGGGCCTATAGTCTGTGTCAATTGTAAGTTCACAGCCATGGCTGAAGTACCGGTCTCAGCACGAGATGTGGAAATGCTAAATATTATTATATCTGCTAAGTACGCCACTGACACTTTCGGTGACATACCGCCCGCCAAACCATACTCCTGACCAAGACACTATCCTCATAGCAGAATTGTATAGGGCTAGTGAGAAAAAAAGACATCTTCGTCGTTGGGGACTTTAACGCTCCTGGTGTTGACTAGCAGACATGCACTGCACAGGGTCTTCAAGACAACTTCAATCACAAATTACTACAATGGGCCACAGGCAAACTGCTCTGCCAAACCGTCGCGTTTGGAAGGCGGGCTAGGGAAGGACAACAGTCGAACTGTCTCGACCTTATCTTTACCCGAGAGGAGGAAACTGTGATTGACCTACAGGATTGACCCCCATTAGAGTCAAGCGACCACATTATGTTGTATTTCGATTATTCGATGTTCTCCAAACCCTGTTCCTCCGACACATGGGAAAGAAACATTTGGAAGGGCGACTACCCACTTATGAGAAGAGAAATTTCAGAGGTATCATGGGAAACAGATCTTCAAGGTGGGGCAAATGAACAGTGGATGACCTTTAGCTCGACGTTGAAGAGGACTGTTGGTCTCAAATGTCCCTTCAGAAGAAAGACAAGTACGAATCGCCCGAATTGGATGAACTCAAACTTCCAGGCCGCTTTCAAAAAAAGAAACCGTTTCTGGAGGCACTACACATTAACCGGCTCCAATTAACACCTAAGGGAGTATAGGCAACAACGTACCATTTGTAAAAGAGCAGCTACTAAACTGCGCAATAAATACGATTTGAACATCTATCACAAGTCGTTGGAACACCCCAAGAAGCACGAAGAGATCGCAGAAACTGATCCCTGCCCTAAGATTGGCCGATGGACAACGGGTGACCGAAGACCAGATGAAAGCCTCCCTCCTCTCCGATTTTTTTGAATCCATCTAAACACGAGAACCTACAACTTTTGCTGATGGTACGTCCGCTCATCGACCGATAACTGTACCCTTACCCTCCTCCTCATTGCCCGAAATAGAGGACCTAGAGTTTTCACACAACACTGTCAGGGCCTAATAACTCCAACTTAAGCCTGCCAAATCACCAGGGCCGGACAAAATTCCGTCTTTTTGAAGTCTTTTCAGACAATTAGTCAGCTGCGTTTCAACTGCATCAGTGTTATCTTTCTCCTTTTCCGTCTTGCTAAACTTGGCTTTGTCTGATAGAATGGATTGCATTTTTGCAATGTAGTCTGTTCTATCCATTAGAACAACGCCCGTTCCCTTATCTGGTCTTATGATGAGTACATCTTTATTCTGCCGAAGAAGTTTAAATTTTTCCATGTGTCCCTTCGTTAGCAGACCCCGATGTTTCTGGCCACTGTTTAAATACTGATACGAACAGTCAACTAGAGTAGACTTAAAACGCTGTAAACTCTCGGTCGAAAGTGGCTGAAGGTCATGCGTTTGATTAAGCAGATTCTCGAACTGTGTTTCCAGCTCAAGTTGGTTGGGTTTCTGATGGGGACAACAAAACTTAGGACACAGTGATAAGGCTTCGATAGAAGTTTTATCCAGTGATACGGAGGAATAGTTGTGTACGTACCGACTTGGGTCTTCAGGAAGCTTTGATTGTGGTCTGCATTCGTGTACGCTCCGAAGAAGAGAGGTCGTCTTTATTTCTCCCCGCTTCTCCCTGATAGATTGCACATAATTCTCGAATTCCAGTCTTTCATCTTCGCTTAGTTGGTCGAGTATGGCTGCACTTTGGCACAAGTGACGCTCTAGCTCTTCCACTTTTACACGGATGCTCTCTCGTTCATTCTTAGCAAATCTTCATAATGTGTCACTGGTGATAACCGTTCTTTCAGTGCATTTTCTCAAATGGACGTCCATTTTGATCCAGAAATTGGTCTAAATACCACTCGCCATACCGTACGTTTTGGTCTATATCATCGTCCTTAAGAACACGGACTAATCTTGGGATATCCATTTTTGATGGCAACGTTGCATAATGCGAGAAATGCAGTGAAAAAGCCATTAAAGGATACTTGGAAAATTTTATATTTTTGAAATAATAAAATTACAACAAACACCAAGTTTACAATAAGTTAAAATGTGTATAAATTTTTTTGGGAAAGCCTGTATTTTGCTAAAAAGTTCTGTATCGATGTTGAAAAAAGTTCGCATAATGGCAAACAGAACACTGTTCACCCTCTTGGCAGCCCTATCACGTTCGACAGACACCTGCCATCAAATATATAGTTGTAAGAGTCGCCTGTCGCGCTCGCCTTCTTCATTTTAAGCCGCAATGTGACACACTTTTCAAAGTTAAACCACATTAACCAAACGCAAGTATCTCCGTTCATTTGGAATAAAGGGAAGACAATTTTTGAAAAAAGCCGTGTTTTGAACAGTAGCGTGTTTATATGTTTGCATAACTAAAAATCGAATGGAATGGAATTTATCTCTCATGTATGTATATCATTGCGGAAATTATCATGGACAGAATGAAAGTACGGAAATGGGAAGAAAGGTTGATCTGACAATTTCAAATAGCCACGACGTGGCTGCTTGTGGGACTAGAAGCTGCATCCCGAGGCAGAACTGAACGAGTATCTTCCATAAAACGATCGGTGAGCGCTCATCTCTACCACTGTACATTATTATGTTACCTTAGAGTTTTTGAGCTTTGTACGGTACTAAACAGGAGGCTTTTTAATTTTTGTTAGACGCTTTATGCTTTATGCTTCTTGCTTTATGCTTCTTGGACGTGTCGATTTGGTGAAAAACTCCTCTGTGCCACAAAAATCTGCACATCTCCGAATTTCACGCTGAGGCTGAGTCTTTATATCACTGTGTTGTTATATACCCTTATCCTAATATTGTCATAATAATTAGGATAAAAGTGACTCTCACGTTAGGATAAAAGTGACTCTCACGTTATTCCTAAGGAAATTGTTTAACCAAACACATTTCATTGTGTCTGTCAGGAACTCTATATTTTACTCTGACTTGCTGTAACCTGCTTGTCTCAGTAAACTTGCACTATCTGGCCAATCGATCTTCTCTCCGCCTCACTCCTACGGGCTCTTGGGTTTGGCTTCCGACTTACTTGGCAATATCAGACGCAGGTCGTAACACAAAAAAAATCTTACATAGTATGGAGAGTTTAGATGCTACAAGTCCGTTAGCGCGAAACGCTTCGCCTCCGCCTGATCGCGAACCCGGGTCGCCAAATCTGGTTATTAGCGGTGTTAGCACCTCAGGCAGCCCGGTCACTTCGACACGGGCCCTTGACAACCATGTTAAGATACGACCAGAAAGTAACTGCCGATATGGCCACTTAGATAATTTTATAAATTCTCCACCTCCCGCCAAACGGCCAAGATGTCGACTACGTTTACCGAAGTTAGACTGTGAGGACTTCGTCCTCCGCCAGGAGTTTTCGGAGATGAAGCAGGAACTTTACCACGAGGTAAATAAACTGAAACAAGAGATTGCCTATCTAAAAACGCATATTTCTTATACAGCGGTTAAAACAGCCCTTGTCGGCCAAAAACCGGGGGTAAATAAAAGTACATATGCTCAGATAGCCTCGGCCGGTAAACCTGAAACTTGCATATCATCTGCCGAACCAAGTAAACCAGCGGGCGTCTCACTCGATCGCAAAGAAACTAAAATAAATCCGCAGTCTACTCCATCGTTACTCTGCTCAGGCAGCACTAACAATGATCTGCATTTGCGTCCTAGCGTCACATCGTTGCTTGATGCTGCACTACGAAGCGATGATACAGAGGTCGTTAAGATCATGAAGCCAAAAAAGCATAGGGCTACAAAGGCTCGAAAGTCTAAATGGGCTAGGAATGCGCAGTCAGCTAACCCAAAAACCGGCACATCAGGACCCATCAAACCTTTAGTACCGGATACAGATGGCCGCTTGGTCGGAACTCGTGAGCTCGCAACAGATGCACCAGTGAGTTACAAGCAGAATATAGTTGTAAAAGGGGCTCTAGAGATAGCGTCAACAATTGCATAAGAACGAGTTGACGCTGATATTGACTTGGATTTGGACATGTCTGTCGACACACCTGAAACCTGCATATCGGACCATGTGTCAAGCCCACAGGCTATACCATCGTCACTCGGCTTAAGCGACACTAGCGATTATCGGGATTTGCATCCTAGCACCACATCGTTGCTCGACTCTGCACAAGAAAGCGATGACCAAGAGTTTGACAAGATCATAACTCAAAAGAGGCATAAGCCTAAGAAAGCCAAACGGTTCACGGGTTTGCATTCAGCTAACCCAATAGCCAGTACATCAGAACCGCGTGTACCGGCTACAATTGCTCCCTCGGCTGAAGCACGTGAGCTTGCAACATATGCCCCATTGAGTCGCAAGCAGAAAATAGTTGTAAAGGGGGCCCCAGAGTCAGAGTCGTCAATTGCACAAGAACGAATTGACCATGACGTGGGTCTTATGCGAGTGTACGCCAAACCGTTGCTAAAACCAGGTGAGTCTTTCCGCATTCTTAAGGCATTTCGAATAGGGAAGGCTCCAACAGCTCCAGAATAAATTTCTCGGCCACGACCTCTAAAAGTTATTTTAGAAACTGAAGCACAGGCGAAACTCTTGCTAGAGCGCAAACCATCCTTACGGAGTCTGCATTCGCAAGTTTTTTTTCAGCCGGATTACGAGTTGAAAGAGCGGAGAAAGATGAGACAGCTAATAATAGAGCTGGAAAAACGGAGATCCAATGGCGAGACAAATCTCAAAATAAGAGAGGGAAAAATAGTTCAGGTCAAAAGGATATCGCTCTGGTCGAAGCCGGTAACAGTTACGGCCTAGCTGTCCCGCC
>JAYGXS010000002.1:46875720-46939874 GCA_036362985.1 Ligula intestinalis
GTCAGTTTGAGAACATGCGGTGAAAAAATAAAATGATGCTTGTAAATATTTTTACATTTTTTAAATAATAAAATTATAGTTAACACCAAGTATACAGTTATTTAAAGTGTGCATACATTTTTCTGGGACACTCTGCAGTTTATGATTATGAGTCAAAAATAAATTGGTCCTCTATAGACAGGCCTATCAAATATAAAAAAGTATAAATGGAAAATGGGCATCCCAAAAAGTATAATTTGGTAAGAGAATTTCTTCGGGAGATGGTAAGAATACTTAATTGAACTTTCGACACTGGCACACAAGGTCGTCTTCAAAGGGGTAGATACTGTACAACAAAATGAGAATTAAAAACACACCAGAAGCATAGATAATGTCTAGTCATGATTGGCGCGCGAAAATAAAAATGAGAAATACAACCGAATGGAAACAAGAACTGAAAAGAAGTACCCGCGGACCTATATCGACTCAATATCGAAATTTAGAGATTAAATGAAAAACCATAAAAGATAGGCTTTCTCTCCTATTTTTTTAAATCGCTCAAAAACTTCTAAGGCATTTATGCAAATATTGTGTTACGATAAGCCGAAAAACAACCACAGGTCGCTTCAAAAATTAAAATAAATAAAGCTATAATTAAAATTGAACGAATAAACTAACTAATAAATCAAGGACTGATAAATCTCAAAGTAACCACAGCTGGGTTCAGCAGGTAGCCTAACTGCGTCTTATAAAATGTATATAGTAGTTAGGTAAGTATAAATGTATAAAGTCGCCGGGCAACGTAATTGTTTCCCCTCCCCAGATTTCCCGGTTAAAATCCCAAGATCCTCAACACGATGAACCTTCGTCCAGTTGGCGTGGAAGCAAAGAGATGCCTAACCTTTTCCTCCTTCCTAAGGTCCATATAAATACTGTACATAACTGACGATTTATCCCCTATGTCAATGATGATGAATGGTCGAAAACAAATGTTTGCTCGTCTAACTTTTAAAAAAATGCAAACAGAGATAGCATCAGGGCGTCACAGGCCGAAGGTCGAGTTAAACGCCTGGGCGGAGGTTATTCAACCTGAGTACGCAAGGCTAGACAGGCGAAGGCGACTCGATTCAGTGGCAGCATTGACGGTTCTGAGAACGAACCGTCACAACGCCATGAAGCTCCCATTCAAAGGGCTCAGAGCAGTCAGGACTGGCAGGAGGTACTGACGTTTGATCGGAAGGTGGGAAACTATGCGCTTACTGCCACTGCGGCAGTCTTCCAACTCAAGGCGAATCACCAAGTAGGTAAGACTAGACTACCGTAAGATAAGGCTGTCGATACCCGCACCCACTCTGGCATGGCTGCACCTCAAACGCATATTTAAGACCCAGGATTCGGCAACGAACGTCTACACAGCCCTACTAACGAACACAATCAAGTAGGTAGATGCGTAATACGGGAACGGTGGCAATGGCGGTAGAGTGGATGAAAGGACAGAAAATGGCAGCAACGCGTTGGCAATGAAAATAAATGGAAATAATTAGGGGTTTGGTAGATTTCGATAAATTCGTTAAACTCAATTGTGCAAAACTCGCGGCCTCGGTCAGAGTCAAACCCACACAGCACCGAAGGCTTTTGTACAGCCAAAGCTCTACCATTGAGCTACAAGCTCAACGTGAGCCGTGAATTTAATCACAGCGAGACCGCGAGTTTTGCACAATTGGGTCAACTGCAATTATTGAAATATGCCAAACTCCTACTAAGTAGTCCATCCGGTGGATCCTAGATGATTACGTAGGAAATCCTGCATTGACAGTCAGCTTATTGTATCCGTACTGGTGGATTCCATACATGTAGTAAGTTGGGCATGCAAATCGACTCAAATGTGATCCAATTCACGGCTCATGATGGGCCTCGTAGCGCAATGGTAGACCGTTGGCTGCGCAGAAGCCTGCCCTGCTGTGTGGGTTCGACTCCCTTTGAGGCCGCGAGATATTCACAATTTGGTCAACTTAAGTAAATGTAAATGTCCACAGTCATCGTCTTGTTTTTGCACTAAATTAGACCGTAGACCGTACGCGTTAACTTTATCATAACCCTATCCTTTGTTGAAATAAGCGAACAAGCGCGTTTCAGGAAGCAATTCAGAAGTAGAAGATGCGATCGTGTGGCCGTTACGGACAATAAATGCCACGAATCTGTGCCTTTTTCGTCTTTTTTGAGGTTATGTCCGAGGATGGGTTCAAGCCAGAATCGGAACCTTCAGGCCAATGAACTTCTTGTTCGAGCAATCGCCTCTCCTACTTCCTATCCATTGTGTTCGTTTGGACTAGTGTTTTTGGGTAGTTACTATATTTGTACGGTCATAAAGTAGTCCGGTGTCCAGGATGCTATTGTTATACTGCCAGTTCCCACTGCAAAAACCGTAAAACTCGAAATAAGTATACCAGCAGTGTGGATCCGACGCCAACAAATAAAGTACGTATCCTTTTCGAAACTTTAAACGCATATTGGGTAACCGGACCATCCTGCTTTCAATGCCTATGTATTAACCTCAAACCAAACTATTACCAGTCTTGTCACCTTCACACGGGTATGTCTGTAGCGGGTCGTGCCTGCCTAACTAGCTCGCGTCGAAGTGCACTTTCCCAAACGCTCACCGATGTGCTTTCTCGATCAGCCAATCTCGATCAGCCAATCATAGTTCGATCAGCCAATCATAGTCTCGATCAGCCAATCATAGTTCTCGCATCTATGAGGCGACGAATGAGGAGCTTGCACGCGTGCCCGACGCAAGTTGCCTCTCTGCCCAAAGTTTCCAGGCCGACCTACCCAATGAAAGATCTCCCTCTATCTGTCCTCTGGCCCGACTACCCTAAGACCTCACTTGGGCCCGGTCAACCTACTGATCGGACGTATCTCTCCCAAGTCAATCTATTCTCCTCTTCCGTTGTGTACACAATAAACTCTTCCATCTACACTGTGGCCTTTAAAGACCTCTCTTCTCCACCAAGCAGCCATGGTCTGAAGATCGCAGTTGCACGGTTAGCCTCACTTAACCAACTGCGACATGTCTTCTGCCGTAATGAATTTAGGAACACAGCAATGCTCAGATTGAATGTAATGACGTACATGCGTATATTTAATTCTCGTTGCTAAGGTGATAACGCTAACGGTAGGACGACAAATTTAGCTGGCTTCTGCAAGCTAATTCTAGTCAATGCATTTGAGGCCAAAGATAGGAGGATGGAGAACATTGTCTATTGATTGTTTTATATTATTATTTCTACGTAATTGACAGTTTGTCCAAAATCCCCTTAAGGTCCACTGATTTCGTTTTCAGAGAGAGCCTTTATGGCCTGCCCCGTGTTAAGCTATGCCAAATGTTTCGAAAAGGTTTAAAAGTGAATTCCTTTGTGTATGAGTAGCTTTGATAGTGTATATCGATCACAAAGTTGTAAAACACATTCCCCTTGCCTTTATCTCTCCCTATGGACTACGTAACGTTCGAGGCGACACCATTGTTGGGGGAATGGAATTGGTCCGTATAGTCAGAATCATCGATGTTGAAATATGTTGTTGTTATCTGGTATCAGTTAAGCAAATAAAAGAGGCAATGCAGTTCATAAAATAGTTAAGGGTGGGGTAAGACTAGGATTAATACTAGTTTTAGGATACGGACTCGGAGTTGTTTACCCTAACTGGAATTCAACTGAGGGCGACTTGCATTTCGTGGGGAGGTGTGAAGAAGCTTGCATTTTCAACTGACTTTCGGTCGCAGTGGAGGATATCGTGGTAGCCCTTTGCTATATTTTTATTTACACGCAACCTTTTATAGTTATAACATCTATGAGTCGTTTCATAAAATCACAATTATTCATGTTTGTTTAAGTTACACAGTAAACTTCTAACTGGTGTAAGTTGCGGTATCAGTAACTGCCTTTTCATATACCAATTTCGTTTTCACTTGGCGGAGTCGACAGCTAAGTCTATTATACGGTGGCAGACATACTTGGCTACTTTTGACTTGCTATTAGCGTGGGATCGCATTACCGATCGTTTTGACCTGCTAAAAATATTTTAAGGATTGGTGTAATTTACGAAATCAAATCAACCTTTTGTGCAAAGATAAATTCATTGATTTAGTGGCCTAGGAATGCACAGAAGTAAAACTTTATTATAGCTTTTTGATTCGAGTTGAGTTAATGACTTAAATGGTCGTACAAGTAGCAGATGCAGCAATAAGCATACCTCTGTGTCTATATTAAAAGTGTCTTATAAAATATTTCGGTGTGCCCTCGGGTGATGATGAAGTCCACTGATTGTAAAGGTATCTATGAAATACCACCAAATACGTTTGCTTTTCTCTGATCATAATCGATTTTTTTTAAAAACATCGCTTCGATAGTTTTTTGTAGTCATACCTTTTAAAATAAGACCGGTCTGGAAAACTTTTAGCGGTGTACTAACTTCCTGTACGTTCTTAGTTAGGTAGATGGCGGTTTGGATAAATATAGCATCATATAGGTGACGAAACTCCAAGATACACATGGACATTATAAAATAAACCATCTTGCCCAATAAATGTTTCCTTAAAAGATTACATTACTTAGGTATCTCGCATGCCCCAGCGTAAACTTAGGGAAACGTTAACATTTTGCGTGATTATATACTGCCGCGACAGGTACTGACAAGCTTTTCATAACAACTGAAGTCTATTCTGCTTACATTGATTCAAAGTAGCCTTTTGTGATCTTTACTTAATTTGAGGTTCCTATCCGAGAATGCCACCGAAATAGCTACTCTTCCGCATGATAGGTGAACTTGCGGTAAAGTCCAGGGGAATTAATTCCCTTGTTCTAACCCAAAATAAAGGCTTGATAGACAAAAACCAAAGGCGTATTTAACCATGCACTAAACAGTTCAAACGACCAGCTAATGATGGAAATTTTCACGCCTATTTCAAGAAATTTCTCCTAGGAATTTCGCGTTTGAATTTTTGAAGAGGAGAAAAATTGTGCCTTTCTGGACACAAAGTGTGTATTCAGAGGTTGCCTCACATAATCTACACAGAAAAACAAGTATATCTCAAGTTAGCAGGGTTTTTGGTTTATAGTTTCTGCTAGGTAAATACGTGTAAATGCGCAGATGGGATCCAGGGCAGTTATTAGCATAAACATCTTCCCGATTCAGGGTAGAAGCGAATTCCACTTCTCACTATAACTCTTTTCGTTAATAAAACGATTTAGGATCTCACTCGGCAAGAGAGGAAGGCTATTTGCCCGATGAATCGAGCTACTACTTCAAATATACAAGGTCCGATGCATTTCGTGCTAGCCCTATGCATTTTTAATTTTCTTATAAAAGCAATTGCAAACTTGTAATAAATCACTTTATTCTACGGTCAGTAGGTGCAATCCAATATATACTACACGCTTACTGTTGGCGGATTAATGAATATTACACGGTTATTCCGCTGTAGCAAAGTTTAATCAAACAGCGATAAATTCAACAAACTAGAATATTGAAGCATTGTTTTCCCAGAAGAAATTTGAACAAGGTAAAGTTCACTAGAGAAGCAGAATTTAATGACGTCATAAAGTTTTGTGGCAACGCGTTCAGCTGAACACATGCCGAAGTGGCTGCTCAGGACGAACCATAAAGTACCCAAGTGTTCAATCACGAAGCGCTTGGTAGACACTGGCCATGCAGTCGACCATACGACTGCATTTAAGGTAGTACTTCGGGCGACGACCGGACGCCTCCTAGCTTTGCAGAGGCCGTTGCAATACGGAAGCGAAAACCATAGCTCTGTAAGCAGCTGGAACATTTGATCAACCTCGCATTGCCGTGGTAATGATCGGTAAACACATCCCCGTCTAAGCCGCCTGACGCCTTTAGGACTGACCGCAACCCTGTCCCCTGTCCCCCCCCCTTTAACCAAATACTACTGGCCTTCGTGATTATGCACTAACTTGAACTGCCACGCTGGGACAACTGCTTCCCCCCGTCCTCTACTCCCTCATCGTGCGCCCATATCTATGACTAATTGTTCCTACTCTCTTTACCTATCAACTTTCAGCCTTCGAGGCTAACACTTAATTGGACAGTTAATTCTCTTATTAGTGGGCAACGACAGTCTGCAGCTGAATGAGAGGTCACGAAGTTTTAAGACGTCAATAAGTTCTCCTAATCTAGTGATCTTTGCCTTGTTCAATCTGGAATATATACCAGAAAGCACACACACACGTGATGTTGGGGCACCACTGATGAGCCACATCCCTTACAGCTGTTTCACACAGCAACAGAATGGCGGCGAAATACGTGTCTGGGCTTTTAGCTACTATCTGTGTGGTCAGTATGGTAAATTAAAACCTACAGTTATACCCCTGTCTACCTATTGGCAGCATATGTATATCAGGCAGTTATTCCGCAGTGGCAGATGGGGTTTGACCAAAATATCTACATATTAGATTTCGGCCGATGCCAAGCATAAAAACTAATTTTTCAGCAAATTAAACACCAGAAATTTCATTTCCGGTATATTAACCAGAAAGCAGATATTGAAAGCTGAGCGACCCACTGATGAACCGGACCCCTCGCAGCTGGACTAAGCAGTGGCAGAATACCGCCGAAACACGTGTCTGGGCTTTTAGCTAGTAACTTTTTTGCCAGTATGGTCAATACAATATAAAATTGCAGTTCTGTCTGACTAATTATAGTTAACGCTTTGACAGTGGAGAGCCCACTAAGGTCTCAGAAACGGCAGCGTATGAATAAAGTTGCTCTAGTGAGCCCACCTTGTGTCCCAATGTATGGTATACCACGCGACCCCGTTTGAACTTTGACTGATATACCTTAACAATTCCTTACCTGCTGGTAATTCAACGAACCTTCAAAAAGTAACTTTTGTCCAATTTATTAAATACCCACTAGAATTACCAAAATGCGAAAAATAGAAAGGAAAAGGGGATGCACTGCGTTAAGGCAAGGCTGGGGAGAGCAGGCGTGTTATGCTAGTCGCTCGCGTCATCATCTTCCAGCTCATTCGACTCCATCTTGTCCGGCAGATTTTCGCCCGTTGTGTCCGGTAGGAAGATGAGAGCAACTAGGGCCAGCAGGAGGAGGCCAGCGTAGAACACCAGAGGCGCCCCATGGGCAACGCTGACGTCCAGCTGGTTGATGAAGGTGCCGAATGCTGCGCCGATTCGTCCTAGGCCGGCTGCGTTGCCCAGACCTTGCGATCGGATGCAGGATGGATAGAGTTCAGGAATATAGGTGAGCAGCATGTTGGTTATGGCCGTGGACAGTACCAGACCGAGATTAGAGCAGACAGTGAGTACAATGTCATCGCTGACAGGGAAAACCCAAGCATGGATACCGCCAATCGCAAGGGAGAGACAGGCACAGGCGTACACCGTCATCAGCGGACGCCTACGATGTCGAATGCGGGCGTAAAGAATGGAGGAGAGGATAGCACCAGGAATGCCTGTCAAGTTGTTTATAAAAGCCACCAGGTATACGTAACTGCGGATTATACGAGCGTATAGAAGGATTCCGAAAAGGCAGGCTGTCTGGCTAGCGAATAGGAAGGTGGCAATCAGACTAATTCGAGCCATTCGTCTAGAGGAGTAAGGTTTGCGCAGCCCATTCCAGATCGTTCTCGGTTTTATCAAGGAACAGCAGTTGGTAGTTGTTTTAGCCTCTTGACTAGTAACGGAAAGCTCGCTAGGGTCGTACGAGCTGTCGACCGACTGTTCTTCGGCCTTCTGGCACGGTTCCTGGAGGAAGTGTTCAAACTCTTCCAGTGTGAGAGTTTTGTCCTGAGGCTTTCGCCAACACTTCAGACCTCGGCGGTTCTGGAGGTAGCCCTTGTAGAGAACCAATGCAGCCTCCTTGGTCCTCTCCTGACCCAACAGCCAGCGCGGAGACTCGGGCAGGTAGTAGACTTGCAGAATGCCGATCAACAGGGGAGCCAGTGTCGCCAGATGTAGCCATCGCCAGTAGGGTATAAAGTAGGCCACCAAGGCTGTCATTGCACGATTTAGGAAGCTCTGGACGATGCAGGTTGACAGGGTTACAATGAAACGATAACGCGCCAGTGTCAACTCCACGGGTAGAATGAGCAGGACATTGGATCGCGCAACCGTTGTCAGGCCGAGGAAAAATCTAAAAGCTGCGTAAACGGTGAAATGAGGTGCGAGGGTACACAAGAGGCCAGAAGCGATCTGCGCCACTAGAAAGGCCAAAGCCGTTGGCCGTCGACCAATCGCGTCTGCGCACCAGCCGCCAATCCAAAAGCCGGGTACCATACCCAGCATGTAGAGTGAGGTGCTGAGGGGTGCTAGCCACTCCTTTTCGCAGACTAAATCCCACTCAATAACTATACCAGAAGGATACTGGAATTCATCTACTTCATACACATAGCCAGCCTTGCAGGTCTCTAACTCTGTTGTTGGTTGAAGGGCTGGCGCAGCAATCAACTGACTGGCATTTGATATCTTGCTCCAGTCCCTCTTGTACCGGTAACAACCGTACATCTGTTCGCCTGTCCCCTCCAAGTCCGATTCAGTCATGTTCCGCGACCAGGGTCCAATCGATGCGGCTATTGTGTCAAAGTCGTAGGCATACTGGTTACCAATCATTGTGGCAGGGCCTTTCGGTGCAAATACATAGGCTGGAACGTTGAAGGAACTGGAGTTGCGCAGAAGCAGGGCCTCAACAGGTGGATCGGCGGCGCAACGGAATCTCGGCACCGAATTGCCGTAGATGGGGAAAATGGCAGCAGGGATGTCCGAAAAGACGGCTACTATGGTGACAATAAATTGCCACCAACCGAAGGGTTTGATAACCTCCGTCAGCAGGTCATCCACGTTCTTCCGCCTCCTCCCCGTTTCGCTCACGCTACTCGAACCATCATCAACACTCTGGTTCCATTCAGGCTCCTGCATGTCACCACATTCTTGCCGCCTGCCACGACCTCCTTGCGTTGAGTCTTCCATTGGATCAGTAAGAGGTAGTCGCACAGGTGGCTTTGTAAATAGGCCATCAGGAAACGTTACAGCAGTGTTTACCAGGAAGTGCTGCGTGTGTTGAAAACTTATTTATGTTGTGTATTTGTGTGCGCGTGTGCGTGGGTGTGCCTGCGATCATTTTGCCTATGTGTGAAACTATGCGGAAGTGAAACCGTTACAGTGTACCAAAAAGTGAGTTTTATGGCGCAAGTTCGCTATTATTTAGATGATCGGGTGAAAAGCCGGGGCGGGGGTGAGAAGAACGTGGCGCCTTTCCCTCAACCGCTGTAGCATTCGAGAGGGAGAGAGAGAGAGATTGCGCTGCGGGCCAACTAGCACATACCTACTTCCTTTGCTTGAGAGTGAAGATATACAAACACCACCCAAACTGCGCGAACAGACCGGAAGTAACGATCAACTGCCCTGTAATTATACCAAAAGACCTACTGCACGGTAAGAAATGGCTGCAATCTAATCGAATTTGGCGCAGTGGTGGGCAAAGCAACTAAAAAGGGTCCCTGGAAGACTGTTGTTGACGCGAATGGCCGAACACATGGCAGCAGCATGGGAACACAATACTAGTTCTTAACTCGCCCTCATTCGACGGGGCCTGCCCACACTTCGAGGTTCGATGAGACCGAACTTCTCGTGATAGGTGACAATTGCATGATCTGCGAGTTGATTGAGTCATCTTTTATTGGACCTCGGGTTTATTAACATGTATAATGACCGCCTTCCCCTCCCTATTTCATGCTGAGACTTAGCCTGAGAAGAGTAATTAGCTAAATGGGGGTGCTTATACGAACATATTTTCCAGTGGCATTACTGGTTAGTCAGATATTTGAGCAATCACCATACCAACAGCCAACGCGAGCGATGCAATTCCGGTGATTAATGACTCGAATGCCGAATGCTTAAAATTGCTCCCAAAAACCTACGAAAGCGGCAGGTGTCACTTGCTGCATTTCTTTATTATGACCTAGCACCACCAGCACACGTTCTTGCATCATCCTTTCTACTCGAGGAAACAAAGCAAGCTCCAGTGCAAATTCAAACCCTTTTATTCTGGTGCCTGTGGTCTTATCCTGACAACTAGGACATGATCTTTTGAAGGTGGCGCCTCAAAGCAGACCCATCATTTGAGTCGTTACGCAATCATCAGCTGAGACAAGCAGCCTTAAGATCCGTAATGATGTCAGTTGACGGTCGTGCAGTCGAGTTAAGCGAGCCACCGATTAAGCAGCGGGTTCAAATCTTGTATCCTGTGACTGAATATTCATGGATCATCCTCAAATACCTTGCAACGGCTACGTTTTATTGTCAACTCATTGTTCAGTTGTCAATACAAGCAAACATGCCAGTCTCAGAAACCAATTGAGAAGAAGACGACTCGATCGCTGTCGCGGATTCGTCATCAGAGACATACTCAAAGAGCAATAGCAGAAGCGGGTCTAGTTGGTCTAACCCTAAACCGTTTCTGCTACTGCTCTTTGACTGTCTCTGACCACGAGCTGCGACGGATCTCGAAACGTCAGGCGAATAAAAGTATTGTCCCAGCGATCGAGTCGATTTATTCGCATTTTTCAATCTAATCGATCTACTCTGGCTGCAAGAGAGAGAGAGTGAGTCTCTTCCTGTCCCGTCTGAATGCCATGTCTACAATCACACAAGTGGTTGCACAGCAATGTACCTATCCAGAAACTTTGTCGTCAACGGCTTAGGATACCGGAATGGCCGCTAATGACTTATCCGCCACTAATCACAGTGACCTAAGTCACAATCCCACTTAATTTGTAATGTTCAATGGCCCTCTGGATCCGCACCCATTGCTCGGCGAAATCAAAACCGGACATTTGTTTAGCACTGATGGATATCGACTGGCATGCTAGACGTGATCATCCCAGAGGGTCTTTAATCTTTATCAATAACTTTTCTGAATTACTTATGGGTATCGGCTATGCGACCACGCTGCAGGCGCCTTCACTTACATGCGAACCGAGCCGTCCTCTGCGAAGGCTTGGCACATTCTTTGAGGACCAGGTACTGTTCGGCGCACGCGCATGGCCTGCTAAGATGCGTCAGCCTTCTCGCCCGAATCCACTTCCGGTCGTCTTGACAATACCTTGCGTGGTGGGTGAGTGATTGGGGAGAGTGCGGTAGATGCTTTGCAAGTTACCAGGGGCATGCATTCCGTGGGCAACCATTTCGTAGGCAACCGTTTCGTGGGTAACCATTTCCTGGGCAACCATTTCGTGGTCAACCATTCCGTGCGCAACCCGATTGGTGTCATCTCTCACATCGGTCCAACTGTCATGCAATTACATGCTTAGCTGTAGACATGACACTTCTTGGCTTTATCGATAGCATTTCTTAGGTCAGTATTTGAATGATATTTCCCGCGTTGTTGCGCCAGACTACAAGAGTAAGATAACTTTAAACTGGAGTATTATGCATTCAAGGTGCAGTATTTGATAATAGAAGCTGAGATGAGCATTCTTCGGCACCTAGCATACTGCGCATTTCGCTTAACCTTCCTTTTCGTGAGAGCCCGAGAGTGAGCCCAAGGCAAAGTGAGCTGAGTGATTTACATTAACGATTTATTAAATTTCATCAATGAGGTCTGAGAGTCTTTGACTTACATTCGTTTTTTTACATTGTCTCTGGCCATCAGTCTTCCTGGTGTCATTTTGTTTCCGTATTTAGTTATAGATTTGTCCAGTATGGAGCTCTAGAGTTGTGTACACCTAGTTCATTTTCTTCGAACCCATTTGTGGGTAATCGGATAGGCAAATGCAGTTACGCCTGAGCCTAAAACTATATTTTATCGAAGTCAGGAAATGTGCTGACAGATATCGAGACTATCGATTTTAGGCACACGACACAGACTGATCAAGGCCACGCCTACCAATCAGGCCTCACCCCGTACTACTATTGATTTCCTGCACCTTTGAAACGTTAATTGTTAGACTATCGATTTTAGGCACACGACACAGACTGATCGAGGCCACGCCTACCAATCAGGCCTCACTCCGTACTACTATTGATTTCCTGCACCTTTGAAATGTTAATTGTTCATCGCACATTGTCTGTCAGTCAGAAGACGAGCTGGAGCACCAGACTCGAAAATTCACTAATAAAAGTTACGTTTTATCTCAAATAGCAACTTTATTTTCAAAATTTTACTGATTTGCATAATCCATTCTGTAAAACGCACTTTCTGTATGCAAAGTATGTTTATACATTATTTTTTAGTCAACTTTGCTGTAAATTTGATTGCAAATCTATATTACTTTAGATTCGGGTGATTCCCTATGTCAGTAGTTGTCCTTGATCTGGCATGTGCATTGGGTCTTGCTTTCCTTATAAAACAGGAAAGTTTAGCCTCAGGAGTTTGAAAATTTATTTTGTCTTCCGCGTTAAGCAGACGGAATAGGATATGAAGAGGACGATCATTTTTTAACAAAAGCACACGTTTTATTTAGATGTTAAAACAATAGTTTTGTAAAATCTGTGGGACTGTATGCCCTAGCATGCAGTGGTAATGCCTACAGGCGAGGATCTGTTTAAGCCTACCGACATTGCTCTGCAGATAGCAGCCACACAAAAAGTGGCCACGAAAGGTTTTAACTTTGATGGGTCATTTTAACACTTAGGCATTCGGTAAGATACTTTTATTTCAGTTCAGTTTCTGCTATGGCCAATATTTCGTAGGTAAATAACGGCCGAAAGTGGCCTTAAGCCAAGGAAAGATAGCAAAATGACTTCGATGTAAAGAGTCAAGTTAGTCCTCTCGTCTTTAAGAAATTTTGTCTGGGAGGTACAAAAGGCTACCGAGCCTTTCAATGTTTTATTGACATGAATCTAGGGAAAGATGAAGCATATCATTAGGAAGAAATCCGAAAAAAACTGATGAGGGGGGAGGAGGTTTTTTATTGATCAAGAACATATTTGTTGCGAAAATCCCTTATTTTTCAACAGTCATATTTGGACGAATTTTCAATTTTGACCTAAAGGGCCATCCGCGTAACAAATAATGTCGAAGACCTAACTTCTTCGGTAAGGGCTTTCAAGCCCTATTTTATTTATGGGTTTTAATATACTTCTAGCACCGAACCTACCTGTCCTGGCAGTCGAAAGAGAACACGGAAACCTGCGAAGTAGTAACCCAGATTCCAAGACCACTCGGTACCGCGCAGGACTCCACAGTTATTGAACACTTATTAAAAGTTATGTATGAAGCAACAGCTGATTTTATGCAACTTAGTAGGGAGACCCTGTGACGGTCCTGAGATCATTCCCTGCGCTGACACGTTTTTTCGCTGTCAAGCTTCGCGGTGCCGCTCGCGCGCTTGGCCGACTAGCTGCAGGCTGTACATAACAAACTCCGCGCCAAGACTCACCGCCGCCTACGAGTGCACATGCACTGGCCACTTACGCCCGTCTCAAGGTCGAGCAACTACCGCAGTACCCGCGAGAACTGAAGCCAACCAGAGTGTACCATTTCCTGATTGGCTGGGGGCCGTCCCCGGATCCCGCAAGCTTTCGCAGAGGCACAGAGTACACACCCACAAACTGCTTTGTCTACTGTGAACCGTGCTTTTCTGCAGAGCCTTTTGTTAGCTCCTTTCCTACAGTACACTGTCCACCCTAATCGGTCTTAATGATGTCTGACTTGGGGAACTTTCTGTGGTCGACAATCACTTATTGCGACAACCTTAACCACTACGACCTCCAGGTCCAGTTTCGTATGGGAAGGGAACAAGTGGGACGTCAGTTGAGAGGGCAAGTGTACGCTGTACAGAACTAGTGGAAAATTCATAGGAAAACGTTGAGGGCCAGACGAGTGCACATCAAAAGCCGCAAAGGCGGCGTCTAAATTATGGAAGGGCGGGAGTCTTCAGAGCGCCTCTAGCGAGGTCATGTGTTAGTCAGCCTTGGAGATGACTGGCAAGTTAGAACAGAAGGGTTTAGGGCGCACTGGTGTGCACATGCAAACAGTAGTAAGAGGCAATAGCTTCAGCGTCCTTTTGGGCCACTTCATACTTACTACTGTATTTGCCGATTCCATTCAAATGTATTGGTCACTAGCCAGTCTGTCAACATGCGACTTTATGAACTCTTTAATTTCCCTAGTGGCCCTATCGAAGAAATGCCTATTATTTTGAATTACACCAATTTCACGAAACCAGGCATGGAGCCATATGAGCCTTATTAATTCGGCTTGACGTTCGACTTCAGATCATATTAACAATAAGAAGATATTTAGTTGACCCAATTGCGAAAATACTCGCGGCATTCGGCGGGATTCGAACTTAATAAATAAAAAGATAGTTCATAGAAATATATGTTAAAATATGCGTTTTTTAATTTTCCGGGCTAATGCCGTTTCACGCAGTCGGCTATTTACATGGAACGATGCTATATACTTCAAAAACTGCAGTCTTCTTATGAAACACACATTTTTTGCATGTTCGCTTTGTTAAGAATTCTTATTTATAGTCAAGAAAAGAGTACTTAAATTCTTTATTGTGCGTTTGCACTTAATAGGTGAATGGCCTTTATTAGTTTAGGGTTTTGGTGGATAAGTTAGGATTGTTTTCCGGTTGGTTAGGGATTTCGGGTTAATTTCAACATATTTCACATGATGGGTCACTTAGCACACGTATTTATGAGTAGGAGAGGCTTCGGAGAAGCCGGCCATACTCCCTAATTTCTGACATAGAGGCATGTATATCTTTAATCGGTTCAAATAAGAATTTGGCACCTCGCGGTAATTTCTTCTAAAAACTGTACGAACATAAATTGATACTCTGAAGATTTCCATTCATGTCATAGAACTGGTCGTTAGTAGCTGTATCGTACGTTGTTAAAACCACGAAAATTTGTAAGCATCATTCGTGAAAAATGGATGATGCAAGAGCTGGGGAAAACGTAAAATGCTTTATAATATTGTAGGACAACACAGGGTACTTATGATAGGGAAAACGGGTCTACTCTCCCTTGAAGGTGTGAAGAGACATTGATGCGCCTAGAAAACGTGAAAAACAGCAAAAGGACTTTTTTATGTCCTGCTGATGTAGCAACTTGCTTCATTTGCGTCATTAAGATGAGGTACTTTGGAATATTTTTAACAGTCTTCATTGCATGTTGTTATGTCAGAAAGAAGGCGTTGTGGATAAAGTTGTCAAGTGAACGACTCGTGTTATCGTAAGAAAAGGTGTGGGAAAGGATGTTATCCGGCCAGATAATAGGCGATCTAACCTATCCCAACATGTATAAGCTAGTTGAATAGAATAAGGCGTGGAAGGCCATAGTGTCAGGGAGAATTTACTAAGATAGGAAAAAGCGTAGTATGTAAGCAATATAAAAGTGACTTCCAGACGAGTGCAAGCCAGCCATGAATGAGTCGGAGTCCAGAGAGTCAGCAAACGAACAGTGAGTCGTCGGCTCTGGAAGTGCTTGAGCGTAAACAAATGTCCCGCATCTCGTGCACTGGCCTGACCTTCAGAAGTGGTTGGCTAGTGAGACATAACAAGTCCAGACCTTGAGTACCGGCTTTGATTATGGCGTCTTGCGAAGGCAGACATAGAGTGACCTCGTCCCCGCGGCGTCCGAGGAAGGCATGACTGAGAATAAGGGGTCGCTACTAAGGCATGAGGCAAACCGTTTTTTCAGGCCACTCCCAGTTTTAACTGCGCTTCCTGGTAGAACATAACTCTTATCATCCCATCAAATTATGCCTCAATAAAGTACCTTAGTCAACAGAAAATACCGATGCTTTGATAAGCAATTTGAAAATAAGGAAGTACTTATCACGTGCTCACAATCAGCACCTCTCACATGAAACGAAAGTTTGATACTCGGCTCCCTCTGCATGTGGCTCCTTTGCTACGCGATTAGCAAGACATACCGTGGATTGGAAGGCGCTTAAACTAGACTGCTATGTATGCCTGTCCGTCGTGTCGGGACATCATGACGCGAGGCACGTGAGGCGCGCGTCAAGCGCCGCTCAAGGTCACGGACACTTGGTCACCCCTTTCTTTGTTCTGACTGACCAGCTCTCGATACTGACCAGCGGCTCACCCCTGCCCTTATTCTGATTGGCCAGCGTTCGGCCTATTTAATTTACCCCACACCATATACACGGTTGTGTCAGTATGACTCGCCACTTGAACTGCGCCTTTGTCCTCAAGACATGTCCTGACTCAGACAGTCCTCTGTTTTGCCTACATGACATTCTGCCTACAAGCAGCCTTCTGTTACATTCGTCCTGCCTTCAAGCTGCCTTCCGTTCTCAATACATAACATTGGCGACGCCCAGTATGTGTTGTGTGTTGTTTAGTGGCCGACCAGTGGCCTAGGAGTCAGTCGGCCACAGCTCCGTCTTACACCGTGGTGTGTGTGTGTGTGTCTGCGCGTGTGTGTGTGTGTGTCAAGGGGTGAAGTCTTGCTGTGGCGCGCGCAAACGTGTTCGCCGGCTCCGTCAGTTGCCGCGTCCACCCGCATCAGGCAAATAACCGGTGCGGACGGTGAGCTGATACTGTTTATGGCGGAAAGCTTGAGATCGATGATTCAGCGTATTTTCTCACCATAAACAATAGAACGCGCTTGGAACTTTCAAGGTGCGCTTAAAGCCGTGGCTTGAAAAATTTCCAAATGACGGGACTCTGCGGTTAGTCCATTACATGTTGTATTTTAGTGGAGTGGCTGACTAACGGACTGAGTGAGATGCTGCCATGGCTCCTTCTTAATATGGTCGTTATGGCACTACCATTCAGCTGATATCTGAGTCACCCTCTAACTTTGCTGTGGTTTTCTTGGTTGTGGAAGAAGAGAACCGTGCTTTATCTACGAATAAACATCATAAAATTTCAGCGAAAAAATAACTCCATTCACGGAGAGCGAAGAATAGGTTAAGTAATGGGTCATGTTAAAAGGTAAAAGGTCATTTAATACTCACAATTCAAGTTTTACACGGTATCCACGTCTACTATGGGGACAAATCAGAGTTCAAATTCTCGATTTCCGCTTCTTCACAGGTTAGGTAGCGTGCTAGGAACGGGGGTACCGAGTGCTGATATGCCAAGGTGCGGCAAGATATATGAAGGAAGCCTCGACGCATGGGACGGGAAGACTTCGTATTCATTAGTTCACAGTGAAGAGGGTGGGTGACCTCATTAAGAATACGATCGGCAAATTTCTTGACCGTTTTAAAGTGGCGCTGTACTATAATGTCAGCTAAAAGAACATAGGAAACACTGGCAGCTGAAGAGAGCATTCGGATCATACGTTAAAGAGTGACCAGGTCTTTTTTTAAGTAAAGCTGGAAAAATAACTGGAGAGCAGTAAAGAATGAGGGGGAGAATACAGGCATCTACAAAATGCCAGATTAGGGCTTGCGGTGTGTGATCTGAACGCAAGCAGCGGATACAATATATAAGTTTATGGATTTTTATAAAAAGGCCTTCTCTATGAAGAGCAAATACAAGGTTGGATGCTAGTGTAACGCCAAGGTATCGGAAAGACGATACTTCGGTGGGCAGAATGTCGATAATTTCGGGACTGGGAGAGCGTCGCAGTCGAAAAATACACTGGAATGACTTTCGCTCGTTAAGTAGAAGGCCATTTGCTGACGACCATGTTGAGACATGGTCTAGGCCATCCTTCAGTATTTGGAGATGTGACTGACTTTTCAGGGGATGGCCAACAACCATATCACCAGCATATTTAACAAGTAAGCATTCGTTTGGCGATCGTAGGTCGCCAGTGTGGAGGGAGAAGAGATGAGGAAATAATATAGCCCCTTGAATAACTCCACTGTTTTTGGGAAGGACCATGGATTTTCGCTTTCCGCACTGAACGAATTGAGAGCGGGAAGTGAAATAGTCCTCAAGCCAAGAGACAGCCCAGCCGGGAGAGCCGCACGCACAAGGTTTGTTAAGAAGTAGGTGGCGCGGGAGCGTATTAAAGGCTGAGGAGTAGTCGAGAAAAACACAACCGTATGCATGGCAGCCCTTATCTTAATCTCTTAGAGCAGAATGGACTACCAGAGCAGCAGCGTCTCGTGTACTAAGCCCAACTTTATACGAAAATTGCAATGGATCAGAAAAATAAGAGGAAGATAGCGTGATGATGTCAAAAGCGACTCGTTCTGCAAGTTTCAATAGTGCAGAAGAGCAGGCAATTGGACGAAAAGATTTTGGACCAGAAGAGGAAGGTTTTTTCGGGATTGGAGTGATTCTCACTGACCTCCACTCATCAGGGATCTTAGACTCCATGAAGGACAAGTTGATGAGGTGTGTCAATGCAGGTGCTAACTGAAAAGTGCAGGATTTTAAGAGAAATTGTGAGATCCCATCTGGTCCTGCAGCTGTTGAACCCCTAACCTTATAAGATGTTTCATCACTGTTTCCACAGACGCAGGAGCAAAGACACTTGGTTATAAGGAAATGATGTCTGTCGGAAGGTGGGTGGCAGTGGGAGTGTGGATGAAGTTTGCATTTAAACTATCTAAATCTAATTTAGCATCCACATGTGCTAGTGTATTGCTTTGACCAGTGAGACGCTTAAGACTCTTCCAAATTTCATCCAACGAGAGGGGAGCGGAAGATGTAGAAGAAGTAGAAAGCTGACTAAAAAACGGCCGTTCAGTCTGGAAATCTCATGCTTTATTTGGACATTCACATCCTTTAGTCTAGCTCACAGACCTAGTTTGTAGAACAATTCCTTTTGGCGTCTCAAAGTTTTTAGTTGGGGAGAAGAGATTCTGTCAGGTCTAACCATGACAGTGTCAAGAGAACAGCAGACAGTGAAAATGTAGTTTCAAAAAGTCATGTGGTGACTGCAGCATGACTCGACATTTGAGTACTCTAGAAGGGTAGAAAACTTGTCAGATATGATGGTCTGAAGCAAAGAAATATTATGTGGGGACGTGTCTCGAACCCTTAGTTTCCTCTCGGGTATTGCTAACAGCCTTTTATTAGAGCTACAATAGATGGTTAGCTAGTCCAATAACACAGGATGATCTAAGCCTGCCACCGGAGCTCTATTTTTGACCACAAAAAGTTTGCGATGGTTTGGTCAATATGTGATCCAGAGGGGCGTCAGCACGAGTGTTGAAGGAAACTAAGTCGTCAAAACCGAACAGTGTAAGGGTGCGAAGACGTACACGGTTGAAGTCACCGCTTAAAATGATACCATGCTCGCAAGACAGTACAGAAAGTTTTTGGGAACAAAAATTAAAAAAACGTGCCTAAAGCACGTTGACATGTAGAGGGTGAAAATGTAAATGCTGACATAAATGACGCCTTTAGAATTACTTAAAAATCTTGGCTTGCAAACTACAGCAATGGCGTCTATTAAGTCGTTCGAATAAGCGAATAAGGACGTACAATTTGTGCACCATTGCTGGTTTGCAGAGACAGCCACTTCACCACCTCTGCTGCTGGTTAAGGATCTTCTGTCCAACCAAAATGTGGAAAAATTTTGGGGAGTGATGAGTTCCGACTCAGTATCGCTATTAAGCCAAGCTTCTTGCAGACAGATAACTGCAGATTTCTCATGTTCTCTTTTCAACATGAGTGCCGTTAACTCGACACTCTTGTTAAACAGGGATCTGCAATTTGTCGACATGAAGCCTGAGAGTGCCATTTCTTTAAGAGGCTTGCGTTTGTTTCCTTGCTGCCAACCAGATATATGCTTTCTTCTTCGTGTTGTCATCCTACGGAGAATTGTCGATGTTGGTGTTGTTGGTAAATTGCATATGCGGCATATTGGGCGTAACTGACATGTATTACAATCATGAAATGTTGTTGGTAAAATAACTTGTTCTCGTGCATTTGAAAAGGTAGCAGTGTACTGTAGATATGACCTCATGATCATAAATGCAGACAAACAAAGCAGAGAAAAAGAGAGGATGGTATAAGATAATAAATTCTCACTTGAATGTAGAGCAAAAAAAATGGGTGGCTAAAATTCGAAAGCCGCGCCGAAGCTGGTTGATGCTGCCTTCGTTTGCCAAACTTTGCCTCCGCCCACGCGCGTGATTTGATCTCCCCCTTTGGCACCGTAATGACGATCTCTTTACACCGATTGATCGCTGCCACCCACCCAGACCTCGTGTCTGGATGAGCAATAGGAATGGCTGGCAGGCCTGACCAAATGGCTTGCGTAAGAGTAAGCTCGTGGCGACTGCCTGTAGAGCCTCCTGCCCGCTCTTTGTTTTAGTAAAAGCTTATGCAACTAATCTGACTTTCCTGCCTTCCGATTTGGGAAATTCTGTGCCCTCGACTAGTTCTCGATGGCTATAGGATCATTGGTGACAGACCAATTGGGATCTGTAAGACAGGTTTAATCTGTTCTTCTTAGCTCATTAATGCCCCATCTGTGTGAAATTAACATAACTCTGTGAAATAGTTGTCGAGAGCGGCAGGAGAGACAAGAAAAACTGATATCGGGCTTATCAGCCGTTCTCATGCAACTTCCAGTTTTAGCTCCACGACGTTAGGAGACGACGTTGTTTTTCCTAGTATGCAGGTAAATGAATGGCAGTAATTATGAGGTATTGAGTTAAGACACGGGAATGGAAATCCCCTTCCTGTAATGCAAATAGTTTTGCGTTAAATCTCAGGACAATTGGGCTTAGAGTTAGGATAGGGCCAGGATGAGCTTCTCCACAAGGTTAAATTTTGTGGTTAGGGTTAGAACTCAGAGGAATTATAACGCTTCCTGGAATATGTGGTGGGGTTTTTCGTTCCCGGTTCTTAAAAATATGGTCACAACGACATAAGCATGTTGGAGCTGAAAGCCTTATACTCTGGGAACGTAGACAACACTAAGAGACATGCCCACTTGTCATGAAGTAGACTAAGGATAGTCAACTATATCAGGATTTAGGCCGCGAGTGATGAGCACTATCATTTTATCTGTCTAACTTCTCCTCACACCCAATCTGTCAAAAGACCGTAAAAAAACTTGATGCAACTGTAAACTCTGCTTGCATGTGAGAAAAACGTGTGACATAGCATTTCGGGCTCAAGCGAGATTGCACTCGACAGGGGACTAGTTGTGATTAAAAATCTTTCCAGCTACAGCCGAAAATCATACTCAGCAGATATTATAACCACATAATTCTTGCGGTTTTAAATGATTATCATCTATACTTATATTCCTTTTGAAATATTACTGAAAATTGTATTACTTTAATTGACTTTTTATGTACTTTACCTTACCCTTGAGGGGGGTTTCCCTCATTAATGGAAAAAATTTCCGTGGGAAAAGGAGGCTTGCAAGTAGCATGTGCAGACGAGGCAGAGTGTGTTGCGTAAGGTTTTAAAGTGCGTTCTCAGAAAGTACTGTTGCTGGTTTTCACAGATAATAAATATTGCTTTATTACTTAAACATTCACTCTAGGGTTGTCCAAACAGAGTCTATGAGCAATTACCTACGGCAATTACAGCAGGTTTCTTTGCGCTTAATTCCAGAGCAGGAGCAATTTACATGGCTTAAGTCCTACCCTAAGCCTACGCCCTTTGGAATTCAGCAGAAGGCAGCTTGTAATTTGTGGGTGCGTTCACCCTGTCTTATCTACGTCATAAGATATTAAAGATGCTTAAAAGGTTGGTCATGCTGTGAGGTTTAGCTGGTTGTACTGACAGTAAGGCCAGTTAAGCATTTACATATATCCGATGTAAAAATCATCCTAGAGATAGGAAGGCCTGTCTTTTAAGGAGTATTTCTAATGCCCTTCAAGAATAAATATTATTTAATAAAATTATTCGAATGTGGAAAACGTTCACTTGACTGTGCAGGCTGATTTTGTTGAAATTATAAGAATAAAATACTGCTTTGATTTTTGATAAGGTTTGTTGGATAAAAAACGCCAATTCAACCTACCTATTCACTATTCCCAGAGTTTGTTCCCCTTTCTAAAGGCTTCCCTCTAGAAGTTGGAGTATGCTTGAGAGAAACACCTGAGCCGCGAGCTAAAGCAAATCAAATAAATGTTTGGCCTTGTGCAATACGAATGTTTAGGACGAGACAAGCATGATACTAACTTGGATGGTTAGAGTTCAGCGAGGATATCCATGTAAGCATTCAGGAAGTCAAGTTAGGCGAAGGTACGTTTTCGATAAATTCATTATCAGGCAATACAATAATATGATGGAGGGTAGAGTTAACGAAAGTTTAAGCAACCAACTAGTTATCATTAGGGGAGAGGTGTTAATGGATAAGAGGGTCAGACTCCAGCCACTGTTTCCTGCTAATGTTTCTGATGATGAATCCACGACGGATGTCGAGACGTCAGGCGAATAAAAGTATTGTCCCAGCGATCGAGTCGACTTCTCGGTCAGATTCTAGTCTTAACTGAAGACCGGAGAGCAATAAGAGTGGAGGAGGAAAAGGGGTCCGACAATTAGATCGTGTCGTCCCATCGTCCTTGGCTCACATTTTCTTGGGAAGTGTGAGGACGCAAGGTGTCATCGTCTCTTGACGGCGTGAGTGGCCTGGGGATGCTTGATGTCGGGGCCTCATCGCTTATTCGTGGCGTGGTAAGACGCGTGAGGGCGGCTGTTGAGCTAGCATTCGGACACTGGAGCCTTAGAGCCGCTACAGGAACAACAGAGGAACGTGAAGTAATTTTCGGAGCCGCCCTCCCCTGCTGGTCCCAAATTATGACTATAATCTGACAAAGATCCCTTTACACCCCTTTTCCCCCTAATTACTACTGATTGGTTGCTGAAACTTTCGTTAACTCTACCCTCCCTTATACCATTGTATTGCCTGATGATGAATTAATCGAAACCCTTCGTTCGCCTAACTTGACTTCTTGAATTTTAATAACTATAAGGAGGACAGATTTGAGTAACTCAACTGACCCAATTGTGAAAAATGTGGCAGCCTCGGTGGGACTCGAACCCACGCCAGCAGAGGTAGGCTTGTGTACAGCATACGTTCTAGCCAACTTAGTTATCGAGACCCCACCGCACTCGTGAATTCAATCACACCTGGGTCGATTTACCCACCCAACATACTGCTCGTATGGAATCCACGTATACCGATACAGTAAGCTGATTGCCCAAGCCGGATTTTCTGAGCACGCAATCTAGAATCCACCAGAGGTCTATTAGGCACGCTTAATAATTAGGAGGGTGTTGGTGGATTTGAATAAGTCAATTGACCCAATTATAAAAAATTCGGCGGCCACAGAAGTTAGCATTATTCTTCAGACGCAAGAATTGTCTCACGAGAAAAAAGACACAGAAAGGGCAAATAAACAGCCCCCAAAAGAGCTCGCAGCCAGTGCTTACCAGTAGTTGACGAAGTAAAACGGTTTTAAAAAGGAACTTGACCAGCAGTATGTATAGTTAAAAGATCCATTGTAAAAAAAATCAATGACGCCGTAACACATACAGACAGAGAGAGAGAGAGAGAGGGAGGAATATGCGTTTTTTGAAGGTAAATATCCAACAATTTCAGAAAAAAGTGGTTCCATCTACCGAGAGCATTAAATAAGGTAAGGAAAAAGACCAAAGAATACTCAAAGCTTGAAGGTTTACATAATATCAGCATCTGTTATGTTGACAGTTCTGATTTCACCTTCTGAATTTCCGTTTCTTCACACGTGAATCAACGTGCTAGAAATGGAAGTATAGTTCTCTGATATTCCGATGTATGGCAGGGCTTATAGCGGAAGCTTCGGCGCATAGTACGGGAAGGCTTCACTGCCAGTAGTTCAGAGTGGAGAGGATGGGCGACCTCACCAAGAAGGTAATCAGAAAAATGCTTGACCGTTTTAAAGTGTCGCTGTATTATAACGTCAGCTAAAAGAACATAGGAAACACCGGCAACTGAAGAGAACATTGGGAGGATACGGTTAAAAATGAACAAGTCATTCATTAATAAGGCTCGAGAAATAACTGGAACGCAATAAAGAATAAGGGGGAGAATGCAGGCATCCATAAATTGCCAGCTTTGGGCTTTCGGTGTGTGATATGAACTTAAATGACGGATACAATATAAAAGTTAACGAATTTTTATAGAGACTATCCATATGAAGATTAAATGAGAGGTTAGATGTCAGAGTAACACCGAGGTACTGGAAAGAATATCTAAGGGTGCAGGTCTACGAGAGGGACGCAATCAGACAAACGGTGATCTGACTTCTGGTTGTTTAATAGAAGGCCATTTGCTAACGACCATACTGAGACCTGGTCCACGCCATTCCTCTGTATGATCTTGTGGAATTCCTAGAGGACGGCCCTAGTTTAATTTCAATCATCGGCCTGCAGCTGAAATTCGCGCTACGAGGTGGCATGAGTTATGTAACTAGTGTCTGTTACGAATGCTGCCTTAGCATGGCCAGGCAGTCACGGTGTGAACCGTTTGATCCATCGAATCTCTAAAGTGCGCTGGTAAGAACAGGCAGACAACGCATACGGTTGGCAAGGACCGCTCTTGAGCTCTATTAGTGCATCCCACGTGCTTCTACAAAAGGGTTATGGGCCTTCAGATTGGGACTGTTTTACGTTCACTGCTATAAACCACTTCAGAATTACTGAGTCCTTTTTAGTCCCGGCTCTGTGATAATTAATTTGCTACTAGTAATAGAAAGGTGTATAAAAGGCCAAGTTATATTTTAAAAATACGATAGTAATTCCAGCTTGAGCCTCGACCTATAAATAATACCTGCAGTTAAAACAGCTGCTGGTATTTTTTATAGTCTAAAGATCTTGTCCATAAGTCTACCTCGTAAGAGGAATGTAGAAACCTTGCATTTCTGTTCTCTGCAGTCATTGATAGACCTGAGCATTGGCTTGCATCATTATTTTAACACTACTAACTTGCGTACTAGTAACAATACTTTATTTAATAATTTTCGAGGCACTGCGTGTGAGTAGTGTTCTGAAATAAAAGACAAATATTTAATCTGCTTCAGTTTACAGACGGGGCATATGGCTTCTGGAACCCTTCGGAACTTACGGATAGAATTGAAGACCAACTACAACACGTCGATCATTAATTTCTGTACTGTCCACCGTATGCTACACAGCAGGTTGGTGCAGGGACAGGGAAATGTGCGTTCCTTAGTTTTGAGTGATAGTACACTTGTGTGGCATCAACTACACTCTTTTTTCCCTCAATTACCTGAGCCCGATGTCAAGATACAGTCAAGAAGATCGAGGTCGGGATCGGACGCAGGTGGCCGGCGCAGCCGAAGCCGCCCTATGCGCGCCATCACCCTCTCCTCCTATATTCAGCATTTGTTACCGGCACGCAACCCGAACAATGCTTGCCGTACCCTGATCTGCCGTTGAAGACCACAAGCCAAGTGACAAATGCAGCTTATGCCTTGGGGCAAAATTTATGTCTATGCACAACTCTCAAAAGGGAAAACATATATAAAATGCCGAAGGTTAAGAAAAGAGTTTACGCGAGTGAATACAAATGGGAGCGTTAAAATACAACTTTCCGTAGTCATTCAATGCAAAATTTGAATCACTAGCTGGATTTAATGTCATCATAAAGACGTGGCCGGAAAAACTCTACAGATATCGTTACAAAAAACTCCCAAAATCCCGAAAATGCCGCATTCTACAAAGTTTGACGTGATTTTGCTAATTGATAGCGAGAATTCGCCAATGAAACATATGATAAAATAAATGGACGTAAAGTCCCATTTTATTTGATTTACTTCAGCTAACTTTTAAAAAACAGAACGCAATGACACCGATCGTATTTTTTAGAAAGCTTACACCGGACAGTATATAAAGCCTGACAAATTAATCTTCAAACGCGAAACAGAAAGCAGAAGATTTTTCCTCATGGCAGATTTTTCTCGCAAGATCAATCCTCAAAAGTGTGAGGGCAAACGATAGACAAGAAATCGCTACTGTCGGTGTTTGTTTATTGAAATACCATTTATTGATTTATTGAAAATTGTATTTTGTTTATTTTACCCTTCTCGCACTCAATTTTGTTGCTCTACACAGGCGTAGGAGAATAAAGCTGGCGGAAAGTAATCACTTTTGTATGCTTTATTATACGTGTTTTTTTGCCTGCCCACGGTGTTGCCTTGCCTGCCCTCCCCAAAAAACTCTTGTACCACCACCCTGTATTCACTGTCCTAGGATTAGTGGTGAATAGGCCGGCCTTGACAGTCTCTCCTTTCTAGTGCAACCAACAGATAAGTCTTAACTTCCCCCTAACCTTAGCTCAAACCTTTACCCTTACATTAGTTCTAAATCGACTGAACGTGAACCCAGCGGCAATACACCCTCAAAATCGAAATGCATACGTAAACCCTAACTCCATTCTTTAAGCCTTACGCAATATCCTAACCCTCAACTTATAACTTGATGATAATCATAAAACCTAGGCGGAAAAGGTTGGATATGCACCTTCCAAATGAAGCGCAGTTCTCTCTCTCATCCTAAAATCTGACCATTAACCCATAAAGTATGTGAAAAAAAATGCAGCAGCCTGAAAACCAGCTAAACAGCGACAGACCCCAATGCAGTACATATATGCCCGCAGGCTTCCCCTCATAACAGTAACCCTATGCATTAACCGCCCAGCACTAGCGCCAGCTCGATGGTCCTTGTCCTAACTGCAGAAGCTTAACACCAAAAAGTACGGTAACCTGAACACGGGCAGAACGAGCATTAAATTTGACTATATTACGCCTACTTAAATCGCACAAGTAGCCAACTAACAGTAATAAGTTTCAGGGCTTACTTACTACCATCGTTGTAATATCCTAGGGAGATTTTAGGACAAATGATGGACAATGACTGGCCTAGTCTGATAATCTCGTCATGCTTACCCTTACCAACAAACCCAAAACGAGGCCGCGTGAAGGAAAGCAAGACAACCCGGACTCATGGCGGCTGACGACATCCTCCTTAGTTGCAATCTGAGATGGCTATACCACGTATTGGGATGTTTCTCGCCAAAATCCTGCTCTCATTGGCCACGGTGCGGAGGTGCGATTAACGATAAGAAATCCAATGAAAGCGAAAAGCGAGTTCCAGAAGGAGTTAAGAAGTATCCGATGCCGTCACTGGAACAAACAGTTTGTTGTCCTGAGGTTTCATATTCTCACTCGAACCCATCATCAGAGATCATCGCAGGTAAGAGTAGTGGAGGCACGAGGAGTGAAGCATTTATAAGACGTAGATTTTATATGACCGCATGCGTTCTATAATGAGTGGCTCTCGCGATCACTACTGGAGTGTTGTAAATGATATGATACTGGCTTCTCAGTCCACGCTCGAGTCGTTATGGTCCGCGATTTCATCATTTATGTTGGATGCCGACGTGGTGACGGTTAATTTCCACAAAAGCATTCGCAACTTATTTGGGCACGACGCTCTCCGATCGAACCGACGATGGGAAGCTTTTGCTATTCGAGAAGCCTCAACCTATGAGCAGGTCCCGTTTCTGCAGAGGTGCGTTTACAAGAACGTTCTGCCGAAGTGTGTTTCATGTAAAAACTCATTAAACACGGACCTGGGGCGACAAAAATGCTTGGATACGGAGGAAGAATAAGCCCTCACGCGAGGTTATGCACGTGCCATCAGAGAACTGCCTAAGAGAAGACCAGATGCTTTGAGTTCATGGGCGAGGACACCACAATACTCTTTCAGCATAGGGTGACTGAACGAACTCGCTAACAGAAAGCGACACGTGACGTTGCACTGGAGAACAGATTTCGCAAGCTGCCGAATCCACCAGCATCAGAAAGGAGGAACCGGTACATAACCTGACCTAAGAGCAAAGACAGGTTGTACAGTACGGAGCCTCATTGAACACGGCTGATGCCAAACTCGCTAACCTGACTGTAGGTGTATAGTCGGTGACGAATAAGGTGAAAAACCCTACCAAGCGCAGGATAACGTCCCTATTCGTGGCTGAATAACCACCTGAACTATTCCCCAACGTCGAATGCAATGCGTTTAGAGCTCTTAAGGCCGACCGAGACATCGTCACCATGCTAGCCAAAAAGGGACGTTCTACCGTCTTATTGGATAGAATAGACTACATTCAGAAGGTCAAAACCCTGTTGAAAGATCACCAGTTTTGTATCCGTTATGAAACCATCCACTCTTAAGGATGATACGCGATATTTAGGCAAACCTCCTGGCGTTAGAGAACTCAGGCATAATAGCGCTAACTGACGGACCCATTGTGAGAGAACAAGAAATGGCCTTGGTCCGCTTTTACGGCCTCCCCAATTTGTACAAGGAAGGCACCGAGAGGCACTTCAAAGCATAGACTAACAGAGTGGCTGTTTTGTTGAATCACATTTCTGACCGCTGCTTCGGACACCAAGGTCTGTTCATCCGCACAATTCGTGCCAAGTGAAGTGAAGTGCCAAGTGAAGTCATGACCCCTTATCTGCGCATGTCTCAGACCTGTTTACGATTACCTATGACTAAGGATTCCCGATGGAATCCGAAACGTTAGGCAAATAAAACTCTTGTTCCAGTGATCGCATCTTCGTCTTCTGAATTCATGGTATCCTTTAGTTCGATCCCACAGGATCTGGCGATCGAGACGGTCGAACTACTCCTACCAAGAAAATACGATGAGATGGAACATCACCTCGGCCACGTCCGAATCCGGCAGCTCATAAAGTTCTGTCTCTGGAAGTACGTCACATGTGATGGAACAATCTACGAGCAGGTGAAAGGAACATCAATGGGTTTACTGATTCGTGGACTTACGGCCGAGATGGTACTACACCATTTAGAGTAGCTGGGCCTCCAAAGCCATAGACCAAAAATCTGGGCGTGTTATGTGGATGAGGCCGTCGACGTTATCTAACGGGATCAGGTACTCACACTCAAAGAACGTCTCAACAGCGTCTTTCCAGATATGTAGTTTATGATAAATGCAGCAGAAAACTTTTAGTTGGCTTCCCCTGGTGTCCTTGTCTGCCGCAAGAATTTGGGTGGCCTAAAGATCAAATTGTTCAGGAAAGCGACAAATAGGCTTAAAGTACTGAACTTCAACAACAACCATCCAATCAGCCTCAGACGCGGCTACGTAAGGACCTATTATCGGCCTGTCGAGACGCACTGTAGTGAACAATAAGAAAACGTTGTAGCACTGCAATATTTTCGACGGGTGTTCCGAGAAAATGGATACCCCCGCTACTTTATCAACCGGTGCATGCGACAAAATCGCTCCGACCCCAAATTTTGGCGATCTATTCCGTGCGTCAAAAACGTATCAGAGGCCGTCTGCCGTCCTCTTGCACTAGTTAGATTGGGAGCCACACACAGACCGGAGCTAACCACAAGGTTTCACATAACGAAACCACAAGACCCACTGCCAAGGAAAGAAATACCTGGAGTCGTCTATAGGATCTGGTGTATGTGCAGACAAGGCAACTACGTCGGAAAACTGGACGACTTCTCAATTCGCAAAGTACCGAACGCGCGAAGAAATGAAGTCAACTCCGAAATCGCGGTTCGTTTGACGAGACTCCAGCACATACTCGAATTCGACGAGACAGGAATTTTCGCGAGAGGTGGAATTTTCAGACGATAAATTGGCTAACATACGTTTGTTTTCGATTAATTCTCGTCAGGCCATTACATGTATATGGCAATGAAATTAATAAACTATGCTGGTTGGTTGACAAATGCAGCGTTATTGTTGTCACGGTCGGTGGGAGGGGGTGGGGTGGGGGAGAGTTGGGGAAGTTGCGGTCGGATTGTCAATCTCTAGAAGGACTGGCGTCCAAGAACGGTGATAAGTTGTGTGTGGTTGGATTTGGGACTTGTTCGTCTCTGCGGGGGCCGTTTCCGAGGCCAGTGGTTCGCCGTGGGCAGTCGTGTTAGCTAGTTTCGTTCATATACCTGTTGCTGTGGGACAGGATATATTAATCGCACGAGCCGGCACTTGTCCTAGAGAGTAAGCGAGCATATTCCAGCATAGTTAGGGAAGGGCCAACTTAAAGGTGTAAACAGGTCCATTCTAGCACACCTGGTAGACTCAGACCATCGCGTGGAGGCCAAAGGGGCCTTCCGATTGATCTACAAGGTGCCTTCAAGCTATTCAAAATTTCTCGGACAGCGTCTGTTGATGACGGCAGAGGCGGCTTCCATCAAGCTACGCCGACCGGAGCTGCGCATTCAAAATAATTTTTTCGCGGCACCAAATTTGCCATGGTCTAAACTAGCTAGCACGACCGCCTACGGCAAACCACTGGCCTCAGAAACGGGCCGTCGCAGAGACGAACAAGTCCCAAATCCAACCACACACACCTTGGACGCCGGGCCGTCTATAGATTGACATTCTGACCGCTACTTCCCCAACTCTCACCCACCCCCCTCCCACTGACCGTGACAGCAATAACACTACATCTATCCACTAACCAGCATAGTATATTTATTTCATTACCATATACATGTATAGGCCTGGCAAGAATTTATCGAAAAAAGCGTAAGTTCGCCAATTTATCTTCTGAAATTTTAATGGGAATTTTCGCACGTTTAAAATGCAGCAAAGAGGTGGAAGTCATGTTGGCCGCGAATTGCTTGGATCAGTATATAAATAAGTGCCATGGCCTCCCCAACCCATACTCCATGCTAAGGCTCAGTTTTGTGACAGCAATTCGCCCCTCAAAGAGCACACGGGCGAACGCGTCTTATAACACAGGCGTCAAGGGGCCAGATGGCCGCGCAATCATCAAACCGAAGTCCAGCACGGGTAATGGAATTTCAGGAGACCACGACCTGCAAGCTGGGCACCAAACAATTAGCGCACAAGCGGGAGAACCGCTGACTGTCATAAGTATACATTAGCATTGCGAGTGTATATTATAAATACGGTAAATCCTTGTGGATGAATTATTCGTTTCTGCGATTGTCTCTTATAATCGGTCCACAATGAAATCCCCAACGGCAGCCGAATACAGTTTTTTGTTCCGACGATCAAATCTACCTCATCTCCATCACGATAACAAACAATGTGCATGATAAAACGACTCGGATACGGGCTGGCAAGCTATCAATACACTTATTACGCCACCTCAGCAGTTTCCGTGAGAACTGCTAAAAATAGAACACATGTGGGTACAGGGCAAGCACCTCTTCTAACTTTTGCGCTCCTTGTGCCTTCAGTACCATTATACCCGACTGGCTCTGATGTCGATTTCCAGTTAGAATTCAAAACACCAAGAAAATAGACTGCTTGCTCCAACTATCGCATCCTCTTTTTCTATAACGAAAGTCAATCTCTGATTTTACCGGTACTTGCAGAACTTGCAATAGGTGCTCACTGACAAACTCTTCCTAATACAAGCGAACATGCACAACCCAGGAAGTAATTGAGAAGAAGACGAATCGATTGCTAGGACAATGATTTTATTCACCTGACGTTTCCAGATCCGTCGCGGATTCGTTATCAGCATTACTTGCCTCTGAATGTTTGCAGCAATGACTGTGTCCTATGAATGCTGCAAACCCCTGTGCATGTATTACCGTTTCTGCTACTGCTCTTTGACTTTGTCTCTGATGATAAACCCGCGACGGATCTCGAAACTTCAGGCGAGTAAGCGTATTATCCCAGCGATCGAGTCGTCTTCTTTATACTCTTCCCGTTGTCTCCTGGGGCTCATACTTGAGCCCTACCAGCAGTCATCCAGCGGCTAGGTGGAAGTACATTACTGACGTAGAAAAGGGAGGCCAGAATGATGCGTTTTGGTGCCTTAGCCATCATCAGCCAGGCTGTGCAACTACCAAATTCTGTTGCACTTTATACCGGTTAACTCATCTAAAGGTGGTGTCAATGTGTAGAACCGGCAAGACAGATAACAGACTTGTGCAAATCAACGTGGTCAGATAGAGGTGCCTTACTTGAACGAACATGTTCATGTTTGCAAAAGTGTGTGCTATAAGCCATATGTAGGTATGAAGCAATGACGAATGGTTAAATGGTAGTTAAAAGAGGTGCGTGAAACGTGAACACGACACCTGGGTTCGGCTGTCAAGTAAGAATTTGACGATATGCAGAATGGCTGCAGTGGAAGTAGAGAGTGCTAGACATGGAAAAACCATGGACCCTTTCGGTATCCTAACTGAAAAGACGTCGTGAGAATGCAAACCGCTGATAGCCTCATATCTGTTCTGTGCAAAACTCCTTCATTTTCATGCGCAAATCCTCAGACGCCTGCTTTCTCGGTAACAGAGGAGAAAGACGTCGGTAAAGGATTTCGAAAGTCAGGCGAATAAAAATATTGTCTCAGGGGTCACATTTTCTTCTTAAAGTATACCCTGTCAGTCTGACCTAAGCTTCACATATGAGTGAGGTGGTCGAACCATGAAAGACGTCTGCAAGAAATGGTGGAGTGATGAATACAACTCGCCTGACAGGCAGGTGATGTGACTAAGATCAATTTAAATGGCGGCACATGATAAGGAGGAGTGAGGTGCAGTTGACGGATGTGGGTGAAGTATGCAGGACGGAGAGATAGAGGTCGAAGAGGTGGGGAAGCAGGGGGTCGGGTCAACAGGGCTCGCACGGCGGAATGCCCGGGACAGAAACTTTGAGATGGTCAACGCTCACGACCTCCTCGCGAGTTCCGCTTGGATGCAGAAGGTCTTTGCCTCTCGACGGCCAACCTGGATGAGGTCATCGTAGAGAAGTTCCAAGGGCCGGCAAACTCGATCACCTCGCAGAAAGAGGTGAGAGCATGTCGCTAAGTCTTTCTCGGAGACCCAGGGCCTAGGCGGAACCGCAGATAGCACCTGCATAGACTGTCTGATGTGGCGCAAAAGGTTGGTAGGAGCGGCGACCGTATCTGGAAGGGCTGGCGAGATCAGCTCACCAGGAATCCAGACAGTGGCGCTGAAAGTCAGTGAAGTGGCAGAACAGTCAAGATTCGACCGTCAGCTGAAGGTGAGAGAGTGAACAGTCACTACAGAGCTAGAGATCCCATCTGTGCTTGCCACACATACAACCTACCTCCCATTCTACGCACCGCACCAGAAGTTCACGTCACAATAATCCCGTCTCAGGTTCGAGGAAAAGGGCAACGGCATCAACAGTACGCGTGTACTCCGTACTGGCAAGCTCCAGGCATGTGCACGTGACAGTTCGCTAGGGTTATGTGTGCGCGACTGAAGACGTACCATTTGAGAATAAGTCAAGGTTTTACAGGTAGTTGTTTAAATGGGAAAAAGTACTAAGTACTTGTTCGAAAAGTAATAACCAAAGTGCAGAAACTGTTGTGTTTGTTCTGCTTCGATCGGCTGTATTGTGTTCAAGGTTTATGGTCAAATATGCAGCCTGCGCGAAGAAACATTTCAAGGACATCTTTTCTGGTCGCATCCATTTTGATATGGCGAGCAGTACGTAACTAAATGATGCCTATTTAAATATCTAAAACGGCCGCCGAACTCTGCTTTCAAGGGTTATTTTCATAAATCTCAAGGATTATTAATAAACCTATTAATTCACTTCTTCTTGGTGAACATCTGGCGCTATCTTCATTGATTGCTTGCCACAGCCCATCTTAGGAGTCCTGCTGTTATCTAGAATAATGCAGTATCAGATCTCAAACTAGGGCTGGTGGGTAGTTCTCTGCAACCATAAGGGATTTGAGACGGTCACCTGGAGCCTCATAGCTAAGTTGGGAGAACACCAACCGTACAAAAGTTCTGCCGTCTCTGTCGCGAGCTTGAATCCAACTGACGCGACCATGTACTCACAGCCAGATAGTTCCTTTTGTATGACGAGCTACTGGTATAGTAGGCAGAATATATGGATTAAACTGGCCCGCCCATGTGACTCGGTTCACAGGAACCTCTAGGAAGAGGGGTGAGAGTCAAAAAGGGTTTGCCGGGTGTTAAAACACCAATTCAGCCGCTGCTCTGATTAAGTAAGACTCGCCAGTCAGGGAGAATTAACGGTGTGTGCCTTCTAGGCAGAGTACGGTTTCGTGAACACACAAGTGAGAGCTGGGTGCCAAAGCCAAGGTGGAGACTGTTGAATTAATTCGATGGATCTTGCGAGCTTACCATTTATCACCATCGAAAGATAAATCAAGTACAATAGGTGCGCTTGATGTGATCTCTGACCCTTAAATCGATTACTCCGGCTTGGTCGTTATTTCTATATGAACTGGGAATTTTTTGTTAGGGACCTACTGCAATTACCACAGCAAAAGGGCCTCCAACGTTTTGCAGTTATTTTTAAATATATAAAGCACAATTCTTACATTACCCGATGTCATGACCCAAAGTTAGTCACTAGTTCTCTTGCTTTACTGCTGGGAAATACCCTCAAAGAAACTATGCTGTGAGTTTGTAAGCGGACGCTTACAAGAACGTCATTTTGTTGAATATGCTTCCGTTGGTAACGCTTACATAAAGAAAACTACCATGAGCCATTAAGGAGCCAAGAAAGAAATGCATTCTTTGTCATCCAGCCAACCAGAAACCAAATCAAATTAATTGCAATGCGGTCTTATTATACCTATATCTTGTAAATTTACCTCCTTTGACTCTACTAATGAAATACCAAACCAACAACCGCAAAGACAAGTCTGTAGTACAGCCAAGGCACTTACCACCTACATTACGAGACTCTGACCAGGAACCGTAAGTATAATCTACAAAATTAAATAAAGTTAGCTGACTGGCCAAACACGATTTTCTAAACAGTCAATCTAGAATTCACTAGATCACTGCCAAGGTTATTTCGCTGTCATCGATTCGAATCTATTGGATGTCGCCCAGGGTTTTAAAAATCAAGTAATTCGAATTACTCAAATCCGCCCAAGTTCTTATCAGGTTTGAAAATGTTTTTGAAAGGATTACCTCTGGTTGATGGACAGCTAGTAGTATAGTACTAGCACTCCAGAAGCTACTACGACTGTTGTATGGGCTCCAACAATTAGACCCAAGGCAGATTGGGACGAGTGAGTTCCGTTAACGATTGGTGAAAGTTCATAAACTAGTGTTAATATCTCCCCATCTAAATCTGTAAAACAATGAGCTCGTGGTTCAATAATTAGAGCGTTAGACTGCAAAAAGGTCGCGAGTTGGAGGAATGGCCATTCTAGCCTCCCCGGTCTTTCCCGGAAATAATATCAGGGTTATTTCGTTTAATGATTTATATCAATGTCAGAAAATTGTATATCCGCTCTAAAACCCACCAGCGTGTTTATTTGTTCCTTTAAAGAGACATTTAAATGCTTGTTTCGTCGCCTATCTATAAAAGAAGGTTTTCCGATCGCCTACAGCAAATGCGTTGACCGCAGCAAGGCCTGTCGGTTGGCAGCCCCAGGGCGGGATGTGCCCATCGGTATCCAATCAGAAAAAGACATAATCTTGGTTAGCTTTAAGTTTTTCGTTCGTCGAGGGTATCTAAGTCACGCATCGTGAAGAACCTCAATCGACAGGGCACTTTATGTTTACCGAAGACGATCCTACGTGATATCAAAAACAGGGACGAGAATTCGTTTCTATGGGCCAGTGGGTTGGCATCGCTGACCTCTTCCACTATATAAATATACTAGGTCCTCTTCCTGTTCAGTTGGTGAAGTAGCGTTCGTGAGCAACTATCGCACTGGACAGGGCAATTGTTTATTTAACTCGTTCCCAATGCTTTCGGAGATTTTGTAGTGACAAACTTGAGGGATCAACGTGCCAACATAAAAATATGTTTCCGGTTAAGGAAAACGAAGGTAGAAATGGTTTTAATGCTTCGGTAAGCCTACAGGAAGGAAGATCCACACCAGGTAGGTTTTGAAGTGGTTTGTCTGGATCAGCAATGACCAATTGTCCCTTGAAGACGAACCGTCTGCGGGTTTTCCTTCAACGTCCATTGCAGATGAAATCAAATACAAAGTTTACAATGGTTTGCTTTTGACCTCAAAAGAGTCATTCAAGTTTAATTTGTTCCTTTTGGCATCAAACTGAACTAACATTCCTACCTTCAAGTGCTCAAGCGATTGCCTGAGGCAATGAGGCCAAAACAACCTAAATTGTTGTGATCAGAGGATTGGTTACTGTATCATGACAATACTGAAGCCAACACAGCGTGCAAAGTCAACCGATTTTGGCGAAAAACGCCAGGATAACGCTTTCAGGCCCCTCTTACTCTCTCGAACAAACCCCTTGTGACTTCTTATTTCTAAGGATAGAGAAAGTTCGTAAGGGAGCAAGTTTTCAGAGCGAAGAAAAATCAGAAAAATCACTGGATTCTCCTGACAGCATAATTTTAGAAGATTATAACCAAATGTTTCCAATGTTGAGAACCCCCTGAGACAATGAAAACCACAACCAGACCGGCTTATGTTAGCCCCCGTGCCCGTGGGCGCCAATTGCTGAACCGCCTACACGAACACAAACTGGTGGTTCGGAGACTAGACTCAAACTCGCAGGTTGCACCTAAAATTGGGGAAATTAACCACATTTTTGATATTCAAAGAACGATGGTGTTAAGCCGAGGCACGTCAAACTCTAGACGACTAACACTTGGGGCATGGCGTTTAGATGCCACCTCCGTCAACAGGCATCTAGACCTTCCCGCGGCCTCTCCCATTTCGTGAATAGAGGACAGGAAAAGGCCACACAAAACTTCCGCAATGCAAACAAAGACGGCCATGCGACGGGCTCACGGGAAGAGGACTCAGGATTAAAAGCATCTTCCATGGAAGGCACGAAGCGCAACACCAATTGCCATCAAAATACGCCAATATTCATACGAAAGGGAGGCAAAGAACAAGAAAATAATCGATTATTCCAAAGCCAGTTCAACTACACGTTAAAATCGCTGGATCTATCGTAGCAGTACATGCTTTGACAAAGGAGAGCCGGCCCAGCACTCCTACAATTGCATATCATCCACTGGACAATATGTTGAAGGGGATTAATGTTTGTAAGACGGTATTCCTTGTAAAAATGCTTATTGCATAATTCCTTGCCATACATGTTAAAGAAGCTCTCAATTCAGCGAGAAGGATGGAGGTGAAAGCCAGATTATTTATTGAGAACAATCAAAGGGCCGTCCTTAACGGACCTCGTGAATAATATTACGGTTCAGTCAAGACTCTGTTATCGGTTATTTGCACACTACATAGGGACAGTGGGCAGCCGTAAAAGCAATCAAAAAATGTCTGGTTAAGCAAAATAGCCACTCTGACATTTTATTTCTCGTCTTGAATCACACGTGATCTGTCCAATTTGTAGTCGAGGCGCCTACACACCCAAGCTGTCATACCCTGTAGAGGACTTTAGCAGCCACTTGGAACCCAGGATCAGCCACTGACGCATAACGCCTTTGGCCTGCAAGGCCCGCGCGTGCACGCCAGCCTTCACCCATCTCAAGGTCGGGCCCTACCGCAAGTCTATATATCATCCACGTGATTGGCTACTGTAACAAAGCATGCGCCGGCTATCTGTCTTCCCGACGATGTCATCACTCCAGAATTGATGCTCTGGCAGCCGAACCGTGGTCATGCGAGAGTCAAAACTAGTTACATCTATTCTCCCATGCTTCTGCAGAATGTATGTTCAACCATCGATTTCGATTAGGTCCACTGCTTCTGCAGAATACACTATTCCTAACAGTATGGATTTCCCACCGTCTTTTTTTTTCACCAAAAGGATCCATGAGCCTGGAAGACCGTAACTGTTAGGGTCAACCTTCTTAGCCTTAAAACCTATCGATAACCCTTTGGCTGTGAAATCTGGATATAACGGGACGTGCCGGATAAGCTGCTTGCAATAGCAACAGGGGTGGCCAAATCCATACGGCATGCAGCGCGTCTTCCCATATCGCTCCAAGCGCTTACTAACATTTTTAATTTTAATATATATATTTACTTTTGAGACTGAATATAATCTTTTTATGTAATCCTTCGCGTAGGAGCCACTTTATACATATAGTCAGATGCAATGTTTGAAATTTTAAAGGTCTTATTCTCCTCTACGCATTACATATATAGGAGGAGTTCACGAGTAAAGGTACACATGTGAGCAAGACGTGGATAAGTCTCCTAAAGGTACTACAAAATAGATTATTTTAGTTTCAACTTCAAATTAGGCATCATTTTAGATGGCAGAATACGGCATTTCATTTTAATTTTCGGCGAGATTCTGTCAACGATAAAGGATCTCGAGGGACACACCTAGCAGCAGGTGTTCGAGCCTTTATCAGTGAAGTAGAAATTCTCCAGATAGCCTTACGCGACAAAATGCCAGAGGCTAAAGAGACGCACATTCGAATTCCCACACATGACGGACTCATGAAGCAGCAGCATCCTAATATTCTCAAAGAATGGGGTCCTTGATAGATAGTGCAGCCTACTTGTTACGCATTCACTTCAAAACCCAGATATTTTGGCATCAACAGAGGAGAATATACGAGTTCCAGGAAGCAACTTAAAAGAAGAAGATGCAATCATTGGAACAAGAGTTTTATTTTCCTGACGTTTCGGATTCTATCGAGAATCCTTTATCATAGGTAATCATAGGAAAGTCGGAGACATGCGCAGATAAGGGTGATGCATGCACAGGTTGCACTGTATTGATAGTTTCTAGCGGTCACTCGTACGCGTACTATAATTGTCAGTTCCCGTAGCCACCGCTTAAGGTCTTAGCTGGTGCGATGATGGCTCATTAAGTGCCATAGTTTGCTTGTCAGCGTCAGATGTGGGCTTGATAATTGCGGGACAAATATGCTTGCTGACGTCAGAGTTGTTGTTGCGTCCGGTCCTTCCCACGTGACTAATCATGTTGCATAGGAAATTTCTCATTATACCGTATGGGAACACCAAACCGTTGCGCTTGTTGATGGACTGGTGGCCTAAGAACCATGACTCGAGCAGCTCGTGGCTCACGCGGTTAACACCTCTTGTGCGGATTTAAGCCTGGTCAAAATTGACGATATACCTGGGTCCCGTCGAGTGAGCTACAACCTGGGAGTTGGCGTCTTTCTTCCTCACCGCCACTGCATGCTCGGCCACTCACGTCCGGAGTAATCTTCTGGTTTCTCCGACGAAGTTGCTTTGTCCGCAACTGCACCAAATCCGGTAAACTTCTCAAGACGTTCGCTACCGTGGCAGTGGGTCTTTCGGTCTCATGACTTCGGCGCCTGATGGTTGTGTAGCGACATTGTATTTCATAGCCATGCTTTCCTCGGACACCGCGGGGACAGGCCGTTCAAAGTCACCCTCTGTCTGGCCAACTGTCCAACCACTTCTCAAGGGCAGTGCACTAAGGAAGTTTCTGCTGAGTTGTTTACGCTCACTCACTTCCAGAACCGGTGATCTACTGTTTGGATGTAATTGTCCGGTCCCGGTAATCTACTTGCCAGACTGCACCGCTGGAATCTGGCTCATTCATGGCTGGACTGCACTTGTCTGTGAGTCACTTATCTCTAACTTAAATTCCACTCCTGTTACACCTTATTGAATTATCCCTAACGCTCTGGTCTTTCAAGCCTTTTATTATCTACCAGTTCTTAACCTTTGGGATACGTTATAACGTCTATTATCTGGCCGGACTACTTCGCATACCACAGTTGGTTCTGGCCTATGCGAAACTTCAGCTCCGGGTTGGGTGAGTAGGCGGCTGACCGCTCCCAATACATTCTTCACGTACGGAATAGCTCGCCAAATATTTAGGCCACTTGGATATGGCTTCTTCTCCCGTTTGCAAATGCATTGGTTGACATAATTGCGCGGGTATGCATTCGCTGTCAGTACCCCTCGAAGACGTTGCAATTCAGCAATGCAATCAATGCATTTGCCAACGAGAGAAGAAGCCACATACAACTGGTTTAAACGTTTGGCGAGCTCTTCAGTACGTGAAGAATATATCGGAAGTGGTCAGCTGCCTACTTACCCCTTTGGAGCTGTATATGCGCACAGGCCAGAAGCAAACATCAGGCGCCGAAGTCATGAGACCGAACGACCCACTGCCACGGCAGCAAACGTCTTTAGTAGTTTACCGGATTTGGTGCAGTTGCGGAGAAACCAGAAGATTACTCCGGACGTGAGTGGCCGAGCATGCAGCGGCGGTGAGGAAGAAAGACGCCAACTCCCAGGTTGTAGCTCACTCGACGGGACCCAGGTGTATTGTCAATTTTGACTAGGCCCAAATCCGCACGAGAGGTGTTAACCGCGTGAGCCGCGAGCTGCTCGAGTCATGGTTCGTAGGCCACCAGTCCATCAACAAGCGCAACGGTTTGGTGTTCCCATACGGTAATCTGAGAAATTTCCTGAGCAACAGAATCAGCCACGTGGGAAGGACCGGACGCAACAACAACTCTGACGTCAGCAAGCATATTTGTCCCGCAATTATCAAGCCCACACCTGACGCTGCCAAGCAAACTATGGCACTTAATGAGCCATCATCGCACCAGTTAAGACCTTAAGTGGTGGCTACGGGAACTGACAATTATAGTACGCGTACGAGTGACCGCTAGAAACTATAAATACAGTGCAAACTGTGCATGCATCACCCTTATCTGCGCATGTCTCCGACTTTCCTACGATTACCTATGATAAAGTATTCGCGACAGAATCCGAAACGTCAGGAAAATAAAACTCTTGTTCCAATGATTGCATCTTCTTCTCCTATTTTGACATCCTTAGTTTCTGCGGAGATGTAAGCATCGATGAGCCTTATATCAGACACACCCCAATAAATCAAAGGCCTATACATGCGAGTCCCAGGAAGCAATTGAGAAAAAGACTCGGTCGAATAAACGTATTGTCCCAGCAATTGAGTCTTCCTCTTCTCAAATCAGTGGCTTACCAAAAATGACGGCGATATGGTTGCTCGAAAGTCGTGAAAAACCTGCAACCCCTAGCGTTGTTCGTTGTTAAGGCCTGTCATTTTGAAACCTTTTCTGCATTTTAGAAAATAACCATGAATAACTACTCACTAATCAGTTACGGGACTCAGTGGTCCCATTTTGCCTTGGAGCTCAATCTCGAGCACTGCCAGCAGCCGCCCAGCGGCGAGCATTTTAGACAGGTGGACAGTACTGACAAAGACAAGTGAGAATAAAATGGCCACTTATGAATCATTAGCGATCACCAGCCATTCATTCTCAACCTTAAGTGGTGCACCACCCGAGGCTCGGACCCGCAATCTGTTGATTCGGCAATAACGTTTAAAAATGCAATATTGCGAATAGAAAAAATTTACAGTCCCAGGTCTCTGTTGTAAAGAATATGAACCCACGGTCACTGTTCCAGTTTGCTTATTAACCAGAGATCTCGAACTCATATAGAAAGCAAGGCATTTTGCATTCAAGCCATCTATTTTGCGGGTTGTCCCGCTGTGTGGCTTTATGATGTTGTAACAGAGTGCTTGATACACGTCTCTGGGTGTGTCAGCCACGCAGGCCTCTAGCATTTCCTGCCTCGTCTTTTTGCCGATTTATTGTTTGCTCGCAAAACTGCCCCTCCACTGTTGCATTATCAAGGAAGTTGCACATAATGCTTAAAGCAGATGAACGCGTGATCACTAGAACGATTAGTTTATTAGCTTCAGCTTTCGGACTCGTACGGAAGGCCTTCATCAGAGCCTGCAAGAATACAACAGTAAATGAGTGGTTGCTGTAGTCCAACACTTAAAAACCTGAAAATTTGCAGAGGTGGAACGAAATTTCAATGTATACAAAAATGAAGGAGTAATTACTCCGATAATAGGCGTATAAGCCTCAGCTTTTGGACTCGAAAAGGAGGCCATCATCCACACTCTCCCACGGTGGCGTGACAGCGTGCTTCCTTGGCTGGGAACTGGGCCGTGTCTAGAATTTTGATAAAAATTATATGAGATTGGTCATTCATTGTAATTTTTGTAAAGATTAAGTCAAAACTGACTTTCTGTAGATGAAGTGCAATATTTTACGGGGCGAAACTTGCCAATTTAACTTACGCCGGTTTCTACGGATCAAAAGCTGCAATTAATGTAATTTAAAATAAGTGTTGACATCGCAGCGGGTTTTTCTGTCCCGAGCATGCCTACTCGTTATCTACGGTCTCATAAAACCGACTATGATTCAATGCACCTGACGATTTGACCAGAAGGCAGCAACTAATGAGTTCTAGACATTATTTCAAGAACCCAAATATGACGGTGAATAAGCTTTTATAGGTTAGTAAAACTCAGACAAGGGCGGAAGTTTACAGATCTGGAGAAGTAAAAAAAGCAAAAGCACCAACCACTGAAGGTGAAGGAGAACAAAATGTTTTGTTTGATAGAAGAAATTCTTCGAGAAACTGCAATAAACTTTAGTTGTGAATTTTCGACACTAGCATGCCAAGTCGTCTTTGGACGCGAGGAAATAGCGTGAAGAGCAGTTCGCATTTTTAAATGGACCAAAAAATCGATAATGCTGTGTCAGCTGTGGCCAGTAGCATGCTTTTGTGGTAAGTCCTTTTTCTAGGCATTTTTAAGGTTGGTGTACATTGAATCCAAATCAACGTGCCCGTTAATGCAGGAGTCGTCGGAGTTGATAGCTTCTAAAAACTTGCGACCCTTCTTGTATGGGCAAGAGCCGACAATGCAAGTTTCGTCACATGCAAATTGGTGTCCAGTTTCTAGTGTGCGCATGGCGACCTCGGATGACGGATATCGTCCCTCCACCGCTCGCTGATGTTAGTGTAAGCGTGTGGAGGCCGATCGTTCTGTCTGTCCGCAATAATTTGCATTGCAGCTGCTATAAGGGATTTTGTAAATGACCTCTTTTTTGTCTAAATAGCCAACCCTATCCTTAGGGTGTACAAGCTGATTTCGTAGAGTATTCGTTGGTGTGTGCGCCACTTGGATTTGATATTTCTTCAGGTGTCTTTCAACGAGTTCAGACACGTTTTTAATATGTGGAAGTGTTCGCCAATTTCTTGGATTAGACACTTGATCGGAACATTCTAGTTCCTTTTCTTTTGTCATTTTATGCATCGACGCACGAACTCTCTGGGGTAACCTATTTTTGAAAACAGTGTGAACAGGTAATTTAGTTCGGCTTGGTAGGGGTCGGGGTTAGAACAGTGCGTTTTTGCTCGATTCATTAGAGTGATGACAGCATTCCGTTTATGAGCAATTGGGTGGTTGCTCTTGTAATGAAGGATAACATCAGCATAGGTCTTTTTGCGGTAAACCGATGTTTGAAACTTTTCGTCAGTATTACGCTGTACAAGGACGTCAAAAAAGGGGAGTTTACTGTTAATTTCTGTTTTGAGTGTAAATGTGATTCCAGGTACTGTTGAGTTGATAATGTTGTGTGGTGTTTCCAGTTGGTCCTTTTTGACAATGACAAACGTGTCATCGACATAGCGTACCCACAACTTGGCTTAACTAGTAGTAGGGCCATAGTTTCTAATTTTTGCATCGTTATTTCGACCATTAAGCCTGAAATTGCTGACCTTATCGGTGCTCCTTTTATCTGTTTATAGTATTGTTGAGTGAACGGGAAATTCGTTTCCAAACATAGATCTAAGAGTTCCAGCAGGGCAGATGCAGGTGAGTCCATGTTGTAGGAATTCAGTAATTCTTCTGTGTATTGCTTTGCTAAATCTAATGGTATTGATGTGAAGCGGGAGACAACATCAAATGATACCATTATTTCTTCTGCTGTTATTTCAAGCCTTTGTAATTTGTTTAAAAACTCCATAGAATTGTTGATTGACGTTTAACAATCTTTTGTCAATGAAATGAGTTAGCACACTCCTTAGATCAGTTGAACACGGCATTTTTGCACATAAGCCGATATAAGGGGACCGCAATACGCGCGAAATCTTTAATAAAACGATGTTAGTAGGAAGCCAAACCCAGAAGACTACGCAGTTCAGCGACACACGTAGGTTGTGGCCAGTGTTTTACTTGCTCAGCTTTGGCGAGATCAGTCTTAATGCCACTGGTAGAGACAATGTAACCCAAGAAGGGTACTGAGCACTTAAATAAGCAACATTTCGATGGGTTAAGTTTAAGACCCACGGCCTGGAGACGATCAAAAATGATCTGGAGATTTGCAATATGGGACTCCACCGTGGACCTGTGGACGATGACATCATCCAGGTAAACAAGACACGCGGAGGGGCACAAATCTCGTAAGACCACTGGTGCCCATTTTCAAAATGCTTTGTCATCAAAGATAACGATTAATTATATGGCCTCGTAAACAGGGCAAGAAAACAGGTCCCGTCGCAACACAGGTGCTTTGTCCCAAATTCTGAGGCAATTAGGTTTAAGGTTAAGGTTAAGGTCAACACTATTTTTGGCTAATATTAGAGCTACAGTTTATCTTAGGACGGGACGTTCAGATTTCCATTTACTGTAAAGAATAAGGTATAATTAATCATTACCGGAAAGAACAATAAAACCGATACGGTTACTGTTAAAAGGATGATACTATTTCTGGAGCAAGACTCCCGAAAGATCATAAATATGTGCTGAGGTCCAGTCATCATCAGAGACTGACAGTGTCAAGCCATTATTGTGCGGGAGTGTCACACCGCATAAATCTCAAGCCCTGCGGCCAGCTTGCATTGGAAGCTAGACTGTGTGGGCGTAGGGCTGGATCAACGTGTGTGGGCTGCTGTGAAGAGCAGGGTTTGTCAGGCTAGGACCTTGAGGGTTGAAGGTCATGGAACATCGGGAGGGATTTGGCATCCTCTATAAAAAAGCATCATCTCACGTCAGCATATTAGGCAGAAGCTCAGAGTGCTTCAATCATATTCACTTTAGGTTTTCTGATACCGTTATACATAAGACTTGACTGGTAACCAAACAGGCCTGTTTGAAAAGGCAACTTTAATTCCGAAATCGCTGGGAAAAGCGATCACGTTGTCTTATTTGTAACTCTCGTCTGTCCGCCTTGCCTAACTCCAGGTTTGCGGCCTCTGCTGTTCGAACCAGGGTTCTTCGGTCATCAAGTATTAAGTAACCTAACACTCTACGTTTGAGTACTTGCTTGCTGATGTCTGCATACTAGGCAGCTCCAAGTGCCCCAATCTCATTACACCGTAGGACTATCGTTGTCTGCACGTACCGCTATACTTAAGACTTAACGGGTAACGAAAAGACGTTTGACAAGCCTACTGTAATTCTAAACCTAAACTAAACCTCATTTCCCTATGTTTTACTCTTCAGCGGGACCGCTAAATAACCTAAAAAGGTTCTCTGAAAACTAAACCCATAACTACTTTTATATTTCGTGTATGAGAACGTTGAGTGCAAACATTGACGTAGGAAATATCTCGTGAATGAAATGCTTGCGCCGAAACGAGGTCCAATGGCGCGGAAAGGGTGACATTTCTGAATTATTAACCTTCGTCTGCCAGCCTTAACTAAATCTATCTCTGCAGCACCCACCGTTCGAACCAAGCTTATTTGGCCATTAAGCGGTATGTAGCCTAACGGTTGAGTGATAAACTCCTTACACTGTTGTTAATGATGAGGGTTGTTTATCTTAGTAGAAGGGTGTAAACCAAGTGGGATACAGGACATGTCCGAACTAAAATTCTGGTAGGTAGACACACAGCGATTGACAGTGAATGTTTTAAAGAAATGCCAATCCGAATTCTGAAATTCACTTTCGACGAGAAAAAAACTCAGGTAAAGTTATTGGATTAATTACTATGCAACAGTCTGCCACTGGCACTTCCTTTACGAAAGCATCACTTTATGGTTGCACACTAGGTAGCTCGATCTATCAACTGGGGCTGGGAGGTCATAGTGGCTGACAGACCTAGAAAGCCCGCCTGCACGTGTCATACACAGGACCTGATCACAAACGCGTATACAGCGGGTGGGCGGCTCGGATGTCACATGCGGGGAATTGCCATGTAGGTCGCATTAAGAAAGAGCCATTGGGGCCTGACTCTCAGTTCACCAGTGAACCATCCACCCCCCGCTCTCGCCATGAGCAATTGGTAACTTCACTGCAATATGAAATCGGCATGCTCCAAACCCATTTGGTTGTAGGTATCCGGGTGCCGTTAAACGTAAGACTTGACTGGCAATAAAAAGGCATGTTTGAGGAGCCTACTTTAGTTCTAAACTAACCAACATATCACAGCTCCGTGTTGTGTTCTTGAACGGGGCCACTGACTGGCTTAACCCGGTTCTCTGAGACCTAAACGTAAAATTACTTTAAATATAACTGCTTGAATAGGCCAGAGGGAGAAGATGAGAACAGTCTTTAAATTTTTACGGTAAAGAGTTCTGTGTACAGAGACTAAAGGTGGAAACTTCGCCTGCATTAAATTCTTCCGCGGAAACATGCCGTTTATGAATTTTTAATTGTCGCCTGTAAGACTTGCCTAACTCCAGATTTGCGGGTCTGGTGTCCAAACCAGGGTTCCTTTCTCATCAAGTATTGAGTAGTTTTACGCCCTATGTTTAAGTGATTGGCCCGTTGCCCTATGAGTTTGGATCGCGAATGTTAACTTTACTAGAAGTGTGTTAAGCCAGCGGGATGCTGGACATGCTCGACCTGAAGTCCTAATAGACCGTCGCATAGCGATTGACAGTGACTGCTTTCGAATAAATGTAAGCCCTATCAGTTCATGCCTCAGACCTGTTTACGATTACCTATGACTAAGGATTCCCGCCAGTATCCGAAACGTCAGGCAAATAAAACTCTTGTTCCAGTGATCGCATCTTCGACTTCTGAACTGCTTCCTGGGACTCGAATATTCGCTACTATTGGTAAGCCTAAATTCTGAAATGTGCTTTCCGCAGGAAAAAAAATGATTTAATTATGGTTATATGATTAATTACTATGCGGCACGATCTGCCGTTGCAAGTGAGTCTAGGATTTTCAGTTCAGCACCGGTATGCCGTTCTTGTATGAAACAGCATACGTTCCTCTATACGGTTTAAATAATACCCAATAGTGCTCGCACAATCCTGCAATGACTGAAAAAACCACTGGGACTAACTCACTACGCTTTGCCTTTAGGCTCATTTTCCAGCCTCGTTAAAAGCCGCAGAGTGGCTACTATCATCGGCAGCTGAAAATTACCTGCAAAGACAAGGGAGCTGGAATTGTCACCTGCGGCATCTAAAGAGTCATCAACTAATGATATCCAAGCACAGATTCTGCAAACACTGAGGCAAAAAAAGATAGCATCTTGGTTAGAAGGGCAATGCTCTTAAAATTTTTAATATACCTGATAACAATCGCCAGGACAATGGGTCCGTGGCTCAGTGCACTGGATTGCTAATAAACAGTTTGTGAGTTTGAGCTTCAGGGACTGCATAACCTTTAGTCGTGTATGGCTGCCTGTTACCGGCTAACAAGTCAGAAATAACCACCTCAGTGCCTCCTGGCTTTGTTGGTTATGTGGTTAGCTCTGGAAATTAAGCAGAAAAACGATGGCATTCGTGCCGTGGAGTTTCTTGCCTTGCTTGGATCATCTCCTATCCCTAGGGTCATGACCGTCTATGCGCCGATATAAATGATTCAGAAACAATCTGGGAATTAATTCTCACTTATTTTTGGCGCTCCCTCTACGAAGAGCGAGGATGATGTACTTTATGTTCCTGGTTATTGGGCTTTTCCTGCCTTACTCTGACTGACGTTTGTTACTTTTCATCCGAAACACCGTATTTAAGGAACATCTATTGTCATTATTTGCAAATCTGTTGATTAGACACGAGACTGTGAACAGGTGTACTACAGATGACTTTGCCCTTAATTCCAGGGGGCTATGTTTATGAGGATTAATGTAAGTTTAGCATTAAAAAGGTTATGCCCGACGGTTAAAGGCTAAAATGACCATGCTAGTCTCCTTTGTCTTAACCGGCACTACTAGATTCCTCGACTACTAGCCGCTGGGCGGCTGCTGTTAGGGCTCGCGAAATTAGACTGAAGGCAAGCGAGCCGAGTAAGTTCCATTCGCAGTAGGTGAAAATTCGTCAATGAGCGTCAATATCTCTTCACTTAAAGCGGCGGGACAACGAGCTTAAAGTTCAATACTTAAAAGAGTAGACGTATGATCACATGTTCGCGAGTTTAAGCCTCAAATGGTACATTACTTGGGGCTGGGTATGAATTGCCGACGACGGCCAATAAGCCAGAAAAGTCCATTGCGGTCTCCCCTGCCGGCAATACCACCTGAATAGACATAGCCCCAGCAACTGAGCGGACTGTCCTCTTCGTTAGGGTGTCATTTCTTTCCCATCATGATAACTCCGGTTTGTAAAATTGATGCTGCGCATAATTCCTTTTCATTACTTACAATTAATTAGTGGTTACATATTGCGACAGTGTATGCTGGTTTCTTAAAAGGCTCATTAGCCGACTAGGCAACTCAAGCAGGGATTTGTCGTAAAACTTGTGGCAGCATCCAGATTACCGGCGTATGATTATGAGATTTGATAAAAACAGTTAATTTTCTGCATTCAGTACGAGTTCATTCATATGAAACTTGTCGTTTTGTGTTGATTTTCAGTTTTCAAATTTTCAAATGGAACACAACGTAAGATGAATACTTGCCTCATATTAAATTATCTAGTACTTTCGTGTGCCTATTAAAAATAAACTATATTTTGCAAAACTTTGATTAGGACTGTCTTATCTTGTCTTCCTCATATTATACGGTGGAATCAATTGTACCTTTTATGTACGTATATTGAGAAGAAAGGACAAGCGCATGAAATAGTTATTTAAATAACATAATCTTCGCACTTATATGATTCCTTCACTTGCAGTACAAGGCTTATACTATAAACATCAAACAATTTTTTTGACGTACACCCCCTGAAACTCAAGCCTTAAATAGTATATGGGCATGGTAACTGTATTTCTTACGATATATAACGAGAAAGGAGAAGGATTTTAAAGCACATCTTACTTACTTATTATTTATTTTAATCAGGCATCGAAGTGCAAACAAAAACAGTGAATTCCGCAGAATAGGCACTACATAGGAATTTGCAGTTCCGTAGAGAACCAGAAAGATGATCCTTAAAAGTATACAGGTTATGATAAGTCTGAGAAACAGCATGGGACCTATCTGATGCAAAATGCCGAACTTTAGGAACTGGCCTTAGTGCATTCACCAAAAGGTGGAATTAATAAGGAAAAACCTCAAGCGAATTTAAAACATACAGCAAGTATAACAATTACTAGTAGTCCTTGTTAGAAAGAAACCTCGAATTCTAAAAACGTGAAAACTCGATGTACATTCGACCAATAAATGTAAATATACTTACTAGATTAAACCACAAACACATTATTTTGTCAATGTTAAAAATTATTGCTTTTTCGTTCAATTTAGTTAGGTATGTACAGTTCCGCGAGTGCTGCAACCACATTTCCTAAATTTGTAAATGTTCGATTATTTCTCCCATACCAGCGTGAACGCATTTACAAAAACTTATAACTACTTATGAGCAACATTAGACATATTAAGTACTTAAAATATCTATAAGAAGTACTAAGTGTTTGTTAAGAAAATTAAAATTTTCTTGATAATTCCCAGCTTGTGGAGACGTCAACAATAGCTTTAACTTTTAGCAATAAATTTAAATAGTTTGTTAAGTATAAAACGTAAAGCAACCACTTTCTTCATACAAAAAAACTTGCCTTTAGACGAAATATTTTGTATAGTTGAGAATGATTACATACGTAGTTAATAAATATCGTTGAATAAATTCTCTCTTCATTTCGGTATTGTTGGTGTATTCATGGATCACTTATCTAATTGTCCGTATGTTCGACGTTTGCATCAAACCCTTTAAAATAAGATATAAATAAAGAGCTTTTACCAAAAAACGAGCTTTTGGATGTAATTTCCTATGCAGATGGCCATGTTGGTCAAATTTGGAAATGCTTCAAAACAGCAAACCACATTTTTGATCAAACAACAAGTCTGCTACATACCACGCATATTGTTATTCCTAAGACTAATAAAAAGTTTCCATAATAGGCTACCTCTTTAACAAGTGCTTTTATTGAACATTAAGCTGGCGAACTTCTGTGTATATTAACTTTTTCCAAGGTAATCTCACAGGGAAATTGGGGACACTTGACAATTTCGTTAAATTATCACAATGAAAACGATTAAATTTTACTGGAGATGAAAGAACATACCTTTCTCTTTATAACGGATTATTTTTCGCTTAAGGAGATTTATTAGCAGATTCGTAATAAACGTGCAAATGCAAAAAACAGGCCACATATATGACCATTTTTTGCAATACTTATTATTCTTCTGTCTGTTCTGTTTCTAAATAACGCTTGAACGGAACCTATTGTTCACAAAAAACTATAGTTCTGCATGACTAACATTCAATAAGGCCTTCTATTGGCTGTCTCCGCGGTTACACATAGAAGCTTTGTTTACGCGCATAACCAGCTGTGCGGTAAAAGAAAATGTTCTACCAAGAACTTTTTGTTACTGCATATTTTTGCAAAAAACTTCACAGAATAGCTATTGCTGCTTGTTTCTGAAATAAAATGTGATTCCTTAAACTTTGCTTTATTTCTATTAAATCAAATTCGCACAAAACTTTCCAGTACTGGAAGGGATTATTATTCAACTTTTTTTACTTATTATGGAATTCTTCCACAGTACAATGTATATTAGAATAAAGTTTCGTCCTGTCTTTCCCTATAGCATACGCTTTCCTTTTATAAAATTATACTCATGATTTAGCAAAAGTGAGGGCCTATTTTCCCCAATAACATTAAATAAGAGGGCAGTTTTCCAAACCAAAGCCCTTACTATTGTATCCAATCAGTTGCTTAAAATAATCTGTCCAGATATACGCTAAATTACCCAGTTAAATTTTGTCCTTAAATTTGTTTGCAGGATTCGCAGAACTGTATTTCGTATATATGCTTATAATGACTTTGAGGTGGTCCCCAAAAATCTGGCGAATATTTCACGATTTTCCAACTCTGACAGGTTTGTTTGTTCAGGAGTATTGACTAAAGAAGTGAGTTTTGGGATATGCTTTCTTATGAAGATGGTCGTTTGAGGCGTATTTGTAGACTCATCTAAAGATATAAACCTATCGCCGATTCGGATGTTAATAAGCCTTAGATCGGTTAAAAAGGTGTATATGAGAAAAAAGATGTTCAGTTCAGTTCATTTTTATTAGGGAGATATAGGTAAATACCTTTGAACTCCCTCTTTGTACATAGCTACCACGCAGAACATGTGGCGTTGCCAGTAATGGAACTGTGGTGGGGGGGGGGGCAGACAGTAAAAAAATCCGCAGGCATCATTCATAAGTTTAGTTTTGAATGCTGCAACAAAACGTTCATCAGCTTGAAGTTTTGACATTCATCGTGGATACTTCATCAGAGACAGAAGCAGAAAGAGATCTCAAATACAATATACGCGATAGATTTCGAAACGACAGTCGAATAGAAGTCTTGTCCCAGTGATCAATTTTTTCTCTTCTTACTTACTTCCTTGGACGCGCATGATCGCTTGTCATGAAAACATTTGCATAATTGGTAATTCTACTTAGATAAACAGCTGAAGAATATCTGAGTACGTTAGTATTTCCAAAGTAACGCAAAATTAAAAATAGGATTGAAAGTTCTGCACATAACGAGAGTACTCACATTTTCTCTGTATATTAGAGCGCTTTTTGGTACCTTTATACGTGTAGATCCGTTCTTAGATGGTATATGCTCGATAGAGTAGCCGAATGTTTACGAAGATATTGCAAACACTGCCAGTCCTCTATGCATTACGTTTATACTTTACGCATTAACAGAAACTTTGTTGTAAAAAGCTATCTTTTCCATGCCTCAAATTAAAAAACAATAGATTTAAATGTATACCTACACTGTCACAAACGCAATTCAACATGTTCTGAATGAAACTAAATTTTACAGTTTTGGTAACTGCATCACGTGTTTAAACAGTGCTCTACGCCGTGGCCACATTGGCCAACAAGGTAATTGCCGCAGCCCACTACTCCTTTCCCTTCTCCGGCGACTTTATTAAGCTGGGCAGATGCTGATTATTGGCTAGCGCCGACGAGCCAATAGAAGGCCGGCTTGGCCTGTGACAGCTCTACTGCTCCTCCAGCTAACCACGTTGCCTCGCGTTTGATGGCATGATGCGTGCGTGTAACGCACACCAGTCGTGGCGGCATCGGCGTCGTCGTCAGCTCCAGCCACACCTATTGCAACGACTTTAGAGACAATAAAACGCTGACTACCAGACCACTTTCGCGCCAACTTTTGTCACAATGCGGGCACCAGATAAGCTCGTCATATTCACGCCGCATTCGCTTGTACAAGATAAGCGTCTGAATGGAGTCTGTTCTGACGATCGACTTAAACACTTTGTCGACCTGCTGGCCTCTCGAGCTCAGACGGACCTGCATGTGCCCTGCACTGTAATAAAGGCCACAGAAGAAGAGGAACGCCACAAATCCTTCGAAAATCTTCAAAAGTTCCTGGCCGGTGCCAACGCGGCTATTCTAGTGCTCGCCGGAGACCAAGCGCACATCCTGGATAGCCTTTATCCTCTGATGCTTGTTTTTCTGACAGTCAATCCACAATGGAGAAAGCAGATGCTCATTGTCTTTATGGGTGACCCTATAAGGATGGAGAAATTTGAGCCTTCTATCTTAGCAACTGAACCAATAATATTTCAGCGGATCTCTACTAACGACTGGGCCGAAGACAAGCAAAAATGGACAGAATTAATGAAGAATATAAGCGGTTAGCGTATTCTTTGCTTATTTGTATTGTCTGCTATTCTTCTGTGACTTTGTGGTTTTTAAGAAGTGTCAACTATGACCAACTAATATTTGCTTGGGTTCAGAGGGCTCATTACTACAGAGAGCCCAACCTTTGATTAATTATGATCATTTTGGACGAAAAATCATTAATGGCAGCCTTTCAAAAGGCAAAATAACGTAACAGGTAAAAATGATAAAAACTGGTAATTTTCTTCCGCCCACTGTACTAGTCGCTGTGTTGCTTCTGGTGGGGTTCAAGTGTGAGCCCCAAGACACCACGATACGACTATGTCCCACAACACGATCAGTGGGCGCTCGTAGACCATGTCCTTTTATTTATTAAACACACTTTCACTTCTGATTCCTGAAGATAGGACTATGTTGTGAATAATGCAAATCCAGGGAAGAGCAGTTCATTGATTTCTGAAAAAAAACATTGGTGAAAGTAATAATCCTTATGAAAAAGTCTAAAATTCTCTGATTGCAATTCTTGCAGTTTCAATTCATCTCTGTCATAGTTATTGTCTACGGACTCTCGGAGCAAGGATGCCAAGAAACGGCTTCGCCGGTCCTTCTCTCCTCCGAATCCGGTATGTACTGTTGGGCGATCGTCAATTACGCATAGTCTTGATAGGGTCTAACTTTCTTATAACTTAAAGTATATTCTTCAGTCGACGCAAAATATGGCAGACGCGATAGCTAGGGTCTGGAATGACAGTGTCTGTTATCCAAGAAATAAATCGAACTAACTTCTAATACACTCACAATGCCAACGTCTATTCTCAGACGGGCATTTATTGTTGACCACCATATTAGTTGTTGATCATGCTAACTGCGAGTTCTAATCAATAAACCTGAAAACTGTACAGTCAATAAGGAAGCCGAAAATGTGAAGTATGCTTCCTCTGTCATGAAATGTCAATCAAAAATTTCAGTCAAATGAGCTACTCGGGTAAAATATTTTATCGATTATCATGTAGCCTAATCTGAATATATTTCAGTCACAGCAGGAATCCGGATTTTTAGCCAACTTTCTATAAACCGCCCACAAAAAGCAAACTTTACAGAAATGGATATCTAAGTAGTATGCATGTTTTCATTGATTTTAAAGTCCCCTAAAATTCAAATATATTTTATGTCGAACATAGAAACCAAAATATTATTCCTTCTACTCGTTCGGAAGAAAATCTGACCCTCAAAGAAAGAGGTCGTTTCGGTTTTGAAAAACTTAAGTAATCGCTGAATTCAGGCTTTCCAAATCACGCGCTGCATACGTTCTATTTATAGGAAATCACAAACTGCTTCACCCTATGATGGAGAAGTCGCATAATTCTCATAAAATTTGTAAATAATCGTGGATTGAGGTTTGTACTTTATACGGAACGTTAATAAATTGACGCAAATGATTAATTATAAATGGACATTTGCTCTTCTTATGCAATCTCACAATTAGAGCCATTTTATACAAACGAGAGATCTTTTTTCTTCGAATATAAACTTAAAAGATCTTAATTGATATCCAAGAAAAACAAGAAGGACTCTTTTGTGCATGATTTATGTAAAATGCAGTAGAACTTTTACGGACATTTAAAATCAATAAGAAAAATGCAAACTTCATTTTGATAGCTATGCTTAATGTAGACTGTCAATACAATGGTCGGTCAGGAGCAGTAAACACATCTTTAAAAATATATATTACTTTGGTGTTTGCGCCATTAAGCGGTTGCTGTGAGCGTCATTTCACATGCATGGATTCTCATCTTGTTCGGTTTACTGTTGGCTTTTTGCAAACGATATCTTACTCAGTCTGTTTCAAATGGCCACGCCTACGCTTGATACAGGACACACCTCCGTCTAAGACAAAACTCACATCATCGGAGCCTGCTCCTCCAATAAGACCTAGAATTTTTCAAGCCATGCGCTCTGACGAGTCATGCAGCAACCAGCCCATTGGGTTTAAATGGGGTGTGTAAAAATGTCACTGAAAAAAGGACAAGAACCAGGCAGTGTAAAATGACATATACGGTGGCCGATTACTGACGCAAACAATCGACAAATAAGGCTTTTTTAGACACATTTGCATTTATGTCTGATTTTTGAGTTTTATTCGGTTCTGACGGTGACCTGGGGAACCGGCATCGTAAATTTACTCAATAAAATTTCCTTCTTATTAAAATCATGCATGTACAATCAAAATATATTTCGTAGGACATGTGCTCTCCCCATTCATACGCAAGACCTTGATTTTATTCTAAAGCATTCCCAGAATCCTGATTCTTTCGCTCATTATCATTGACGTTGTCCTGAAAATGTACTATTTCCATTGGACGTCGGTGAATATATTGATTGTTCGAATGCATGGTTCATGTTCTTTATGAACATCGTGCTGCTACTAGGCTCCGTGCTGTCCGCCACACTGCATACGCTCTGAATTTTATGCTCATCCAGATCATCAGGTTTCAACAGTCTTTTGAAGTCGAGATGAATACCGCGTTCTAACAGGTGGGGTTTTATTTCTAATGTGTCCTCTGGGTTGTTCACGCCGGCTATTCAGAAAAAAGGTCCTGTACTAAGCGTACTCCCTTAGCAAATAACAATCCTTCAATAGACAGTTTTCTACTTACAACTGGTGTTGTCAAGTCTTCTTTCCGAAGAAAATAAAACATTCCTTTATCTTCCTTATTTCGCTCGGCAAATCACGAAAAATGTCTTCTATACACGGTCTTAAATAGCGTAGGAAAAAGCTTTTTCGTATCCGAAGCCTAAGATCCGTTCCGCTCAAACCCTTTCCGTTCTTGACACATTTCTATCCTTGATCGTTCATAACGGAGTGGATGACCTTAATAAACATGGATATATTTTCCCATTACTCACAAGGGGTAGTGGCAGCGTATGTTGGCTACTCCCTATATGTTCGCTAATGCCTTATAGTATCCTGCTCGGTGGAGCAGCTTTTCGTCCGCCCAAAATAGTAATGCCATTAATATGGGAATAAAAACTCCTTCCCTTTCCCTATTCTCGGATGCCTTGTCAGGGAGATTAGGGTCCTTTGCAGGGCCGAGGTTAGGATTAAGGTTATTTGTAAGGTTATATTAAGGGGTTAAAATAAAGTCTACTGCTAGAGCTAAGTTTTATGTCCTGATTTCAATTGGTGTTTGGGTTAAGTTATGCTTAGAGTTAAGTTAAACTTAGGATTTGGGTTAGTACTAGGGTTGTGGTTATGATACGGAAGCATGTTCGGTTCCTAAGATTTTGTGCGAGGCTTCCAGTAGTTCCTTACGAAGGTTTCTATTCACGTGTCCTACAACAACTGACTATCATAAATACGACATACGATTTCCCAGTTTAAGAAGGTGCCTTATGGAATTTTTTTCATTTGCATTAGAGTCTTGACTGCACCGCACTGTCGCGTGACACTCAGCAGCTTTGAAGTTAACTTTTATCCAGAAACGAATTGACATGTTTCAAGTAAATTTACCAATCAAAAATATCTCAAACCCATCTGCTGCCTTTCATTCACTCACTCAGCCTCCAGTTATCACGGTAAATGACCTGCGTCAATTTCCGTATAGTGATCATCCAGCGAACTGCTAGAAATGTCTTTCATCAACCAGAGGTTGACTGCTTAGTGTATAAGCTGCAGGTTGGTGGTGTTACCCCTGTTTGACGAAATGCCGTTTGTCTATTTTGTACGGATTGGATTTTTATATATTAAGTCAAAGCATAATTTATTTCTGTTGCCTCGTAATAAATTGAGAACTCCGATGTATATATATAAGCCAAGTTATTCAAAACGACATCTCCCTCTTGGTCTTGTTGTGTGCATTTTGCAGTAGAAAGTTTATGCATGAGACTCTTGCAAAAGCCAAGTATTCCCCTGCCTACATGCCTTTTCCCAGCAAAGTTTTTAACAGTACTGCTACCTCCAATTCTATGGGTAGTAACACTATCAAAGCAGCGGTTGCATAGATAGTAACGCTGGTACAGTCCCAAGCTGGTCATATTTATGTTTTCTTCCTAATGTTACGGCGAAGATATACACGCGCACACACAGGAAGGGATTCCCACTAAGTGGGGACGAAATGAAACAACTCTTTTCCATAATCGACATGGTCATGGCAACTTTTCTTCTGTCGAGTATTTATTCTATTCCTGCTAGTTGACTACTCCAGCTCGATTCATTCTCCACTGTTTGTATTTCTGTTAAGGCTCACACTGTACTGAGCATGTTGTTTCGCATTTACAGGTAGAAGATAGCGTCGCTCAAAGATAAGGCTCGCATAAATGTGCGTTTTCTCTCGCTCTATTAAAGGATTCAAAAATTGTAACTGATGCCAAGTGCCTTGATTCAAGTCCCAAAGCTTCAAGGTCATGTACCTACAGTTTTTAATTAGGTCCTCAACGGCAATGCGTCTTACATGTATATATACCGAAATATCTTCTAAGCGAGCGGCTCCGGGTACGCTAAACCCACAGTATGGTCGACTGCAACATAAGCGCGTCTTCAGACGGACACAGCCGTCCAGATCCCATATGAACATGCTATATCTCGACTGATATAACATGCACTTCTTAAACGACAGCGAACCAAACCTCCCCCTCTCACTGAGGCAAGAATAAACACCGTCCGCATGCGTCCAGTGGCTGTTGTTATATTTGAAAACAGCTTAGGCATCCCTGAACAACTAAGCCCCTCAGAAGAAGAGGATGCGATCCCGGGAACAAGATTATTATTTTCCTGACATTTTGGGTTCCGTCGGGAATCCTTAATCATAGGTGATGGTATGATGACTATAATTGGGCCCCTCCCAGTGTTGTCTTCTGGGTTATCCTGGTAGTCAAGCTTTTGTTGCATAGTTGTTTTAATGAGCCAAACGCCGGCAGTATCTTAGACGCTATGATCGAAGCACAGGCATTAGGTGGTGTCGCGAATCCTCACATTCCGTATTATCGCCTGCGTTCAGACCAGAACGTTGGGCTCTACTGTTATCTAAATATGATAATAATAAAGTTAGCCTAGTAGTCATTCTGGTGGATTCTAGATAATTGCTTAGGAAATCCTGCTTGGGCAGTCAGTTTGCTGCTCCGTATTGGTGGATTCCATGTGGGCGGTAAAGTTGGGCGGGTAATATTGACTGAAGTGTGATGAAATTCACAGCGCGAGTTGTGGCATTTGTAGCTTAGCGGTTAGAACATTGGCCTCCGGCAAAGGCCTTTTCTGATGCGCGGGTTCAAATCCCGCCGAATGCCTCAAGTTTTTTTCACAATTGGGTCAACTCAAATTAAGCAAATCTGCCAAACCTCCTGAATATGAATAGTCACGATCAAGGGATAGATACACAGCACACGTCTTCATCTGAGCCATCGTTGGAGTCTGCTCCTTCAGGAAGGTCCAGAGATTCTTGAAGCCATGCGCTCTGATGAGTCATGCTCAAGTATCGTCCTCTACCAACCTGTGGTAGGGAGGTGAATAAATATTTGTAGTGGGACCCTCACTGATCGCGTTACGGGTCACAGTCGTTTTCTTGTGCCTTGGGGCTCAACACTGAGCACAGAGCAGCGGTAAAGTGGTTGTGTTCTAGGCAGCACAACGGCACCGAAAAAGAAAATACAGACCAAAATGGCAATTTTTGAATTATAAGCTAGGATCAGCCGACCATACCTGACACCATGTATTGCATCATACGAGGCTCGAACGCGCTCACGCTATTGTACTTCTGCTTATAACATACTAGCGGCTGTGGGACTCAAGGTTGAGTGTCAAGGTGATCAGGATGAGTGAGTCCCAGAAGGCAATAGATGAGGGCACTACTACCAATGTTAAAATACTCAATCGCAATCGATAAGGTGACGGGTCCGAAGCTCAATTATTAGGCTATTTGTTTTCTAACCAACAGGTTATATGCTCAAGTCTCCGGTGTCCGAAATATCCGCATCTCTCTCTACTCAGTTTGTTATCAGTACCATAGTTGTTCACGGCTTTCGTGAGTACTCACATAATAGTGAGAGAGAGATAGAGAAAAAGCTTTATTGTTAACGTAACTATCCCAAAGTTTCAGCAAAAATAGCACCACTCACAGAGAGCAAGGGATAAGGTAAGGTAAAAGGTCATAGAATACCCATAGTTTAAAAGTTTGCACGATATCATATCTGTTATGGAGACAGGTTGGATTTCAACTTCTGAATTTCCGTTTCCTCACACGTGAGGTAGCGTGCCAGAAATTAGAGTATAGAGTGATGATATGCCGATATACGGCAAGATATATGATGTATGATTGATTTCGGATTCCTTCACTAGTCTTTCGAAAAACGTCACGTAACCCCTTTTGGTGAGAGAAATTAGAAAAAAGACTTCCTATAATCAAGCAATCGTGAAAGAAAAATATCAATTCATATTAGACATTTACGGAATTAAGGATGACTGCACAAAAAAATGGAAGTCCTAGTAACTTTGTTTATCAAGAGGGGGTTCGCAAAAGGAGTTTTATTTCTTGGCGGCTTACTGCTTTCACCGAACTACATACCATGATTTCATTTTGGATACTAAACAATGAGTGGAATGTGGTGTTTATAGACCTTGACTGGGCTTCGAGTAATAATTTCCTTTTACCCAATGGGGCCGACTACCAGTCATTGAGGTAAAATCGTTTCTTTTCATCTTCTGACATGCTGTCTTGGCAACTGCTTTTTCACTTCATGAAGTCCATCGGCGAGCTGGTTCGTAAAATTTCTGGTTTATCTCAGACCAAGAAACCCATCCCTTGCTCTCCTCGCCAGGTCACTTTGCTACACGATAAACGCTGAACACCACTGACTAAAATGCTTTCGTGTTCGGAAACGTTTTTTTCTCATTCTATGTACCCGAGTGCAAATGGGTAGTTTTACAGGACAATCGTTAGCTAACGGTAGAACTAGCCAAGTAGGCTAAAAATGGGATTAGAACAGCATGGAACGATTGAAAAGAATCTGCACTGTGTTGTCCAATCAAACCTCTGCAGGTGCGCCAGCTTGCTTGTGGGCATTGGGCGGATTAATCTTGGACCATGACAGTGGCAAGTACACTTTGCGCGTAGAGCTAAGCTTCACTTAGCCTGGCCGCGTGACCTTCATTGTAACTGGTATGTGCTGTGCGGTGACGTAAGCGTTATATCTTCCGTCGGGCTGCTGGCAGTTTTCGTCAAACCTTTTCCCGACTTGTATCCTAATGCCTTTTTTGAAATATTAATTCAATTGCTGTACACAGAGGCGGCGGTAAAAATGCATATACAGTACGACCAAGAATTCATGTAATAGGCCAAAATATGCGAAAGATTGATACTCTCTCGCTAATCGGCATGAAGTAGGGTTGTAATACTGATTAACATGTAATCTAATCTGAAGTCATTTCAGTCACGATAGGATGCAGGCTTTTTAATGGTTTTTTTCTGACTGCTAACAAGACGTATGTCCTGTAAAAAGTGTCTACTTTAATAGTTTGCATTTTTATCAAGCATACCCTTCTACTGCTACCCAAGCAGTACAAGAAAAATGCTTTCGTAAATGTATTTCATTAAATAAATTTGAAATTATAAAGGTAGTCAAAATCAACGATAAAAATGCAATACAACTTAATTAGCCCCTGCTCTGATCACACACTTAGGAGTTTTCGGGAATCCAGCTCCAGAAAGAGTGTCATCCTTTCAGTATTAACCGCACGGTTCTTATATTTCCTTTCGGTAAGGCTTACTTATATGGCCTCCTGGACAGCAAATGGGAATCGGAACGTCCCGTCTAAATAGTCAAGGTCGCTCTGCACGTAGTTACAGGAAGGAGGCATATTCATGCGTCCTAACATTAACTAACACTCTAGCCCAAAGCGTGACCCTAAACCTAAAACGTTGGCATTAAACCTAACCAGCAACCTACCTCTAATTTCTGAGGAATTTGTAGCGGGTTCCGTCCTCGTGTCCTGGTTCCTGAGCCATATAAGTTATCCTTATCTTCTTTCGTGTTTATTTTCGATTTAAAACTGTTTATTACCTTAACCCCAAGTATTTGGTGATTTTGGTTTAGCTTTTATTCAACGGGAGTCAACTTTGGTATATGACTAAGGTTTACAGAACAATCATAGCTTATTCACCGTAATATCGGGGTTTTACATGTCCTTGTCTTCCTCATCTTGTTCCACATAAACAAATTTTGTGAAAGAGCGTCTAGAAATCGGTTCATTTCCTTGGTTGCTGCCCTCCGGTCGAGAAGTCTGGTGAACTTTAATTAACGAGTTAATCGCATTAGAGTCGGTTTTATGTGACGGTAGATAACGAGGAGGCATGCTTGGACAGGAGAAGCCGCTGTGATGATAACATTTATTTACACTTACGTGAATTGCTGTGGGAACCGACACATTCCTAGTTGTGTAAGCAGCGCCTCCTAAAGTATCGTACTTCACTAACAGAAAGTCAATGATGAGTTCTACTTTACAAAATATTACAGCCAGTGAGCGACATCATAAAATGTTGACAAAAATTCTGGGCACGGTCTAGTTCCCAACCAAAAAGACACGCCGTAAGACGGTGTGGACGGAACCAGATTGCGAACTGCACCCCCTCCCGTCTCTTCGTTTTTCTACCTTTGCGAACAAACAGTGAGTCGGCAAAAGGACAGGGCGGGAACTGCTAGAGGTCTGCGTGGCTGACACACACAGAGACGTTGAGCAAGCACAAGGCGCGAGCAATGTAGTTCCCGGCGCACTCTGTCACTGCATACTGAGACCACACGGGGGGACACCGCCGCAAAATAGCATGGCTTGACTACAAAGCTACCTACAGTTTTGTTGCTCTGACGTCTCGCATGCTGAATTCCTATGCGAGTTCAAAAGCTACGGTTATTACAAAAATTGTTCCATTGATCGTGCGTTCATTTTTTGCAACAGAAACCTGTACCACAAAATTTCCTTCCATTCACAATAACATATCTCTAAGCATTTTTGTTCATAATCAACAAATCTCAGGTCCGAGCCTAGGGTCGTGCACCACTTGAGGTTGCGTATGACTGGCTGATGAGCATTTATGAGCATTTCTGTCTTTTTTGTCTTTAACAACAATGTTCTTCTGTCTATTATACTAGCTGCCGTGCGGCTGATAGAGGGGCTCTATTGTAGGCCCCAAGGTAGAACGGAGCGAGTGAGTCTAGTAACCAATCGGTGACCGTCCATAAGTCTTCATTAATTGCAGAATTTTTGGAGCACTAAAAGATATCATCTTAATGATATTGCGACCTTTATGTTGTTTCGTACACATAAGGCAAGCAATTTGTAAAGTAGAAGGAAGTAAAACGTTCTCTGGGACCAGGGGCTTATTTGTCCGACGTTTCGAACCCTTCCGCGAGCTCATTGTCAAGGAATGAAAAATTTACAGCTCATAGTGTATTTAACTCGGTTCTGTCGGGAGTGACCTCTGCTCTCGATATGCCTATTAATTGAGTCCGCGCGTGAATGGCATGATTCCTGCAGCGGGCGTGAAGTTCGGTCGTCTGACCGACTCAGTATTCGCACGCGGTCGAAGTGGAAGCCGTGCCCTGGCGTGGATGCGTGGGCGGCCACCAGGGAAGACTTGTCCTTCCGTCGCACGGCAAGTTCATGCTGGTACATTTCCGTGAGAACCCGTTTGCCGGTTTCACTAACACAAAGACATTCGAGGCGGTAAATGACATTGGACTTTTGGTTAACGGGTTACACTTATCCCAAATTCGCTGACCAGTCGAGTGAATTCTTCAGAAAAACCAGCAATATAGGGTATTGCTCGCCAGTGTGTCGGTCCTGGCTGTCCCTTTGGTTTCCTTCATTTGGTTCCTCACCTGCATTTTTCGACGAATGCGCCAGGGTAGCCATTCTTTGTAAAAAGTTTCCGCAGAGTAAAAATTCTAAACTCAGCTGCAGTGGCCGATCTTGCTGTGCTGTACTTAATCTTATAGCGCTACTTGGGTCTTCTTTTTTCTAGTCGAAAGCGCATTTCATAATTTGAGCCAAAATTTTTTGAAATCAATCAGTCGCTATGTGACTGTCTACTAGGATTTAAGGTCGACGATATCCTGCATTCCACTTAGTAAACACCCTTCTACTAAAGTTGGCTTTCGCGATCAAAATCAATAGAGTAAAGAGCCAATCATTCAAACGTAGAGCGTAAGGCTTCTTACTTCTTCGTGAACAAGGAACCCTGTTTCGAAAAGCAGGTCCGCAAATCTGCAGTTAGTACAGACTGACAGGCGACAGTTAATAAATCAGGAATGGCATGTTTCCGCGCAAGAATTTCGTTCAGGCAAAGTTTCAAGTTTTAGTCTTTTTACTCAGAGCGGTTACCCACGATATGTGGAGACTGTTCTTTTCGCATTCGTTTGGCCTCTTTGCCCAGCCGTCTTAAACATAATTTTGCGTTTAGGTTTAAAAGAACCTGGCTAGGCCAGTCAGTGGCCCCGTTCAAGAGCACCACGTGGAGCTGTGAGGTCTTGTTTAGTTGAGAACTAAGGTAGGCTTGTCAAACAGGCCTTGTTTGTTACCACTGCAGACTTAAGTTTAACGACACGTGCAGACCTGCAGCTAAATTAGTTTGGAGCACCTCAAGCTACCTAGTGTGCTAACAGGAGATGATGAAGAGAGTGCCAAAGTCCTCGCCAGGTTAAATGTTCTTCAACTTCGAGGTGCTGGCCTGACACGCCCTTGTCATAAAAAGTGGCCTACCAGTCAGAGGGAAAGACCTTCAAGTAGAAGCTAGCAACGTGTGTTGCGAATGACGACATGTCTGGTTACCGCCCAATAATTAGTATTTTTTCAGTTGGCATACTGACAACCAAAGTGTGGATGACCTTTGAATTGCATTTTCCTTACTCTCGTCCAGAGAATTTTACTTCCGCAGGTTACTCACTTCCAAAGCCGCTAGTGCATACCGTTATCACAGATCGTGAGCACTGCTGCAGTCTATTGGCATTTTTTTAGTCGAAATAGTTTGCTTCTTTCTTTTGCTCAAGTTGGCTGCTCTTTTTCAGACTCTTCGTTTGATCTCTTTTAGATACACAAATTCCGGAAGGTGCTGAGGTGACGGAGGTTCCGAAAAACCACTCTTCTCGTAACAAAGTTCTACTTGCCCTTGCGACTGTCTTCGGAGTGGGTCTTCTTTACAGATATCGGAATGGCTTTTCGCATTAGCAACATTTTCGAACTCTGCCCTTCCCACCCTCAAAGTAAAACCACTTGTATTTTGTGCATCATCAAAATCCCACTAACATATGCGTTATTTATATGATTGGAAGCAGAGGAGTCGCGGGGAGTACGGAGTAATTGAGAAGGAGAGGATGTGATCAATGACACAAGTTTTGTATTTACCTGACTTTTCGAAGCTGGTCACAGATTCTTTATCAGACGCATAAGCATAAACACTAGTAGTAGAAGTAGTAGTAGTAGTAGTAGTAGTAGTAGTAGTAGTAGTAGTAGTAG
>JAYGXS010000002.1:46939884-47014341 GCA_036362985.1 Ligula intestinalis
TAGTAGTAGTAGTAGTAGTAGTAGTAGTAGTAGTAGTAGTAGTAGTATGGGGTGACATCAAGAAACTGTTGAGTCGATGAAGGCTTTGGAATCTCCGGCTCAGCGGGATAATGATTCATAGTGCGTTGAAAACAACTGCATTCAAGACAAAAAGAAGGTATCAAGGGATTTCAGGACGCGTAATGGTAGCCCTCGAACTCAGAGTTAATCCTCTGAGGAGTATAGAGAAGAGATTTCGCTCTTTAGTTGACCTTATCCATCTAGCATATCGACTACAGCGGGACAGAGAACATTGGGTGGATGTGGTCGGTATCATGACGATGTCTGACGGAAATTCGGACAAAATAAGGGCAGGTTACTGCACAGGAAAATTGACAAGTAATTATACTTAACGAACGAATGACCCTGACCCTTAATCCGTACTTCTTTAAGGAAACCACGTAGGTAAGCGTAACCTTAACCCTATCGTAAAACCCACAACTTTGAACCCCAATTCTAAGCTCCAAACTCCAAGCTTAACCTCAACTCCAGATCCCAATCATAAACCAGGGCTTATGACCCTGGACCTAAGCATATCTCAAGGCCTAAAACGGGCCACAACCCCAGCCGCAGCCCTAATCCTGCCGTTGGGTCTGACACGGACACCCTTAACTTCAGCAGCACTAGTGAAGGTCAATATTAGCACATCCAATAACCCCGTTTCATGACCTATTGCCGAACGAACCGTACTTGACCACACCTACGTAGGTTAAATAAGAAGGTCGTTTTTCTAAATAACCCAATGGGATGACATAGCGAAGTTATTTTGGTGACGCACATAGTCATGCCTTTCGCATAGCACTCGAGACTACTTCAGAGTGATTAATGTTGCGCCGGTTTTGATTTTTTTAATAAGGAAGTTAATTTTTGACCTAACGATAGGTTTCGTGACCGCACCTCGCAACTAGTAACCACAGGCATGTTAGAATGGAATGGCTGGTGACATGAGGTTTTTTAAGGGTGGGAAATTTTTTAACTAGTATGAAAATATAGAGGTAACAACGATGGATAGTCGCAAACAACAAACACGTTTAGTACGCTAGCAATTTTATGAAACTGCGTGCATTTTAAAAACCCGTGCTTCGTAATAACTATCGCAAAATGTCAAGCAACACATTAGCAAGCACTTACCTGCTAATTTACCGAAACGCTAACGAAAAACGACTATTCATAATAAATAAAATAACGACTTTACAGATAAATATTCAAACAAAAATACTTAACGATTTAGCTAATAAATTATATGATACCTAGGCAAAAATAAGTTAATTACAAGAACCCACTCCTTCAAGCAATATAAGTTGGACAATAACGTAAAGTCCATTAATCCTTTAACGTCTCCTTAAAAACTTACCATAAATCAGAACGTTCTTCCAGGTTGTCAAGGAGGCACGATTGTAATATAAACAGACGACAATCCTTACAGCACGCGTTTTGGGATGAAAATCGACAAGGCACACAAAGGTTTAGGTGGTCTTTTTGAATTTATTCTTCAGCCATAGCATATGCGTTGAACACCAGAAAAATATTTGGAGATACTGTGGGGGTGCAACGCACGATGTGTCGCTTCCCACATCTATAATAAATATAGAAGACATGACCTACTAAAGTAACCACAGTAGTTCGTTATGTTTATTTTATCCAGTGGGGTAACATAAGCTATACTTACCCCCTTATCGTAGCTAACTTGGATTTCCAAGTAGTACATAGAACCCACCCCGAGACTAGCTTCGACTGACTATGGACTGAGTAGTTGGAAATTGTTTCATATTCCCATGGTTACTTGAGCACGTGTTTATGCTTAGTCATACTGTGCGAAAGGAAACAATATTTGGTTTGAAAGAATAGCTGGCGAGCCCGCGTTGCCTTTCGATAGATTCTCATCAGGTCAGCATATCTAGATGAGCAGGAAGAAGAATAACGCATGTTTTTTATCAGAAAAATTGATTGAATTTCTCCTTTAAACAAAGGCAGGGTATGGGAATTTGGATGAATGTTATGGAGAGTTAGTGTCGAGAGTGGGTGAAAAGTGGAAAGGCAAGGAAAATCGCATGTTGCGAGTCGGCATTTGGCTAAGGTAAATGCTGAGCCTGTAGAAAGCTCCTTCGTACGCACAAGACTGGCTTTCGTTATTTGAAGGCGGCCGCTGCTCTTTTTGCCATCAGATGCTGACTCAGTAGGTTAGAGTACATCCTCAATGGAAGTTTATCAATTGAAAGGAAAGCCTTAAAGGGGTCCACTCAATGCCAGAAATCAACAACACGTGCAAAAATGGTGCTTTTTATGATCTTTATTTCGCCTTTTCCTCAGCCATCCAGTTAAATGTTCTACTAATACTTTGGATAAGCGTTAGCTCATGCGACCAATATAACCCCCCCCACAGGAGCAAGTGAAGGAGTAAATGGTCTGTTGTAGCAAACTATCCTTTCCGTCTCCGCGTAAACCGGAGTTGGAAGAAAAAAAGAGTTGACTCCTTTGTTGCGGCAGGCTCATGAAACAGCTTGAGCAAGGCATCGCCTTGTGAGCTAACTCACAGCTTCCCCTGGAAGTGGGTTTTGAGAAGCGGAGTCCTCCTTTTGGCTCACATTGTGGTGGATTATTCCGGTCACTTGGCAAGTTCGTCTTGTCAGCATTCCGTTTTTTACCGAAGTGAGTCCCGGATCCCTCTATGCTCTTTCTTGACGCAGTCAGCTGAACAAATGTACTTAGTCGTTTGTGTCAAATGAAGGACGGGTTTGCATTTTTTGGAGGGGCACGAAACTGAAGAAAATCTCCTACATTGCCCAGCCCAGGTTTTCTTCCAATAGAAGCTCCATGGGACGTTACCATCTAGTCTCCTGCTATATTCTATCACAAAGTTACTCTTTGTCTGGCTACGTAGCGCTGCTAGTATTAAAGACTTAAAGCTGACAAAGAAGAATTATTACAGAACAGCAGGTAAATTAAACGAGAAATTTCACCGGAAGGGCAGTCAGTGCTTTGCAGGCGATTGACTAAGAGCAAATAGGATTCAATATTTTTAAATTGGTGTAGGTTGAATGAATTTTGGGGAGTGAGTAAATAGGTATACACTTTGTCTTGTTATTTTGATTTTTTGATGAGTGTTGAGGACCAGAACTGCTCTTAAGAAATAACACTGTCTGCCACATCCTGCATATTTAAGGAAAATAGGCAGGATTTAAGTAAAAGTAGAATTTGCCGGATATCCAAGAACTTTCCCATGGTATTTCCTAGGAGCTGACAACATTTCTTTATTGTCTACCGGTAACAATAAATTAAGTTTACCCCCAGGATCTAGTCCTGTGATTACTTTTAGTTTTATCAGTTTATCTTTACTTCCAGTTTAGTTTTGAGTTTATTTTTTAGCTTATTAGTCTGATTGTAGCTGCATTTTAGGTAAGTTACGTATCTTCAAAGGTAGGGTAACCGCACCTAATTAACTACTACATACTTAAGTAAGATAACCGTAACATAACTGAATAAAATAAAAACTTAACTAAACTACACTAAAACTAACATTGCACTAATACCACTGGTCGTATATGACAGAAATCGCAGGCTATGAGTACCTAAGATAGTAAGACAACTTAATTATTTCCGATAAATATATAAACCAAAACCGAACTCTAAGAAAAAACTGAAAAAACTAAAAGACATGGAAAATCGTGCAATATTTGCCGGACTTGCGAAGACAATCTAAAACTAATTGTCACCCAAGACCAGAAAGACCTCTAAAGAAATTTTATGAAAGGAAGGTTCTTTTGATATGCACGAGATGTTATATTGAGTACTTTACCTGAAAAGTATATTTTCATCTGTTGCTCAGAGTTGTAGTGATTTTTCACGTTTCTGGAATGGAAGGTTTTTTTAAAAAAACGTTGTTGTTTCAGAACAAACATAGAGTAATTTTATACATTTTCCTTAATTTTTAAATTCGCTTAACCTTTTAAATAATTATTTCATAGTTTTCGTATATGCGTTAATGCCACTCTGTGAACGATTTTTAATAAACTAATGATAAACTTGTCAAGGTTGGTGCACCTGCTCCTTTGCTTATTCATCATCGTGTAATCACAATAATATGAGTGACAAATGGTTAAAAATTCATTGAGCATAAAGTTAGGGAAAGGGTGTTCAGAGATCTAGGGGTCAGGTTCTTGTTCTGTCAAGGCGGGGGAGAAAAAAGGGGTCCGAAAATTAGCTCATGTCGCTGACTGCATTTTTGAAAGTTTGTCCCTCTGACCTACCCTATATTATTGTAAGTGCCTGATGAGGAATAATCGGAAACGTATGTTTGCCAAACGTGATTTCTTGAATGATTGTCAATTTTTCGTAAATTTCGACCCTTTGCATTAGCTAGGTAACCTATTGTTCGCATTGACTAAATTTCAATAAATTCAACATGGACGGACGTGGTCCCTGTCAGGTCACCTATTTTCAAGGCTTCTATGGAACCTGTGGTTTACGGGCAAATAAGCGTACACCACAGCAAATATCTACATACTTAATTCCCTTAGCAAACAGTCATTATTCATGTATGGCTAGCAAGTTGAATTAAAATTTCCGGACGGTTTCTAGACCAATATCAAGTATCCTCTTAGACTAATCTATTTAGTATAGCTGTTCAGTCGTTCTAAAATTCTGAAAAAAATATGAACAAAACAAAGAAAACGGGTCACGGAGCCAAAGGGAGCCTTTATGAGACAGTTCAGATAGAAGCCACGTCATAAAATATTCCGATTACTAATTCTGTTGGCAGGTACACTGTTTAACCGTTAACTCTGTTAATTTGTACATCAAATGATCTCTGTGACTATGAAACAGTAGAGGGTTCCTGACATACCCCATACCCAGGTGTCCCAGCTGCAGCACGACAGTTCGACCGCCATGAACGACGATTTCCACCCTTTTTCTTATCGCATGGTAGACTCGGGAACGCTGACTTATAGCTTTGTTAGTTTACAGTAATAACAATCTTGCACGAAATGTAATGAACCCTCTCCTCATCCACATACTTGAACTCAGTGGCAAGACACAGTCAGGACAACCGCAGATGACCTCGGAGGCGGTGACAGACAAAGTTAAAGAGCCCGTCCACACACACCACACACAATCTGGTCCCAGCGCAATGGACCAGGACCCCAGACAAACATATGGGTGGAGCGAGTGCCATCGAGACCACATTCGTCCTGAAAGGACTGAACAACCCAAATTAGTTTTCAGTCCTCAATGTCACCACTTATTGTGCCTGGGGATAGATTGAAGGTGCGGCTGTTTTTTTTTCTTCAGAAGAAGAAGATGCGATCACTGGAACAAGAGTTTTAATTGCCTGACGTTTCACAATCCCTTGGGAATCCTTAATCATAGGTGATGATAACATAGTCATCGTCATGCGCAGATGGGGCGGAGACATGCATAAACTGCACGATATTTATAGTTTATGGTGGTTATCCGCGTGTGTCTGATAATTGTTCACTTCTGTAACCACCGCTTGGGTTTTAATTAATGCAGTCTTTTTCTAGTGATCACATCTTCTTATTCTGAACTGCTTCCTGGAACTCGCATATTCTCTACTATCGGTTTCTTATTGTTAAGCGTACACTGAAGTACTATGGGGCCGTAGTTCCCAGAGGCTCTTCTTGCTCCAACATGCCACTTTACTGTCCTAGCCAGTCAACTATCTGATGCTGGAAATGAGTCCAGGTGCCTGACGTGCAATAAAGTCTATGCCTAGGCATATGAGCAGCGATTTACATGTGCGGCATCTGTTATGGGACGCGCAGCCTTGTTAATGCGCGTGCCGTCCTCGATCCGGCACATCGCACATCAAACGCGGGCCACCGGGAAGGCGCACTATCACCAGCCCCACAACCACTGCCTACGCAGGCACCATCCCAATCTCTTATTGCTGCGAATATACATTTAAATCAGTCGTCAACCCCTTAAGGTACTTACCAATCCGCTGAACCGAAACCAGCGAAGTGGTGCCAGGGCTCGCACACACACACACACACGACAGTTTCTGCGTCGATTTTGACGATGGGTAAACACACACATACCTGCCGGTCCACCGGTCTGCATCGTCCCAGCACAGATGACAAGCTGTGTCTCAATGAAAGTCTTCAGTAACATGACACAGTTCAGATCCCATCACAAACTCGCGCCCCTTACTTGTACACGCACAAACACGCACACGCATAGACGACAAGGGAAGCTGGATACTTCACGCGCATGCACTTGCATACGCAACACCTATCAACTACGTCAATCCTGCAGCGTGAAAGCGCCCCAGATTCGTGGCGCCAGCAAAAGCGGATAAAGGTCGCATGTCAACCGTTTTAGTTTGAAATGCAGACGGATCAAAAACCAGGTCGTGTTGGAAGCGCGTAGACTTGCGTTGCTCACCTTTGCCAGCCCCTACGCTCACAGCTCGATCGCTTATTTCGCTTTGAATTCGTCTTGCCAGGGTAAGCATTAGTAGGGGTTGATTGCGCTCTATTAACGGGCCGCGTGATAGCTGCGCCGGACCAACACAGAGGCCATATCAGGGTATGGCAGGATGTTATTCAGGTTGCACGCCTATAAAAAGTGTTAAAAATGGGGGTGGAAGGCGTCGTTGGGGCGGCTTCGGCTGCGCCAGCTACTTGCGCCTGATCCCACCTCCAGTTTTCTTGCCTATGTCATGACACCGGGTTCAGGTGTGTGAAGAAAGACACAGAGTGCGATAGATGCGGCGCAAGTCTACCACCATTTTAAACTAATTTTCGCGCAAGTCACCGTCCCCGGACCTACCTGTATAGAGCATCCAGTGGACATCCTCAAAATTGACGGTTGAACTATCGTGAGGACAGAGTGAGATAGAAACATCAACAGTCTCCTTCGGTGGATGCAAACACACTTTCATTTAGCCATCGTAAATTTAAAAAAAATCCGCACCAGTGACATGCTCAGAGGAGATTTTTGGCGGATATTTTGGATAACTGAACTAGAAAGATGTAAATGTATGTGCTAAAAACACCGATCGAATAGAGGATTGCTGTTTTTCCTTTGTTTATTCACGCAGTCGATTTAAATGTTTATTTCCCTTACTGCAAGTGGGATTGAAAGCATTAACTTGGTCGGACCTTCGGCGATTCTGCCCTTTAGAAGGAATGAACACGTTCACTGGGAAGGTTATATTTGTAGCGACTCTGTAGCGTCTTCCATCCGCAGCGCGATTGCAGGTCTTGAACTGACTCTTGGACTGTCAGTCATAGGTGCCTCAAACCGCACCAACGCTCAGCATCTTGCATTTCACGAACGCTAGCATGTGCGCACTTGTATGCTGATCCCAATCTGTCGAAACAATCGCTTTCAAGGTTTACTGACACAAAGGTGACACAAGGCCGATTACATAAAGAGTGCTCTACAGAAGCTGTGATGATTGTCATATTCTTTCATTCCGGATGCAGCCCTCTCGCGACCGATCGTGTACTCGTCCGATCCTCAACCAGCAAAGGGTTTCCCTATTAATTTAACTCATTGCCATACATTGTTTGCAATTTTCATCACCCCTTTCGGAAGAAGAAGATTCGATCATTGGAAACAGCAGTTTGTTAGGCTGACGTTTCGGATTTTTCACTCTGGCGCAGCATCAAAATGCTTGCAAATACGAAAATAGGGGCGCAAAATGCGCAGGAATTATAGTGCATAGTGGCCACGCGACCAAGCGTGTACTACAAATTGGGAACGTTCGTAATCACACCCGGGGTCATACGCGATGCGATGGTGGCTTGCCAGTCCGCGTCCGGGTCGTTCATGGCCACGATTTAACCATCCGCGATGGATTTTGGCGACCTGCTGCGCAAATACCCTCAGATCACTGACTCAAAGCAAGTCACAACTTGGGGAACGCATAGGCCACCGCGTCGTCTTAAGCCAACACCGGCGAACTGGACGGCCGAGCAATCATTACGTCAAACTCCGCCATGCGTGATGAAATTTCAGTAAGTCAGGGCCCGCATGCCAGTAATCAAGCAATTAACACACAAGAGGGCAATCATCGTTAGCTGTCGTCACTTGCCATACTTGCCTTATAAATGCTACGAATTTTTGTGCACGTGTTACCCGTTTCTGTTACTGCCTTCTGCTTACGTCTTTGATGAAGGATCCGCGAGCTAGGTGGAAAGGTCAGGTGAATAAAAGCATTGTCCCAGCGATCGTATCGTCTCTTTCTCAGGCCAATGATAGTTCGATCGTCGTTTTTGAAGATGTCCAGCACGAGCTTTAGCAAGCTGTAGCTGAATTACAGTGAAAGTAGACTCACAGAACTTACCCCACTCACTTACACACCTGTACCCGATGTCAAGACAAAAGGCGGAAAGACAAGAGATCAGAGAGGGTGTAGGTGGCTGGTGCAGCCATGGCCACCTCTTAGCGTGACACCGCCCTTGAGACTACACGGACGAGGGCGTGACAGCCACCGGCGCCATCACGCCGCCCGCAAGGTCGCTAGGCGCCACCAGACGGTATTCATTCATCTTTATCAGAGAGAGAGAAAATACAATTAACCGGGCAACCATGTACACGGCCTCTAAACCCAGTGGGAGCGTAAGTGCATACACGGGCAGGAAAATCAGATCCAAGAAAATTTGGGACCATGATTTGTTGAAGCGTAGCCTTGCGTACGTGCATAATTCGGGACAGAAGGAGGAAGGTTAAAGAGATGCAGCTCGGCTGGCGATGTTTTGCTCTGTCTAGGCAGTAGACCTTCCATCGTTGGGCCGCAGGAATAATTACCAGCGTTTTGTGTCAGCTCCGACTTAGCACGTTTGTCATTTTCTGCCGCCTTGCGGCTGCGGACTTTGTTCAGATGTCGGCGTATAACTTAAAAGCAAATTTCGCTCACTGCCTCGAACTATCGCCGGACACTAGTTAGCTGCGTGTTCCAATAGCTTGTAGGCAGTATTGTTCGGCACGAAGGCTCGAGGTTTGTTGTACACGTCATAACGTGCCTATATTTTGCCTGTTTTACGAATACTTTCTCGTGCGTTGAAGGATTAAGAAGGTCGATTCGTGTGCGCAACTGTCGCTTGTGTTTCAAGTCTACAAGCGATGAATTGTTTGGTGGTAGCTAAATAGAAGGCTTGACAGTTTCTTGGATAAGTGTCTGCTTGTGTTTGTTTGGCTAGTCCATGTTTTGCTGCCTTAACCGCGCGCCCGCGCTCTGAAAGGCTTTTTGAAGCTGCGTGTTACGGGCCAGTGAGTACCGCCAAATTTCTTTTCCTCCATTAATTTTTTTCATTGAGGCACAATGTATCGTCGGGCTGATATAATTACATAACAAATTTTAACAAATGAGATTAATACTCAGGGAATATTGGCAAATGCACCAAAAAGCCCACTAATGGAACTTCAAAAAGGGAGGCGCATGCATGGGACTTCCTTCCGTAGGGGAGGCAAAAAGCGAGCTTATAAGCCGACGTTTGAAGACTACAAGACGTTTGAAGATTACAAGCACATTCCTCACGGCGACCCTACGTGCATTCTCTATAAGCACTGCCCTGCTACGTTTGGGAGGTAAAGGCTGACTCCCGTTTAGGACATTGTTGATGGGTATTGGCTCCTTCACCTGTGCCTGTGGAGCGGGTTGGCCGAAAAACGGGGCACCGGTGGAAGGGCGTGAATGAACACATAGCCACCCGGCTGGATAAAAGTGAAAGTTGGGTATGACTAGCTGATGACAACTAATCAGCCAGAAATAGCCATCGTAGTTTTCCTTGTCTTTGTCTGTAATGTGCTTCTACCTATATAATTAGCCGCCTTGCGACGTAGGCTCGTGTGTGAGCTCCAAAGGCATCATTGACGGACAAGTGTGTTCTCTAACTGACTGGTGTGCGCCTATCTGCCGAAGGTGAAACTACATCAATTTCGAACTTTATTCTGACGCACCTAGTTGATCCACAAGAAACCTTTGTAGTTGTCTACCAGACACCAGACATCTTCTCAAAAGGCCTACATCAACAGGCGCTGTCAACTGCCATGGCAGTAGCTGTACAACTAGCAAATCCTGCGTTGTTTTGTCAGGCAACACTAATACAGATTCTTTGAAGTTTAACCTGGGACTATTCACAGCTTATTAATTGTTGATCGTAGCCATTGAAAAACAGAGGTTCGTTGTCAGAATCGCTTCAGTCCGTTTTGTGTATGTGTTAATCCCTAAAAACGTTATATGGTTCTGAAAGTACACAAAAGAATCGCTGTGTACCCCATTCCATGACGCGTTGGACCACGCTCAAGGATAAGGAACATCTGTGATACGGACTTTTGCACCAGTTTGAACATGAAACAAGGTGATCATATTATCGGTATCTGCGCCAAGTATGGGCCAATAAAAATAGCTCGTGGCGGCAACCTGCATACGGTGGCAGGCTAAGCATTATGTAGGTCTTTGAGGATGGCCTGTCGGCTTTGTGGTTACATGATTACATAGTTGTCTCCCATCACGCATCCGCCTTGTGGATTCCAATTTTTTCTGACGGTTGTAGCGTTACTCAAGGGAAGGGGAGACAAGGGATGGTCAGTCAAATTACAAGGATAATTTAGCATGAATTAAAAGAGGCTCTGTCTATGTCTACTGTCTACTTGGTTGGCAGCTTACGGGTGCGTTTAATAACTTCTGCAAAAGATAACCGCTAACAGCATCCTCTACAATGGCACATACTTAGAGTGTCAGCCACTATATCTCTGCCACCTATAAGGTATTTCGTCACATGCGTTCAGACGCAAGGAGTGGAGCCCTTTTTTAATTCTCGCCTCCGACATTTTTGTATTCCTCGTTTTTTTCTAGAATATCCGTAAGAGACTTGTGATTCGTGTGACTCCGGAAAGTTCATGCAATAAGAGGCAGGTGGAAGCGTTTTAAGGAATTGTTTCTGTTAATAATTACTTTCCGCCTTGGACCTAGTTTTAACTGCAAAGGCAATCGGCTTCTCGGTAACATGAGGATCGATGCCACGCTTTATGGGAACAAATCGCTTTCCAATATGACAGGTCTCTCGACGACGATCTAAAAGTCGTTTTTGTCCGCTCCCATGCCCTTTCTTCGACCTTTGATTCATTCCAGCGACATCCTGTTCACATTGCTGATAAAAATTGTGGCAGCTTTATCCATAAAGTGAATAAAAGCAGTAACCAATACAGGAATTTTAACGCAATTGACTAAGATTGATGCGGTACGGCGCTTTCAGCTTGTGTCCTGACGGTTGGAACTAAATTCCATTTAAACTAAAGTGGAGTAATTTCACCAAGTCAAAAGAAGGACAGAACAATTCTATTTGGTGCGTATGAAGGCGGCCTTTTGTAAACGCGCCAACACCATGTTTAAAGTCTCCGATTGACGGTTTTAAGGTGAATCGAGTACTAGGCTATCATCAGAATATGCGTAAATGTTCGCTTTACCCTCCAGGAGGCCGTCAATCAAGTATTGATATAAACCGGCAGTGGACCTTACTTTCAAAGACAATTTTCAATGCGTATTGATGGTGGTGGCATCTCGGGAGTCGGTATTAAGTGTTTTGTAACCGATCTACAGTTATAAATTTTTAAAGATCCGAAAGGCATATGTACAGAGCAGGATGTGCAGGACATTATGAGCGTTTTATTTGGCTGCTAAGTTGGTCTTTAGCTTATAATCACCACAGAGGGACGCAGAACCATAAGATGTATGAACAGTGCCTACTGGGACTACCCCATACCAAGAATTGCACGTCCTCGGTAATGTTTGTTTTCTGTAGGCAATCCTCTTTAACCTTTAGTGCAACCGCACAGAGGACTGGACCAGGTGAAAATCTTGCTTAACTTCAAACTTCACAGGGTGATCGCAATAGTGGACATTGTAATCTTCACGAGACAGGCTTTTTGTGACTAGCAATCAGGGATTTGAGAGTCACATTAACTTGCCAATACAAGCCAACATCCGTGTCCCAGGAAGCAATTGAGAAGAAGAAGAAGACTCGATCGCTGGGACAATATGTTTATTCGCCTGACGTTTCGATATCCGTCGCGGATTCGTCATCAGAGACATGAGTAGCAGAAAGGTAAAGTATGCACAGACGTTTGCAGTATTTATAGGACACAGTCATTACTGCAAGCATACAGCGACAATTAACGTTAATTGCCTTCTTGTGCGTGGACTGCTTGTTGGACGGCACGCGGGCTCTGACCTGTTGAACTTTCGTCACGGGCGGTGAGCTCGGGCATGATGATTGCTCGGCCGTCTGGCTCCCCGGTGTTGGCGTACGATGAGGCGGTGGCCTGCCCATTCCTCAAGTGACGGCTTGCTTTGGCCACATTGAATCTCAGGATTGAATATGGATTGGGCAAATCGTTGCACTTGTTGATGGATTGGGGGCCCGTGAACCATGACTCAAGTAGTTCTCGGCTCACCCGATTGTCACCTCTTGCGAGAATTTCGGCCTCAGCAAATTTGAAGGTGTGGCCGGGTCTCGTCGAATGAGCCGCAACTTGAGAATTGGCATCATTTCGCCGTACTGCAGCCGCGTGTTCGGCAATTCGCGTCTTGAGAAGTCTGCCAGTTTCTCCGACATAGTTGCTTTGACCGCAACTGCACCAGATCCTGTAGACGACCCCAGATGTTTCTTGCCGTGGCAGTGGGTCTTTCGGCTTCATTATCTGACGCCTTATGGTTGCCTCCGGCCTGTGTGCGACTCCAACTCCAAGTGGTGCGAGAAGGCGGCCGACTGCTTCCGATACGTTTTTGACATACGGGATCGAACGCCAAATCTTGGGGTCGGTGCGCTTTTGTTGGCCAGTTCGTTTGCGCAAGCACCGGTTGACAAAGTTGCGCGGGTAGCTATTTTCTCTGAACACCCGTCGGAGGTATTCTATCTCGGCAACTTTGTCTTCTTCTTCGCTGCAGTGCGTCTCAACACGCCGATAGAGTGTTTTTACGCAACTGCGTTTGTGGCTGATTGGGTGGTTGCTGTTGTAATTCAGTACTTGCATCGTGTTTGTCGCTTTCCTGAATACTTTAGTCTTTAGACCACCACAATCTTTTCGACAAACGAGGACATCAAGAAAAGCCAGCTGGTTGTTCTCTTCTTCCTCCATCGTAAATTGGATGTCCGGGAAGATGCTGTTGAGACGTTCCTTGAACGTGAGCACCTGATCCCGTTCGATGACGACGAAGGTGTCATCCACATACCGAGCCCAGAATTTCGGTTTGCGGTGTTGGAAAACCAGCGACTCCAGCCGCTGCAGGACCGCCTCGGCTATGAGTCCCGAAATCGGTGAACCCATTGGTGTCCCCTTCACCTGCTCGTAGATCGTTCCGTCAAACGTGAAGTACGTCCTGAGACAGAACTTCAGGAGCTGTAGGATTTCTGCGTGTCCCAGGCGATTCTCCGTTTCATCGTATTTGTTTCGTAGGAGCAGTTCGACCGTCTCGATTGCCAGATCCTGAGGGATAGAAGTAAAAAGAGACGTGACATCAAAGGAAACCATGATATCACTTGGCAAGAGACTTACCCCTACAAATATTACCAATTTGATTTGAGCACTAAAATCGTGAAGTATCTAATTCTATTTCAAGAACGATCTGAAATTTATCGTTAGCCGAGACTCAAACTACTTATTAAGATATGCCACGACAGAAAAGTCGCTTTACTGAAATATATTTTTTTACTGACTGGTCTGTCAATCGATGAGTTTATTAAAAATTATTTTCCTCAAATGCCCCTGTCAGCACACTCAACCATAACAGGCCATATAGAAAAGGAAAAAAAAGCAGCCAATTATCATGAAACTAGGTTGTGATCTATACTCGATATTTGGGCTGTTCGTTAACGTCCAGACTCTACATGGTGCGTTATCAGGAAGACTTTATCTGCGTGCGAACGCTCTCTCGTCGTGTAGAAACTCACTGCAGCGAACCAGCCGACAAGAAGGCCGAAGTCAAGTATCTCAAGAAACTCTTCACAATGAATGGCTATCCTGGCGCCTTCGTCGAAAAATGCAAGCGACGAGCCAAACGAAGAAAACCAACAGGACAACCAGAACCAACACGCTGGCGAGTAATACCGTTGGTGTTTCTGAAGAATTCGCTCGACTGGTGAGCGAATTTGGGATTGGCGTTGCTCACAGACCGGAAGCAACAATCCGCAGGCAACTTATGCGGCCCAAGGACCCAGTACCTGTTAATGAAAAGTCCGGTATCATTTACCGTATTGAATGCCTTCGTGGTCAAGCCAATTATGTCGGTGAAACCAGCAAACGGGTCCTCACGAGGATGCACCAGCATGACCTCGCCGTGCAACGGAACGACAAGAATTCCCCGGTGGCCGCCCACGCATCCAAGCCAGGGCACAGCTTCGACTTCGAAAACGTGCGAATACTGGATCGGTCAGACGACCGAACTTCACGCCTGCTGCAGGAAGCCTGGCATTCACGCGCGGGCTCAATTGACAGGCATGTCGAGCTTCCTGAGGACTACCTCGCGTTGCGCGAGCAGATCGAGGGCAGAGGTCAAGGGCAGAGGTCAATCTCAGCGGAACTGACTTAATTACACTGTGAGCTGTACGTTTTTTTCATGCCTTGACAACGAGCTCGCGGGAGAGTTCGAAACGTCGGACAAATACACTCCTGGTCCCAGAGAATGACTTAACTTCTTCAATCCAGTTACCTGGGCCTCGTATATTCTCGACCATTCAGACTTTATCTGTGTAAAACTTACTCCACGACTATTTCAAACGTAAGTCTTCTAGCGCTGCTCAATTCATTTGAGATTTGTGCATGGACGAGCCTTCTGTATATCTTAAACTTAAGTTTTCTGAGTTCCACCAATTTTTCACGTCCTCAGGACTTTCCGCTTTTCGAAAAAAAACTTTTAAAACAGCATAATATGAATTGGAAAACCACAATATGTCTTATTTTGAAAAACGGTCGTTTCTTTGCAGTTTTAAGATGTTGGGGGACGTAGCGACGGATGATTTTGAGCAAGATGAATTTATGTGAAAATCACGAGGTCACGTGAGTTAGGAAATCTACTGTATTCGTTCTCTGCGGACGAATTTCCTGCAAAACCGTCAACCGTCCTCTGGTCTCTTTATTACGAGCAACGGATAGGACGCTAACCACAACGACAGCAGAATGATGCTTGTTTTGAGGAGGCTTAGGACTACTGTTCAGGAAAATCCCAAAAGTACTGACCAGCGAAACTGTAGTGGACCTTAACGCAACCACTGACTCCTCACGCCAACGCTGCGGTTACCGTGATGACCGACCTCTGGCCTGTCTACTGCTCAAGGACCAGTTCCATCTACTGGCACACAGGGCTGAATCTCGCAAAGGCAACCACTCACAAGCCCGCTCACACGTCACCTGAATTTGGTGGCTGGGGCCGGCGACGCTTAGCATTCCGGCCTCCTGCGTCGCGGCGGTGGCGGCCGGCGACGCCGCCCTATCCTACGGACCTCGCGGTCGTCCGCCCTGCAAGACCTTTTGGCCAACTTCCCCCTATCCCTTCTGTAAACGATACACTGTTCCGGCTACTCTGCCTTCCCAAGACTTCTCCTATCTCCTAAGGAATCAGGGCCTGAATGACTGTAGCTGTTAGGGTTAATCGTCTTAAACTTAACTCCTATAAAACTTCTTATTCACGTTTTGGTGATAATATCACTCCAGCGGTTGGTTGCTTCAGTTGCTGAAGTTTCCGTCTTATGCGCTCGTGATGACTGACACTAGTATAGTCTTTCTCTCACCGCAAATTCATCTTCTCTTTTTGGTGGTTTTTATGAGCGCAACAGCCCTACGGGAGTGAGTTAGATTTGTGAGAAAACCATCTATACTATAATTAGATTTGTGACTCACTTGACAGAAGCTTTAGCGGTCCACAAAGATATCGGCTTTTTCACTCCACCCAATATACAGCGTTGTGAAGGACGCTTCAAAATCAATGGCCTCTTGCAAATTAAATGCGTCAAAGGCCTGCTGTCTCCAACATGAGGACAAGTCAAATTTATTTCAGAAAAGCAATGCTTAATTTTCGCTGAGATTAGTCAGGCGAAACCTCATTTAGGAGATAGCATCTAGCATAGTCATGGATGACAAAGCCAAAGCAGTCAATCCCCCGGGGGAGCGCGCAGGCGAACAAGCTCTTAAACGCCAATGCTGATTAATCAGGTGGTTGACCAATAATGATACCAACACGGGTGATGCTGTTTCCGTAGGTAACGACCCGGAGGCCGGCCATCAACCAGTTAGTGCATGCGAAGACAATCCCCCTCGATGAAGGGGGAGCCGTTGACTGCCAAAGGCATGCCCATCGATTGCATGCCAAGCGATTGCGTGTCACAAATACTGCAATCCCTACGCACAGAGCAGCCTCATCTAATGCTGACCCTGAAAATCGGTTTAAACTGGAATCCGGAAGGTCAGGCGAAACAGTTCTTGTCCCAGTGATCACGCCTACGTCTGCAATGTTCAATGCACTCCTCAAAAGTTTCTCCTTGCTGTGCCCAGGAAATATTCGAGTCTTCGCCCACAATGATCATCGTATAGACATTCCTAAAGCTATGGTCGCTTGAGCTGTGTCGCCAATGTTATGTATTCAGAACAGAGGTCTGCTTAAAGACAGGTAATGCACTGAGCATGGGCGGAAGAACAAGTAGGGCGTCTCGGTAGACAAGGCGGGATAATTGGCATGTGGGATGTTATAATCTCGCCACAGACCTAGATGTTCGCCCTCCAACAACGCCTTCTTTGAATCCCCAAAGGAGAACAACAAGGGGGCAAGAATGTAAATCTCTTAATGTTATTATTACAGTAACGCAAAAAAGTGTTTACAAAACACGCACAAGCTAAGCCTACAATCGGACCAATCAGATTGTGCTCTTAAGTGGGCAAAGGGTTGACTGGTTTGCTGACTCACCCGGCTGGCGAAGTGAGTCCTTATCTTGGCCGCAATTTGCGCGTCATCACATGCACTGCATATGAGTGGACCGGTCCGGCATTCACCCCGATATCGACACACCCAGCATACCCCACACTCCCACCACCTGCTCTAGCCCCACCCACTCATTACCTCGCCATTTTCACGATAAGGATACGCCTTCTAGCACGCCGCGAACCTCAAGGTAAATCCACCCAGGTAGGTAGGATAATGTTTTATTAAACTTGCTGGCCAATCACCTAAATTATTGGACTTTATCAGGACGCCTTCTTCACTGGCATTACTACGTATAATTACTAGTATCAGCATCAATAATATTAATAATTGAATATCAGCTCCCAGGTAACAGCAGTCTTGTTACCCGCTATCTTTTGTCGTTTTTATTTCTGTTGCTGTTCTTTTGGATAGTGCTACTAGTACTACTGACCGCAGTCATAAGCACGACAGCTGCACCTTCACCCTAGCTTCTAGCATAAATATAAACTCATCCATTGAAAGCTTTAAGCACATCCTGAAAACCCTGTGGAGCTGTGTTCTAGTTCACGTTGTTCGTTCTTTTATCGCAGGGAGTTAAGTGAATTAAGCCCAGCAACTGCGATCTTCAGACCATGGTTACTTAGTGGAGGAGAAGTCGATAAAGGCCAGGGTGTAAGGAACAGTATATTGTGTACACAGAGGAAAGAAAAATAGATAGGCAGGGATTTGACTTGGAGAGCTTGCGAGTAATAGGAGAGCCAGCCGTGGTCCAAGTGCCAGTTTGAAAGCAGTCAGGCCAATAGACAGAGAGAGAGAGCGTTCCTTGGCTAGGTCGGCCTGTGATTGGTTGGACATCGAAGTGGGTGGTCCATGACACGCGCGCAAGTAACTCTGACGGCCGCCACGACCTTGAGGTCTAGACGGATTGAGGTCACGACAGGAAGGCCAGGCATCGGGCAGGCAGTGACCACTACACTTTATCTCTCTCCTTCTATTCTTATTCTTCCTCTTCTTCGTCTCCTACTTCTCAGGAACAACCTGTTCTACGATCCTCACCTCCAACCTGTTTTCCTTTTTAGCACTGCCAACTGACGCACTTACCAGACACACCACCAACGCAGTGTGTGTTGCGCGTGAAGTGGCTGATGAGTGACACTAGAAATAAGGGGGCACCGGCTCCTCCTAATCCTCTAGTTAGTTGAATCCTGGCGTGTTTCAAGGGGGCCAGGTCATGCTGAGGCGCGCGGCTGACGCCATTGTGATGTGGCGCAATCTGCTGATAAGATGCACAAGCGAGCGCTCCTTACTGTGACTATAATTCTGATAAACATGCTGTTCTTTGCTGTTTTCTTCAGCCCGTGGAAGCCCTCATCAAAGGGGATATTACGACGACTTGCATTGCATGGTTATCATAAAGATTTACGTCGAATCGAGCATTGTCCACCGATAAGGTTTTCAGGGCCCTTTTTTCCGATAATCTGACAGATGGGCTAAGTTTCCATGGGCGCTTGGTACACCAAACGTCATTTCAACACTCGGACCCCTATTCAATTGTCGCTGGTAAGACCAAACCTTTTCTGCTAGAAAATCTTAAACGCAGAGGCACTAGAACAGCGGTGCCGCGTTCTCAATGTTGACAGGACGGACATACGTAAGGCAGTCAAACTTGCCTTCAAACGTACCCACGATCGGCATCAGCGGCATAGTGGGCGGTATTCGCAGTCTACGAGCCGAATTAGTTAGTCCACTTATCCACTTAACCTGGTCACGCGCTGCTACGTAACGTTTAGTTACTTCCGTATTAATTTTGTAATTCCTTTCTTTTAAATATGCCGCGAAATCTTGATAACGACGATGCGCCAGGGCTGTATGGACAAGCAGCGTCGTCTATGAACTCTACAGTGCTGCGTTCTGGCAGCCAAGAATTCTAAACACCGACCAAAGAGGACTTTTTTATTATTTTTGTACTCTATCTTTAAGCCCGTTTTTAATATTAATGCATACATTTTACTAAACAAACAGTCTTCAAAAAGTAATATTCCACTATGTTTCAAAAAAAAGAAGTTTCGTATGGGAGGAGGTACCTCCTGTCCGGATGAAAAATGAAACCCGTTTTTTCGAGCTACAACCACGATAATGCGAGCTCGCTTGGAACTCATTTTTTCGAGCTCGTTTCGAGCTCGAACAGGTGGCCAAAGCGTGCTTGCTTCGAGCTAGTTTTGCTATTAGGGAGATGTCTATCGGCACCGTCATCTAATGCGCGCATCCCATTTCAAGCGACCGACAGGCTAGGCGGTGGCTTGTTGCTGACGGCGCTGGAGAGAATGTGGTCAATCGCCATTTTGTGTGTGTTTGGCGCTCCCCTGTAAGCGGGCGCTTACATAGAAAACTGTGCTAATGGTGCGCGTATTGAGTTTTGGTCTCGTCAGCCGCCTGCACCCTCCCCCATCTGCGGTCTTATTGATCTTTGTCTTTACACCGGACAAAGGTGTGGGAGTGATAAGAAAGTGTGGTAGAGCTGGCGAGTCTGCTTTCACTATAATCCAGCTGGAATTAACGCGTCGGCTTTCAGCTTGCTGACAATAGTGGTGGACGTAGGCGAGAACAACGGTCAAAGGTCGGTGGGCGTAGGAGCGAGTTGTAAGGGCAGAATACGGGTGGGTTGGTTAGGTACGGTCCTAACAAGGGTGACCGATAAGACGTCTGAAGAAGCGATCATGAGCTTAATTAATCGTTTTTCACGCGTACGTGGACAGAATAGAGTGCAGGTGATTGTACTGAATTATTTATAAAGTAAGTGTCCATCCCCCCGTCAAGGTCATCTAATCCGGCAGGTTCTTGATCTCCTCCGCAGGGGAGAAATGCTCGACAAAATTCGGGGGTGGCACATAAACAAGGGGACCATTTTCCTTCTAAAATATACAGGGTTTCTGTTGTCATTTATGCGCTCTGGCTCAAATAGATTATTGAACAAGCGTTAGGAGCTGGGTGTCTTTTGATGACTTGCGTTCGGACGTCCTTGTACCTGCCTTCAAGAATGAAGATAAGACAAAGAGAGAGAGAGCTGTCGCGGCAGAAACCTAGGTAACGGGGCTGCGAAGGTCTGTGTTTTTGTGCCTCTCAGATGATTTCAGACTGTGCATCACTTCAGGAGGATGCCAAACCAAGCCCGTATGTCGAGCCGGCTGTTGATTCGCAAAAACTATATTCATATCGAGGTGTATGCCCGAATTTTGCCATGTCTAGTAGCAACCGATGGATGTCCATCTTGTTGACACTGCGCAACGTTCGATGTGGTTCATTCTAAGCTCCTGTGGCGGATATTCGAATAAGGTATCATGATAAAAAATCATCAGAATAATTAAGGCCTATCGCTCCCCTGCTGTGGGTGTCCTTAGCCATAAAAATCTTCGTCAGCTACTATGCATTTGCCCGAGCGTTCGAAAAAACTATATCCCATTGCCCATTCTTTTAAACTAAACCCTTAAATGGATTTCCGAAAGGGTCCTGAATGGTTTTGACAATGGAACATTTGTATCTAGTCTCTAGCATATTAAATTCAACAACACTGATGATATCGATCCATTTGATTCAAGCGCCGGTTCCGAAGGTCGCTAAATAAGTCAATTTATCTAAATCGCTTGAAAACCCGTGTTTTCAAGCTGCATCTCTGAGCAGGAAAAGCCACACCTCCTGATAATTGATCATAAACTGGAAGTAGCAGATAGTTCCGAATAACTCGGAGCAATTTTGCCACCAAACGGCAGTGAATCGATGTTACTTGCGGGCTTTTTATAATCCTTCAAACGTGTGTATGAACCAAAGGCAACCTGTTGATCACCACAAAGATTCACTTATACAAGCATTTCTCCAGTCAGTCCTCCTATATTGTGAATTCTGGGCTGTATGTATGTAAAATTAGTGACAATTGGAAGGATTTCTCACCAGAGTCGAAGGATCCTCCATCGAGGAATGTCAACATCGTCTTACCTGGGGCAACCCATACTGAAAAGGACAGCATCTTGAAGATGGATCCAAGAGAGATGACTGCGGTTGTTGTGGTATATTCTCTGTCGTCCACTTAAAGAGCTCGGTGTTGTTGCCCTAAATCCAAAACCGTTGTCTACCCTAACGCGTCGAAAAGGTCGAACAAAACCTTGCTCGTTTGGGTCTTAGTTTCCGTCACTAGAGGAGAAAATAGATCAAGTTCTCCAGGTCCACTGTCGCGCATTGTTATATAAAAAGTAAAGTCCGAACCTTATTCAAAATCCGTTATATCAGGCATGCTGAAAGCCGCACTATGTACAAGTACAACCCATGTGAGACGCAAGCAAGTTGCGTATTAGCGCGTTTAGCGTTTTCTTTATTTGAAGGACTTACCTTGGTTGAGAAAACGTAGTACGTATTGTGCATGCTTTTATTTCCTTAAGTTTCGGCGAACCGAAAAAAGCGTCACTTCCAACGAATAAGATATAGCATCTGTAATCAGCTTTTCTTCAGCTTTTTCAGTTTCCTAATCTATGAAAATCGTCATATCTGGATCCAGTAATTGAACGACAGCGCTTTCTTGACTTTTATGGTACCAGGACGCTATTTTTTTACAGAGTGGAAGGCGTCACGAGCAGACCCCAGTATCGTATATTTAGGCCATAATGATCTTCGATCTAGACTAAACATCACATAGCGGAGAACGTACGAGTTCCGCCATTGGACTGAAAGCATATGTTTCATTGCTAGTTAGCGATCTTCCGGCCAATAAAATTAAGGCTTGAAGCTGATTGGATAATCGTAGTCGCTTCGCTGGTGCGTTGAATGGCTGATGGCACGCGGCAAGGTCGAACAGTCTGCAACAGTAAGACCGCCATCAAATTCCACTTCCCTCTTTCGAATTTATCCTCCGAGGTTGTTTTTTTAAGCCGCAAAAGCGTCAACCACAGCACTGTTGGTAAGCATGACGGAAATACAAAGGGCAGACAAAACTATGAATAAAACCCTTTTTAAATTTACAATACTCACCCCACTCGCCTTTTTGCCTCCTGACCATCTCGAAGCCTACGATTGTCCTGTTACGGAACATTTTGCAAAAGCTGTCGCTGATCGTGTCTGGGAAGATTTACACCGTCCAATTTTCACTCCGAGCACTGCCGGCGAGGCATTCATCAACTCCGATTTTGACATTTTCGAAAACCGTTTCTTAAAGAACTCTGAGTATGCCATTTTAGTTGTGCCCGGCCAACAAGCGGTCTGCCTGGATCTCGTATATGGCCGGTTGTTAGTTTTCCTAACGCTGCGATCAACCTGGAGAACAAGGTTCATCCTCATTTACATTGGAGATCCTGTCGGTCAGAAGTTATTTGAACCCAGCATTTTTCAAACGGAACCCCTGGTCTTTTCTGCGTCGCCTGACGTGTGGGATACAGAGACAGAGAAATGGGATAAACTTCTTGGAATATTACGCAGTAAGTCCAGTAGCCAGTCTGAGTTTCACCTAGTTTTTTGATGAAGATATTAGGTTTAAAATCAGATATCCTTATCACAGTCGACGGCATCTTTTGTTCTCAGGGGTGAAAATGATTTTTTATGCATTTAATTAGGGTAAACTTTGTAGATAGTATCTTAACTTTATCGGATCTCATAAGACAGCAAGCGAACTTTCTATTTAGGCTTAAATGTGAAAAATGGCCACCAGACTGTCGTTGTGCATTTAACTAATCAGGAGCAATGTTGACAATGATGGCCCTTGAATGTTTATCTTAGCAGTCGTTCGCAAATATCGCATGTTTGAAAAGTGAACACCTAAGTATTGAGTGTTTTGTCAGTCGCGTTAGATGCCAGCATAGTTGCATACATATCTTGTAGAAATTATACAGAAAAGTGTAGAAGGGGATGCTGTGAGAAATCTTAATATTTTACATAATTAAGGAGAAATCGGGTTTTCTTCAAAGGTATTGCATGGAGGCGGGGACTTTTAAGATTTAAAAAAATTTTGCAGCATGCAGTCTGCATTTTCCCTGCTTCTCATTGCCTCTTAAACGCATTTAGAGTCATTTTCTTGGCAGCAATTTTTCATGCACATATAGGACAATGTATTTATTCTGCTTACTACTATATACTTTCTGAGCAAGTTTTACAGACCCTGAGGTCTCAAAAAGTACCAATAGGTACAGGTTCTCTGAAAATTAACGGCAACTAATTCAGCGGGACAACTCTCAAGTAACCATCATTCGTTGTATAAGATATGATTCTGTTGTCATAGGACGAGGAAAAACATACGTTTGGCTTCAAAATTCTGGATAAGCTTTCTCTCGGCAAACTGCGATGAAAAATGGTCACTGTTTTCTGCACTTCCTTGTACGAACACGATTTATCGGTTGTGTATGGTGGGATATGCGTTTGTGTGAGGAGTTGCCGGCTGGTGGTCCGAGAGTCAGGCTGTGATGGCTCCGTCTTAATGTTACCTCTGGCACTCTCATACATGTGAGAGGAGAGTCACTCAACCACGTTTGTGCGAACTCATGGCCCTTCTGTTTTGGGGGGGCAGGTTGTGTAGGCATGTCATCGGCTGCGCCTATTCCCCGCACCAGTTCACTTATCGTAGGGCATTAAGTAAGTTAAACTCTAGCAACTGTTATCTTCAGGTCAGGTGCCTTGGGAGAAAACATAAGACGTGGGAAGCCAGAGTGAAATGAGCAGTATATTTTGTACATAAGGAATTGAGAATAGGCAGTACGAAAATGACTGTCAGTCGACCGTACAACCTCAAGCCAGCGGACGGCATTTGAATTTATGTCTGCTTGGCAGTCGTCACATAAGATACTATGTGAGTAGGCTTGTGATTGGCTCTTCCAGACACCGGAAACAGCAAGCGTTCTAAAGTTCGCTTCCTGTGGAGCTAGTGACTACACACTGGCCGACTCACTCGATGGCTGAGGCCTGGGAATGGGAACAGAGAATTAAGAGGACGGCTCAGCGTATTGTTCCCACTACAGCGTTCTGACATGCTTGAAAGTATCACAGTGTTCTAAAAGCCGTGACTTGGAAGGTTTTAAACTGAAGGGCTAATTGGGGCCAAACATTCGGCTTTATTATGTGTGTTTGGAGTGACTGACTGGCGTCATGCTGAAATGACTCCTCAGGATGGCCTTTAAGGCACCCCCATTCCGTGGGATCCGAACCGGGTATGGCGTCACGCGTAGGAACACCTTCGGCCGCGCCAGCCACCTGCGCCCTCCCCAATCTCCGATCGTATTTTCTTTGTCATGGCGTCGAGTCTAGGTGGGCGAGCGAGAGAGTTAATGTTTAAGTTGCAGCGCAAACCTACTTTACCTTTAATGTAAATTCACGTTCAAATCCCGCTCATTCTTCCACCCTGCTGTGAAGCAGGCGATGGCAATCGTCAAAAACGACGATCGGAATGTCAAAGTGGGATGCGGATTGAAGTATTACTGTTAGTTTGCTTCCTGACAACTTTATCCTATTCCATGATTAAAAATCTTCTTAGAGGCCTACGTAGTGATAAAAAGGTTTTATATTCGATTATGCAACCGAAACACCTAAGGGGAAGGTACAACAAACAACTTCCTCTGATTAGCATTCACAAGGACCAGTTTCAGTGGGAATAAACATAATTACCAGTTAAGCAGTTAAACCCAAGCCGATCTCCTCAAATTATAAACTGTCCTGCGGATTGTATTTCAAGAAATCCAGCGGAAAAAAGCTACTTGATCAGAATCTTTAGTTGAATGCATTCTCGAATGAATTAAAACGTTCGCGTTCCAGGTATTTGCATGGATAAGGAAAAATACGGACGACGAACGGTGAACGAATAACTTAGGTTCGTTAATGCGGGTCCAGAGAGGTCGGCCTTTGCGGCCAGCATAAACACAAGGGCAGTTGACGCATGGTATGCGGTAAACAACGTTACTTATTTGTTCATGCATGGAGCGGAAGCAGCTGAAAAGCGCGAATAAATTCTGCTATTCTGTCTTGCATCTAAGAACATATGCTTTAAAGTTGGAGTTGAACACGGAAATAGGCGCCTCCCTTATTAAAGCTAGCCTCTCGCTGAATTCGAGGACGGTACTCATTCCAATGTCTAAGTCTAGCCCTAGCTGAAACCCTTAACTAAATATGCACCCCAATTCAGGCCTAAACGCTCATCCGTAATTCACTGGGAACGACAGAGTGAACTTTAGAACTAGTCATTTTCATAAGCAAAACCTTAGCCCTAAATTTTAAGCGCACGGACAACCATAATACAGAGGGTACATATGGCGTACGTGTTATTTTAGTAGAACCATGCTACAGCTTTTCATGTATGAAATTTCAGAAATACAATCTTAGTCCACCTTCTGATTCTGTAATCGAATAATGCAATTTGTTTGGGAATCTATGAAAAGTCGGAAGTACATAAATTTCTTAATGAGGAACTACTTTAAGGTAGATAATGCAGTTGTTTGGACTTGCTGCCCTGTTAAAGTCAGCCCTTAACTTTGCGATGGTAAAGCAAAGACTGTTTGTTGCGCTTTTTACGTTGGCCATAATTTGAGTGTTAATTTACGTAAAAGCTTTTAATCACGACACAGAACACTGCAATCCAAGCTCTTCGGCACAGGGTAAGGCAAACCGGAAGGAAATAACTCAATGTGTAGTTTTGCGTCTTTCCTTTGCTCTCCGACTGCAGAAATCCTGAAAGGCACACACACCACATGACAATTCTAATTCCGTGATCGGTCACGTTTGTGAGCAGTAGTGTCACTTGACTCAGTGCCTTCTACCTGGATTTTTTGCACTAAAAGAGTACGAGAGAGAGAGAGAAGATGTTGGCTAGTTGTCGTTTCCGTTTGAAGATGCAAGGCCCATTAGCGGCGATAAGCTTCGCCGCTCAATCGGCGAAAGAAGCCGGCCGCACAGCTACGCGCCTGTGTGTGTTTTTGCGCACACAAACCTGCTTAGCGAAAGTTAATGGCACCGTGAGGTTTTGCGCAGCGAACGCCTATAAACGCAGCTGAGCCGTGAGCCACACTGTGGACAGTTGGATGACGAATGTGCCAGCCCCCAGGAAGACTGAGGTAACATGCGGGGTTGAGTGATTTCACTCTGTGTATGCAGGCCTTAGGCAGGTCTGCCGTGCAGTCACTTCTAAGAAAAACCGCGGAGCTGCATAGCTGTCTGAAATAGAGGGGTGTTTAGCGAAGACTAAAGCGGCATTGGAATGGCCATTTTGAGCTTATTTGCCGGCATTAGCCACTGATTTCGGCTGCCCTCCCCCTCCTCTAAGTGCGCGCGTTAGATTCGGATCCTAACAAGGCTCATAGGATTCTTTCATAGCCACCGACAGCAGAATGCAATATGCCTGACAAATTGTGGAGCGAATGGTCAACCTCTCGCTGCATAATGCAGGTAAGGAAGAAGAAGCAGAAGACTGGTTAAAATTACACAGGAAAGTAAAACATATTAGCTGAGTAGTTACTCAGTAAAATGACAATTTAAAACTGCGATATAGGAAAGAAAAAATAAGAAATTTAAACGTACGAAAAAAGGGGAGCAGTAGTGAGTATATTTCAGGCCTAGGAGCGAGGGATTTTTTTTCCTGTTTTTAAAGCTATTTAGGTAGACTTGCAAATAAGTTGGTTGAAAGGCGTCCTTTGCTTGTTGAGGTGAATTGATATGAGTTCGGCTGCATTGCAAGTCCTTTCAATGGTGTACCACAACTGTTGTTCGATGGGATTCGAAATGTTTTTATCCTTCAAATGTAAGGATATGATTACGTGCCTTTTCGGGACGCCACTTCTGTCAAGTTTATGCATAAATGGCTGCTGTACTTTGCCATAAAACTTTCTGAATAACCACGTATAAGTAAGGCTGCTGCAAACGAGCAAATTCAAACATCTAGTGTCTCAATAGAACAAAGGTTTCGCACTCGTTGATGGCGAATATGCACAAGGTTTCGTTTCTGCTGTATTAATACCAAGCTAATGAAACGTAATTATTGAAATTTCCATGTATTTTTTTGAAACCTCGATCACGTTATGAAACCATCTTCCTGTCTAAATTTGAAAGTAAGCTTGTTGCTCTGCCCCTTATCTACCATGAATTTTATATTTGGATGCGGTTTTTGCAAAGAAATAGCTCGGTTTTCTGTGCCTTCGTTATTATTCACAATCGTACATAGATCATCCACAGATTTCCCACGGCTGCACTAACCACCTCGCGTCGTGTCAGCTCACTTCGTGCAGAGATTTGACCTGACTAAGAAGAAAATGGGCGTCTCCGCTCTGACTTCATGTGGTGGGCCTGGCTTTATTCAGTAAAGACTAAACAAAACCCGCTATACTTCTGGGATAGAAGTATGTGCATAACATGACTACCACCGAACGCCTGGCCGCCTGTGATTAATCGACCCATAGCTGTATGCGGTGCATTGTCCGGCAGCGCAAGAACTGTGATCACATGACATCGGCCGCCATCGTGGACGCCGTGGAGGGTGTATACATACTAAGTACAAGCAGATTATTTGTTTACACTTTTCCCATGTCACCGATGTGACTATTCCAGAAATGTGCTGCGAGTAATGCTTCCTCTAAATATCATGCAGTTTTGGTTGCCTAATAGTAATTTATGTGAACTTTTTGCATCTGCCTTTAATTATAGACTGTTTCCCGTGTCTACCGTTTTTTGTCTACTTCCTTGTATCGACAGACATCAAGCACAGTCCACGTAAGGCGCGCAATCGAGGTTTTGTTCAAACTTATGTAATACGGGTGATAAAAAAGACTTGCTTTTGCCCAAACAAACGCTTGTGTGAGCCCTCCGAGGAAGTAGTTTACTTGACATATTTGTATCTATAGTAGCGAACAGAAATAAGAATCCCCTCCCATAAATACGACATTGTTGCGCTCAATACCAAAAAGGTTACCTATAACTCATGCTTAAGATAGGCACTTCATATGCTCGTGTCCTACCACTATTTTGCATCATGTAAGCACAGCCTTCGGAGCAGTTTTTAATAAGCTGAATTTAAAATTTTTGAAATTTAGATCTTCAACTAGACACGATTACTGAACTATTTATAATTTTATGTAGTTCATGGTGACCGAGAAGACACCCAAACATTTTGCTTGATCACAATTTTTGAACGTCATGTTTAGTCATATTTTCGTCCATGGTGTGATTTAGATTGTGTGTAAGAGCGCATGTTTTCCTAATACGAAGTCTCTCTTCAGTACTTATTGACGTCAGAAAGGAACTACGCAAACTGGGCGTCTAAATTAGGCTGCGGGGGTAATATTCACTTTGCGCCCACATGACGTGAAACAGCTGACGCCCTTAAGCTTCGAGATGGAAGCTGTACATTCACAGTTCTTGTAGGCTACACATGTTAACAGTAAGGAAAGATATTTTTGATGGAGTTTGCTCGATAGCTTTTTTATTTTACGAGATACTGGAAGCGTCCTTTTTCACATGGACAAGCAATACTGCGTGTCAGTCTGGTTTCGGAACAGAGGTAAACCCGAACCTTTTCCTTAGTCCTCCGGGTAGTCGCATAAACCTGCCCAGTGAAGGTGCATTTCAGGATGCTGATGAAGTGCCTTTTTTTCAGCGGGGACATGGAAGATCAGTCTTTATACTTGTTGATGAACGCTCAACATTCGGTCATAGAACTCACTGGTTCCGCTCTACCATGGGACTTATTCTCGAGACCCACCAGCAGCCGCGCTACGAATAATAGTTTAGCTAGATAAAATTGCCGGCGAAGACAAGGGAAACCGGAGTGGCCATTTGTGGCTCATTAGCCGTCATCGGCTCGTAATGACCAATCCCAAGTGCTGCACATCAGAGATCCAAGGCAGTGGTCGTTTTTATGAAAACTTTAGACTTTTCTGCTAGAGGGGGACAAAATACAAGACAACGCCCTTTTAATGGTGCAATTAAGTACCTACTCATCCAAAAGATGTAACATATGGCGACAGGACCAATTCTTTCGGATTTATTTGCCAAAGGCTAGAAAGGTCAGACTTTTCCGCAAAAGTTTACTTCAGATCAACCAAGAATAGATAAACTTACACATACGATGCCAGCGTATACTCTGGTGACTACCACCGAAACAATAACTGTTATGCAGTTATAACAAATTCCTTCTCAACTTAAACCGGACCTGATTGACAAGTCCTACTCCAAGCGGTCATTTTAACTTATTTTAAATTTTTAACTGAGTGCTCGTAAAACAGGCCTTAATTTGGTAACAGAACATATTACGGCCCTTAAACAAGGTAGTTTGATCAAACCAATCGACCGCATATGGTTCAAAAAGCAACCAAATTCGACCTACTTTGGTTTCCTGAGTGGAGCTTCGAGACGGCCTTCCAAAACTCTGTTCCGATTGAGAAGAAGATTCAATCACTTGAACAAGATTTATATTATCCTGACGTTTCGGATTCTGTCGAGAATCCTAGATCATAGGTTCCCGTAGGATAGTGTGAGACACGTGCAAACAGAATGCAAAAAGTCAGGAAAATAAGATTCTTGTTCTACTGATCGCATCTTCCTCTTCTGAACTGCTTCCTGGAACTCGCATAATCGCTCTTATCGCCACTTTCGAAATTTTAGCATAGACACACTCAAGGATGTATGCCAGGTTGTTTGTCTCGCCCATTTATAGTCGCATTTTTGTCCTATTGAGGAGTGTTAAGGCTAAGAAGGTTAACCATAACGGCTGCGGTCTTCTGGGCCCGCTTCCTTAGGAGAGGGCTGAGGGGGTATGGGAAGGCCCGAGTGGTAGGAAGAGTGTATTCTCTACAGAATGATTCGAGAATAGTAAGGAGGGAGTTTCGACCATAGGAGCGCACGTCCAGCCGCGAGGGGAGCTAGGTCCGAAGTGATGCCTGGGGGCAGATACCGCATTGTGGTCTGTGTCCAGACGGAATGAGGTCAACCTAGCAAGCGGGGATAGTCTACTAACGCGGGAATCTCATTGGATTGTGGTCATGCCACTGTGGATTGAGGACTGCCTGCATTGAGGGCTCACGCGTCAGTTTGCGCCTGGATCGAGGCATGCTGAAAACTGCCTTCACGCAAAGTCCTCTGCGCTGAGTGACCTCGTCTGTGGCGTCAAGAGTTAGGAGGGCATCGGGCAGCAAAGACACTACCGTCCCACTACTCAATTTTCCAGGGTAGATTAAATCCACCGACCAGGTACATCTGCTTCCCAGCTTGATGTTCGCAGTTTTTTATTGCAAACACTCTCGTAGGCTTAGTGGACATTCCATGTGACTGTACTTCCCGACACAATTGGGAGTTTTATCCTATGACGCTTAGTGGGTGACTTTCCTCCGCCTGGCTTTTTTGTCAGTCGGCTGATACAAATAGTGCATTGGTATGATTTGTGAATCCAAGCTTTGTTGAAAAGACGTAAAAAACCTGACTCCGTCGCTTCGAGCGCACAAGGTACTTAAGGACGTTGACTCTAAAAACTACAATTTTCATACTTCAAAAGACCACGGCTGAAGCTTAACGTGCCATTACTGGAATAATCGTCGAATTCGACAGAGATTACGTACGCGTGCAGACGGTCATGACCAGAAACTAATGGATAAGGTTTGGTCCAACGCGCCTAAAGGCGTAGTAACAGCGTGTGCTGTTCATCTTGTTTGCATCGAAAACCTGAGACTCGCATATTCACTGATATTCATGACAGGCGACTGACCTTTTAAAGTAATTTCTAAAACCAACACAGTAACCACTCATCAATCGTATCTTCAAGCCTCAATACTTCCTTAGCATGTCTTCTCAAAATAATTCCCGTCAGACCGACACTAAGTTCAATAATAAATACAGCACTGTTAAGGAAATTATCCATATGTGTATAAGTGAAAACTGTCTTAATAGACTTTGATGCGCCCTTACCTCGTGGATGTTCAGTACATCGGATTACATTTAAACTCCGACGTATGCTGCACACAGAACCTCTAAAACACGTTCTGTTCATCGAAGTACATTTAGGCTTGACGTAAGCCGCAGGCAGAAACTCTGAAAGACTTTCATCCTTAGGAATGCCGTTTGCTGGTGCCAAAATTTTAATGTATGTGTGCACCAAGACATTCCAACAATGAATAAGTCACAACCGGGACTGGTAAATACTTTTTGCAAAAAAGCCAGTGTTTCAGGAAGGCCAACATGCCCCTGTTGAATTACGTGCATGGACTCGTAAGAGCGAGTGAAATGTAAAACGTGGTTTTGTTATGGAACGCTACGGAGCCATAAGAAGGAACGATGCGTAGGACAGGGGTTTGCTGAATCTCAAAGATAAGACAGCCTTTGGAGATGCGTTTTGGAGAATAGCGAGGCGTGCTTTCAGTTTTTACTCGATTCTAGTAATTTCCGGGATTTTTTGAAAATATTAGCGAATACCCGTAATAGACTTTTTAATGGATAGCTGTCGGTTGTTTTGTGATATCTTTTCTTCCAGAAGTTGAAAAAAAGGGAAGGTTCATGATCAAAAAATAAGAAATTTTATTATGACTAAATATTTTTGTAGTATATTCCAACCGTATCAATAATTTCCCGCCTGTTGTATATAGGACCATGTAGATTAACTGAGGCGGATAATTCAACCCCCTCTACTGAAACTAAGTTTTCGTTTGTTTACAGTCAAAATGTAAAACTGCAATTATTTTAGTATTATAAATCACGTCAAGTTAGTGAATCAGTAGCAAAACTCTTAACCCTTCAGGAACATCATGTGCAGTTTTTGAAACAGAAAACCTCATTTGCGGTGGTTACTATTGAATGTTCTATACTGCTGCAAGCTGCCTAAACGTAAACCCAGTCTTGACAAAGGAAATATTTTTGATTCCAAAAACCCAACGATAGAGAAGATTACTGATTCTCCTTCTTTGGCTGTTCATCCTGGGTACCCGCTGAAGAAAGGATTTTGCCTTCCAACCTTGCCAGCCGGGGTCAGTCTACTTATATGACGGCAAGACTCTAAATCATAGGCGATACGTATAAGTTCGCCGGGATTGCCACAATTAATTTCAAACTGATAGTTATTTTCCGACAGGTTATTTCGCCGTAAGCGAGCGTTAGATCCAACAAGAATTGTAACAGGCTACAAGCTTCGGATTATTTCTTGGCCGATTAAGTTGTTTTACAGGCCAGCCACATTAACTAGAATTGTGAGAACATCCACTGTTTCCAGGTTTTGGGTTTATCTAGATTTTATCTTCGAAATAAACGACATTTAAAAACCTCCTGGAATTATTATTTATCTTCAGGAGGGTATGGCTTGATTATTGTCACATTTTGATAAATGACCAGAGAGCAAAGGCAAGCACAGGACCACTATCACGTTTTATTATAGCCTACTAACAGCTACTTAGTACGATGTTTTTTAAGATATTTTCATAGGGTGTCTTCGACATATGATCAGATCGATAGTACTTTTTGTATACTCGACCTTTACTGCATTTTACAGAACGACAGACCTGAGACAGATGCCTTACAGACTTTTACTTTAGCTGAGCAGATGTGATGGATGAATCAAGTTAGTTAGACTACCCTTTTCTGCGATTAGAAATGATTGCTCGTAGTTTACCTCTGTCTTTTCAGTACTCACTTGGCAATATTGACATCACCGTTTGCGTTCCTCATAAAAAAGCTGAGCCCTAGGTGCCCCGAAAAGTTTGCAATTTGTTCCCTATAATTGCATGGAGGATTAAATTAAGGTGAGCATCGATTTACAAGGATCACGTAATTCGACAATCTCACAACCTTTTCTCCGTACTACTGGGCGGCTATCGCCGATTCCGATTATTCATCCCTTAAAAACCCCCTAAGAATAGGAAAGTCAGTGAGCATCTTCCATACTGTGTTCATCTAATAAACTACTTGAAGATAAATTTTCACATCAACAAAAATAATTTTCAAAAAACCCATAAAACTTCAAATAAGAAACTGTGATTCAACTGGGATTTCATACGAATCAGGCTAAAAACGATAAGCCTTATGTTTCTTATTGTTAAGTAGGTTAAAATATTCCGAGGAGAAATTTTATTAAGTCCAGCGCTTAAAAACGTAAAGAACCTCATGTATCCTCAGACCTGGGGTTGAGTAAGGCCGACTGACGAGGGCTTATAAGTCGGAAATCTCCACATCCAGTCGCCCTTGTCTTAATCGGTAATCCAACTCTGCCTATACTACTAGTCACGGTGTGACTGCTAACGAGGCTCTGGGTCGAGTTTTAAAGCAACACGTGACTAGCAGTTCCCACAAACCGAATACTAGATGTACCTCTAGCATATTTATTATTCCAAACTGCAATCTATAGGAAAAGATATCGATCCATATCCAACTGGTTGCAGGTTAGAACCTCTGTTGCGTCCAGATCCGGGGTTGGATAAAGCCAGCCGATGACGGCTTATAAGTCCGAAACGGCCATCCTAATCTCTCTTGTTTTTTGGTGGAATGTAGTGATGCTCTAACATAGGTATCTGCTCACGACTTGTTATATAAGAATGGGGCCGAAGTTCAAGAGCTACTTATAGCTAAATCAGAAGGACGGTGGTAGTTCTGACAAATTTTGTTTAAAACTAACTATACATTAGCTTTTGCAATCTTATTCTGTCCGGGTTTAATTTTTTCAGTATCGTCTGTTCGCCTCTAGTAAAGCGCCTACCCCAAAAAGATAATTACCTAATAAGGCGCTTGAATGTCAGTGTTTTTTTTCTTTGCCGACTAGTTTGCCTTGCAGACAAGATACCACCCACATTGTGGCTCATGGCTTCTAATTTTGACCTTTAGGTGTTGCTAGTCATTCCTTAGATAAAGTTCAAGTGGACAGTCGGTTCAGTAATTTCAAAGTGGTTCGGCTGAGGCACAGGGTGATTGATCTAACTACATTGCCATTCACAGTCACTTTAATTATAAACTGACTGAATTTAAGCTGGCAAAATAATTAATCAAACGTAACAAACTTGAAACAATGCTTCATTGCAATAAAAACCTGAAGTTTGGAGCTGTGGCGTGTTATGTTTGCCGTCAAGTGGCACAATAAACCTTCGGTCTAACAATTGGCTGTCGTGAGCTTAGCTTATATTACGAACCAATGTTGAGACTACCATTGGAACGCTTAGCTATAGCTGGAGTTATAATGGCTCATTTCAACCAGACATATTTCTTCGTTTTTAAGCATAAATTACATCATTATTTCACTTCAGTGTCTTTTAAAGTTACCTCTCGTTTGCATTGTTTCATTCATTAGTTCCTTACGGCTTTTTGCTAATACACAAATCTTCAGTTACGTTTCATGCTGTTTAACTACAAGAAACTATTAACGTCATGATGTAGTGAAACCTCTCCTCGTTGTGTTACGCGTCCCAGACGACATTGAGACAAATATGTACCTTAAGGAAGGAACTCCTTTACTTTTTTGCAATAACTTTTGAATAGTTTAAAACTTTGAAGCAAATACGCCTTACACAAAAGGAATAATTATTTATTATTAGGAAGGTTTGGCAGATTTGAATAATTCAGTTGACCTATTTGCGAAAAACTCGCGGTCTCCCACCTGTGTGCAAAAGCCTTCCCTGCTGTGTGGCTTCGACTCCCGCCGAGTCAACGAATTTTTCACAAACGGGTCAGCTGAACTATTCAAATCTTCTAAATCCTCCTATCAAATAGGTTAGCCTAGTAGTTTTTTCCGCTAGATTCTAGATGATTGCTTAGGAACTCTTGTCTGAGCAGTCAGCTTGATGTTTCTGTAATGGTGGATTCCATACGATCAGTAATTTAGGCGGGTAAATTGACCCAAGTGTGATTAAATTCACAGCTCACGGTGAGCCTCGTAGCTCAATGGTAAAGCGTTGGCTGCACAAAAGCCTTCGCTGCTGTGTGTCTTTGACTCCCACCGAGACCGTGAGTTTTTCACAATCGTGTAAACTCAATAATTCTTTGCAAAGTTTGCGCAAATGGCTTCGACGAGATTTCCGAATTCCCTAACTTGGTGTCCAGGATATCTAACCCCTCTGTGCCTAAAATAGATCGCCTGAGTTGGTTTGGTTTATTATTTAATAGTAAAGGGGAAGAAATGCTATACGATCAACTGCTACATTCATCTTACGATATGTGAAAAGTTGTTTTATTGCGCTTTTTGATATTCAAATCCCTTTTCCCCTATTGAGCGTTGCTTTTTGTTTTTTTATATCGCTCACTTTGGTTGTTTGATAAAGGCCTAGAAGGATCAATTTCGCGGAAATTTGTTATTTGTTATGTCTTCTTGCGCTTACTTCGTCGATTCTGTGATGTGCTGTCCTATCCATAAAACCCCAATTGCCCCTATTCCCGTTTTACATGATCCTATAGCCGGTGGAGTTTAAGGCGTCTTACATAATCTACCGCTGCCCAAACAACAAGGAATACTTCAAACACTGCATTTGGGGTGTGCAAAGGTCACAAATAAACAAACTGGGTGTAGAGTCAGTTAATTCATTTAGCAGGGTGGGCTACGAATGTAAACAACCTAGAGCGCATGTGACCATACCAGGGGCTGGCAGCAAGCACCGATAAAAGGCCTACCCAGATATACTGTTGATAATTCGCCATATGAAATTAGGTTGGCTTACTATAAGTTACCATTTGTTTGAAAATTAAGCCTGTATGCCACAGAATGGGATAGTATGCAGACTCGGTGATAACTGTAATATTCCTGGTAATATTTGCCCTCCTCCAGCTAAGCACTCGGCTTTCCTAAGTGATTATGACCCTGCTAACAGGATAATGTATGCAACGTAAATTTCTGACGTCACAAGGAGCATGTGCTCTGGAAGTTGTAACCGTCATAAAGAGAAAAAACCGCAGGACTCAAACCAAAGGCCTGAAAAACTACGTGGATTATGACTGCGATCACATGCTAGACCTCAGTTTTTGCATCTTTCACCCCACATGTGCCAGCATTGCACTTACAAATTTGCGGTCAACAGTGGAACCTCGGTTAACGAGTTAAATCCGTTCCGCCACCGAGCTCGTCATGTGAAATGCTCGTCCTGCGAAACGACGCCAAGCAAACTGCATCAGTTCACTGATTGGCTGCAGGTGATCGAGGTCCCACACCCTGTAAAAATAACTTAAATTGTGGATGAAGGCACTGACAGCTCGGTATCTGAGTTATAACTTGTTGATCGAAAAAAAATCTTCCGGTAGCAACTCCGTCGTTACTTGAAATGCTCGTAGATGGGGCTGCTCATCACTCGAGGCTCCACTGTACTAAGGTTCGAGCTGTGTGTGTGTGTGTTACACTAACCATGTCCTTTTCAATGCACAATCTTTTCCGTAAGCTGGAGGGGTTGACCCCTTCCTCAAAAGTTCTGCCCAGTTGAGAGCACTTCTGTTATAGAATGCAGCCGCAGTTTAATATCAACCATTAAATGATGCCAGCCTTTAAAAGCGCGTTATCGTTAGCACCTTGCTGCTAAAGAATGCTTTCTGACGCAGCATCAGTTTTTTTTTACTTTTTATGCTCCTATAAATTTAAGAATATTGACTAAAAAGTACGCAGATGAATAGAATCGGTTGCAGGCGTTCTCTAGAAAAGCAAAAAGGTCTTTCTCATCAATAATGTTTCTAAATACGGTAGAAGAACGCAAAAATTAAAGCTGACATACTGATTTGACTGACATATTTCGGACAGTGCCATCTGTCAGTCAGTGCTAAATCCTCATCTGTTTAGTCATTCCTGACCGAAGCTATATTCCATGATCGTAATCATTGTTTTTATGGGTTTCCTCACAATTACGCATTCGCGTTTTAAGTAGTATGTATCAGTATCCGTATCAGTTTATTGAGGGTAATATAGGCGAATGCCTTTGAACTCCCTGTTGGTAACAGGATGATAGGAAATAAAATGATACAAAGAAAAATTTAAAATGTACAACAGTTACACGTTCCGGGAAAACAATCTTCACAGAAATATGACAGAAAAATATATGGCTACTTGTAAATCGCAAGTAGTATAATTTGATGCAGTGTATGTGATAAGCAATGTGATTCATTGTAATTTGATGGAGTTTTTACCTTCATTGCGTTTGCGCTTGATAAATATCCAGTCTACTCTTGAATGCATTAACACAAGTGGAGAGGACTACCTCTTCTGGAAGAGCGTTCCACGCTGAAACTACTCTGTTGGTAAAGAAACATTTTCTTCCGTCGATCCTTGCTTTGCCCGGGCGTAGTTTAAGGGAATGCCCGCACAAAGTTGGCGTGTTAGCCCGGGCAAAGAAATCACCAGGAACGAAACAACAATGCAGGTTATTCATAATATGGAAGGATAATATGAGGTCCCCTCGGGGTTGTCTGTAGGAAAGGGGAAATAGGTCGAGAATGGAGAGTCTGCTTTCATAGGGCAAAGTTCCTAGACCTTTAACCATCTTTGTCGCTCGCCTCTGGACCTTCTCTAAGACAGTACAATCTTTGACAGTCCATGGTCTCCATGCCTGTATAGCGAACTCCGGGTACGGCCAAATGAAGCTTCCAAAGATTTTGGAAAAGCTGTCTTTTTCAAACTCCATAAAGGCTCGTCTAATTAGCCGTAACATAGATCTGGCCGACTACGCCGCCTTCGAACAGTTCAGCGTTGGTTTGAGTGAAGAAGTTATCCACACACCCAAGTCCTTTTGACTCTCAACTTGTTGCAGCGGAGTACCATTTAAAGAATATACTTTCATGCAGGATGCTCTACAACTGCCGATTTGAAGAAAGTTATATTTGCTAACATTGAAAAGCATTAGCCAAAGCTTTGACCAGTCCTCCAATCTGCTCAAGTTGGCTTGTAGATGGTTTTCGTCTGCCTTACTTTGGACAGCTTTCCATAATTTGATGTCATCGGCGTACAAAGGGGACTTCACAGTCTAGATCCCTAAAACAGTCGTTGATGAAAACGAGGAACAATACAGAACCTAAAACAGCCCTGTGGGACGCCACCCACCAGAGGTAAACCCGAGGACTGCTTGCGACTGACTTGGACTCTTTGTGAACGTCCTGTCAAAAAGTGTTGGATCCATAGGAGGATGTTCCCGCGAACGCCTGCGCTGCACAGCTTAAGCAGCAGGCGTTGATGAGGGTGGTATTGAACGCCTTTTGAAGTCAATGTAGATCATATGCACCGTTTTGCCCTCGTCACGTGCTTTGGTCCAGCTATCAAATGAGAATAGCAGATTGGTAAGACAGGACCTACAACTGCGAAAACCGTGTTGGGCATCGGAAAGGAGGTGATTCTGCTCGAGGAGCTGCATCAACGCCTCCTTAATGATTTTTTCCATGGTTTTGCAACAAATATAGGTAAGGCTCACTGGCCTGTCGTTATTTGCGGACGCTCGGCTTCCACTCTTGAAAGTGGGATGATCGTCACTGTCTTCCAATCAGATGGTAGGCAGCCCGTAACAAATGACGCCTGGAAGATTAGGGCTAGCGGCTTAGCCATTTTAGAAGCTAGCTCCTTGAACAGCTTGGTTGGGATTGCATCGGGGCCTGGGGAGGTCGATTCTTTCAAATTAAAAAGCTCAGTCCTAACTACATCTTCGGTGAAGAGGACTGTATCAATAGATGGGATCAAATTGTCTTCATAAGTGTGGAATAGAAAACCGGGTTCAGTCATCTCGACGGACCAGAAAAACTGAGAGAAATGGTCAGCTTTATCCTTGTCCTCTGAGATTTTGGCACCTTCGGCAGTTCGCAGTAGGGGGATAGGATCCTTATTCCGCATGCTCTGTCTTATATAACTGTACAAGACTTTGGGGTTAACCATGGCTCGGTTTAACAGATCCCCTTCGAACTGCTGTCGAGCTCTGACAATGAGACTTTTCACCCGATTCTTCTGCATTTCTTACCTATCAAGAGATTCAGGTGACCTATTAATTCGGTATTTTTAAACAGTTTTCCTTTCTTGTTATTTTCGGTTTTTAAGGATGGATTAAGCCAGCGAGGCCTGTTCGTAAGTTTTCGGTGAGTGATAGGGCAGTGGCTAGAGATGAGGTTATGGATTATCTCTTTGAACTGTTCCCAAGCTTCTTCAACGTTGTCGGAGAGTGTGGATGCCCAGTCTATAAAACAGAGATCATGTTTAATTTGCTCGAAATCACCACGCAAAATATTAGGACGGAGGTCTGGTGGTTCGGCAGGCAAAGAAAATAAACTGAATTCCCACATGAAAACTACATGGTCACTCTGGCCTAGTGGGAGTAAGCAATTCACAATTTCGATATTGTCGAGCAACTTAGTGAGCAAAAGGTCGAGGCAGTTCATCCGCTGGCCTTCACGAGTCCTTGTGGGAAATGTGACGTGCTGGGTGAGAAGTAGGGATTGGGTAATATTCGGGAGCTGGTGGTCGAATGCCGATTCAGGGCAATCAGCTGAGCAGGCGCTCCAGTTGATGGTAGGAGCGTTCAAGTCCCCAACAATAAGGGTATTTAGTCGCGTAGTGAGGGTTTTAAATTCATCCAGCAATAGGGCATCGGCCTCAGGATTGTTCCTCGGTGGTCGGTAGACAGCTAAGATATCAAGGCTTTGGGAACCCGTTGCTCTTACAGTTAACCATACCGCTTCTTGGCAAGACAGATTTGCCGTTTTTTTCAGAAACATACAAACCATTCTTCACGAAGTTTGCTACGCCTCCACCTCTTCGGTTGTCTCTGTCTTTCCGGAACAGTTGAAAGCCGGGGATTCCAATCTCGCCATTGTCAATCTGGTCTGACAACCATGTTTATGTTATCGAAAGAAAATCGGGAAGGAGGTCGGATGCATTGATCCTTAGTTCATCCATTTTTGAAAGAAAGCTTTGCGCATTGGTATACATAAATTTCAATTTTGAATTCTTGCGTACCACCTTTTTCAAAAAACAAGTGGATTTTTACACATCACGAGAAATTTGTGAGTCGTAGCCAATTTACACAGCACAGCGCGGCATTGAGGTCCAAAAAACTACCCGGTTTTAAAGTGGGCTCACAAGGTAGACTTCTGCCTTCTGGCAGTTCAAGCCTCTCATAAGTTAAAAACCTGCCCTTAATGCAGTGACAGATTTACGGGACACCGATATTTGAGGGGGTGTATGTGTGACGCAAACCACACCCTGGTTAATGAGGGTGACTTGGCAAACAGATTTAACAGGTGCGTCGCCTCCTTAAAATCGTGCCCATGGACAAGCACGGAGATTGCTGGGTCTTGTAGACGTGGAAGTCTTATGAAGTATATGTTGCATTAAAAAGGATTCCTTTCCTAATTAAATCACCCCTGATTGGTCAGACTAATGTTTGTTAAAACTAGATTGGAAAGCATGCTTGCATATGTCGGCAAACTGGGAATCGGTGAGAAATAGCCGTGATAGGATAGAAGAGAGAGAGAGAGAGAGAGTAGCGCCAAAGATGTTGGAAGCCAAAAGGTTTCAGTGAGAAGCGTATACACAGCTGAAAATTTTACAGGCATTGGTCTGAAAATCTGTTGAATTAATTTATACTCATAAGGTAGAAGGTAACTGTCATGTGACACAATCCGAGTCATCATTTACAGGGAAGGTAAAAATATTGACCTAATAAGAATCAAATTATGATCAAAAGTTTACCCTACCCGAAAGACGCATTTGCACGCTGTGTGCTTTGGGAGTATCAAAATCAGAAGCACCATTTCCTTTTGGAAGTGAGTAAGTTTATTGAATATCATCACCTCTTCACTTTCCTTCTAAATTAATGCCCGAACGTGGGGCAAATACTTTGGAACAAGGCATTTTACGGGTAGTCTGAATATGTGCACCGGCATTCACCAGCTACTGTCCAATAACTACATACTATTTACAGTATGCCAAAAGGCATTCAACAGTATACAAAAATGTACTGATTTAGAATACTGGCCTCACTAATACCAGTCATAAAACACCTGTCTGGTTTTTCGGATCCTCAGTCAGAGCCTTGGACCTGAAAAATTTACAGCATCCGAGATACAGCGTTTTCTTTTAAAGGTAAACTTTTGGGTGTCAGAGAGAAGCTTAAAAGTTTCCTTGGAACAATTCGATTGGTGAATTTCCCTGGGCTGATGACCAAACGCAGACATGGCAGGAGTTAAGATGAGAACTTATAGACATTTTAGGAACGGATTTGATCTGGACAAACACTTGGTGTGTCAACTATATCAGAACTAGCAATGAAAATCATTAGATAATTAGTTCAAACAGACAAATCATTTCATTGCTTATTTTCCCGCATTTTGACCATTTTGACAGTGGCTCAATTGAAAGAAGCCATTGAACATGAATGCACCCAACTACCACGGGAAATGTTTCATGGTGTGCGTTTATCCAATGCTCCGCATTGTCAGCAGTAAGGTGATAAAAATGGGCGTCAGTTTTAGAACATTCAGTGAAAAAAACAATAAAATGATACTTATAAATATTTTTAAATTTTCGTAATGATAAAAATGCAAATAATCCTAATTTAACAATAAGGTAAAGTCTGTATACATTTTTTGAGATACCCTGCATATATTCGCTTGATCTAATTCTGAAACCTCGGCGGCCTCGGCGAGATTTGAGCCTATGTCAGCAAGGGAAAGGCTTTAATACCACCAACATTCTGGTCAACTGAAATATGAGGCTATGAACTATGTATATGACCATATCGCATTAAGAGGCCCTCTGATGTTCATACAAATTAACGCGAAAGAACTCAAACTGTTTTATTTTATATAGGTTATGGTGCAGAGGATGGTTGTACTGATTTTTTTACACGGCTGAGTTGTGTGACTAATTTATTGGCGTATCAAAGGTCAAAATGTTTTTTTTTCGCATGAATACACTTAAAAACTGTCAGCGCCGGCTAGCTTTATGTGCCAACAGGCTGCACTTCTCACTGTTATCACACCGACGTTGATGACGGCTTACTGAAATATTGAGTTCAGTTTTCGAACAGAAGCTGGATTGGCCTACCAAAGTATGTTGTTTCGAGTTCACAAATTACGTTTCGAAGAGGCTTTCAGGGCAAATTAGAGGAATTATGCATTGTGTGGTGTTGTGTACATAATAGGTCACCCTTCTGTGACTGTACATGGCAAATAAAACAAATAAATACGCATAGGTCGCAAAGCGCATGCTTGACAGAACACGAACATAGAAACTCCTCGTGAATCATGTGATCCTGTAATGAATTCCAAGGAAATTCGGGTTATGGTCGAGGTTTGAGTTACAGTTAGCCTTAGGATTAGGAGAATTTACAGCAAATATTCTTGTATTATAGGGGACTTTTTCACTCGCATAGACATTTTGAACTGGATTATATCCCGTCACTTTATGCAAGTAGTCTGAAAAAATGTGATAAAATTGTGTAAAAACTCATTAAAATTAGTAAAAAAATGTGTGCGCATTTCTCAGAAAGTTTGACTGCGAACATAGGTAGGTGATGAAAAAATACGCATCACACATGTCGTGTCCTTTCCTCAGTTTCATCCTAACAAGCAGTGAGAACTGCATGCGAATAAATGCTGCAATGCCATTTCTCGGGAAAGGAGTTCAGTTTATGTTCCCTGTCACTTAATACTGTACCACCGATTAAATCTGTCTCCATTGATAAGAGAAACTTTTAAAATTTCAGGCAACGATCTCAATTTATTTATGCGTAATCGACATATCTGAGGACTACGACCTACAAGTATCTAATTTTTATTTTTTAAATTATTTGGCTGTAGCAATATCTAATACGTATCTGACAAAAGAGCATGAAACAAACAAAAAAAGTAGACCTCCCCCTCATGTGACTCCACTACGGCATGTGTTATTCAAACCCGAAAATATCACGATGCGCTAAAAGCTGTGGCCTGGAAGGTTGCCAACTGATGGGATGAGTCGGACTGTGTGGTCAGTCCAGTGTGTGTTTGCATGGACTGACCGAATACTGGAGCGAGGGTAAGGTTCCGATGACTTCTTCATATTGTGGTCTTAATGGCACTGTTGTGCACGTCACCTTTATGCCTCCCACGCCTTTTGTAAGAAAGCCTGGTTGTTGGGAAGGAGGCGGCGTGTATGTGGCACGCAAAAACTGGGTCATAAGGTATGTCATCCATTGTACCCGTTTTACTTACCAGTCAGCTGATCGGCCCTGAAATCGGAAGTGGGAGAGTGGGCGGGCGATGGCCCACCTCATTTTCCTCGCTTTAAAAAATCTGCCACGCTTGAAGCTTTCATGTTGCTCTAACGGCCTGGAAAGTCGCCAGTTGACGGGATAACTCGGACCACACAGCCAGTCTTGCGTGTGGGTGTGTGGAGTTGTTGACTGGCAGAATGAGACTCAGGCCGCGATGGCTTCTTTTAAATGTGGCCTTTGTGCCCCTGAATTCGTTTAATCCGAGCTAGGTACGGCGATACGCTTAGGGGCGTCTCCGGCTGTGTTAAAACCTGTTTCCTCTCCTTCCTCTTGTCTTATAGAATTTTTTGACGCCTGTACCAGTTGGAGAATGAGGAGGAGTGGTAGGAGAGTGTACGGTGAATACAGTTCAAGTTTACAATCACTATCACTAGTTCATGTGCAAATTGCTGTGAAGCACAGGGTTGCACTTATCGGATATGACGACTTAACTGTCATGGGCAGCTTCCCGACTGATTGCCAAAAGGGAGGTTTGACAGATTTGCTTAATTCAGTTCATACAAACCTCCCTAACGTTTACTTGAGCCTAGTAGTCATCCTGGTGGATTGTAGATGAGTACTTAGGAAATCCTACTTGGGCAGTCAGCTGGCTGGTCCGTAATGGTGGATTTCATAGAAGCAGTAAGTTGAGCGGGTAAAATCGATCCAAGTGTGATTAAATGCACGGCCTATGGTAAGCCTCGTAGCTCAGTGATCGAGCGTTGGCTGAGCAAAGCTGTCTCTGCTGTGTGGAATCGACTGAATGATGGCCGAAAGTTTGTTTATGCCTCAGAAGTAGAGGATGGATCGCTCAAACTAGAGGTTTACTTGTCTGACATTTCCAATTCTGTTTTGAACATTTTATCAGAGCTAAACGCAGAATAGTGTGATGAATGCAAAGGTTACACTGTATTTATTGTCCGTAGTGGACAGGCGACCGTATGCGTATTACAAATCGCAACTCCCGCGAGCATCGCTTGAGGTCGTGATCAATGCGATGGTGATTTAGCAGTCCAATTCCGAGTGAAAAATTACCAAATGTTAATTATCCATGGAGGATGTTCGCTTGACAATAACGCGAACGTTAGGTTCACTGTCATGGACATTATTATTTGGCCGCTCTCTACCACGTGACTGATTGCCCCGCCCGGAACGAAGTATCATTGCGTCCGTTGATTGACTGCTGGTCTGAGAACTACGATTCCAGTAGCTTGCGGCTCACGTGGTTGCCATCTCTTGCGAGGACTTCGGCCTCGTTAAATTTAAAAATATGGCCGGGTCCCGTCAAGTGTGCCGCAACCTCGTAGTTAGCATATTTTCTCCTCACCGTTGCTGCGTGCTCAACCATTCGCATAATGAGTAATCTCCCGGTTTTTCCGACGCAGTTCTTTTGTCAACAACTGCACCATATCCGGTAAACGACTCCAGACGTTTCCTATCGTGGTCTTTCGTACACAAAAGAGTCAAGGAACGTGTTCGTGTACCAGAAGCCTACTACATTTCGGTCGTTTATTCAGCATTTTAATGCCAATCAGATTATCGAGAAGGACAAAAGGCACTGTATTGTCAATTTCTGACTTATAATTTACCCTCAGCCAGCCAACCAACCCGCCAGTCTCAACCTCTTCTGTTATTACAACCGAGGTTCGTACTCTCAACCTGTTAGTTACTATTCCAATGTTATAATGCCCTGGACCACGGTCTCGTTATCTTGACGAAATGACCATTCTAGCCTCACTTTTCCTTGCCGGAAACGTCAATCTGTCTACATCGCTGACCACTCTACGACTGCTCTCAGCACTCGATAGTAGGTGTCAAGACACAACGGGGGAAGTTAGTCCTGTAACCGACCGGCGAGTGCCCTTCTGACATTGTTTTTAGTGGACCCTTTGTGAAAAATATTCATCTAGTTGCAACCACAATTTGCAGTTGATACACTGAATCCCATATGTACAACACGATATACATACCTTCGCCGAAAGTATAAACCGACAGCATTTTTCTATGAATTATAAGAGGATTTAAGTTCTCCGAGGGGAGAGAAAAAATAATGAAATCTTGGTAACCACATCCATACTAATTACATATAGCTCTATGTGCGCATGCAAGTGAGTCAGTCGTATCAGTCGACACGTTACAACGAAAAGCGAACGTTTTCTGAGACGTTGTCCTGGCCACATGATCGCAACAACCCAACTTCTATGCGTGACATTTAAGTTTTTTTCCTGATGACGTGCGTTCTTATATGGAAGTTGCATTAAGCTTATGCACAACATATTTTCTGTGGGATCTCGGCCTGCGGGCCTCTTTTAATTCTTATCGGGGGTTGCCAATACGAAAAATAAATCGTCGGAAAGCACTTGGATATGCGATGTGAGAGGGATTATCCTACTCGCATTTTAGTTGTTTCCATCACACAGTGGTTAACTAGAGTACCTAGAACGCAAAAAGTTGACTTAAATGGCTGAACTTCGAGACCGCACTTGAAGCCAATCGTCCTTAGGTAAACGCTCCAAAGATGATTCATTTCTCTTTCCAGTCAGTATTTGTTCCTTGCACCAACAACTTGGGCAGAAAGTTTTCTGTTGATTTTTTTCTGAATTGATGTCATAAGAGAATTTTCCACTTTGATGTTGCGAGGTACACGCATTTGTCCTTATTACCGGAAAAAATATGCCTGTTAAACAAATTAATCGTCTTTTGTAGGTCAAGCTGGTATTCTGTATTCTCCCAAGTAATTTATAATTTAAAGAACTTTTCCTTCTCTTTTAGCTGAGGCTGTCATACCACCGGAAGGTGAGCAGAAGCCCTCTAAAAAGCGGCCTGCCGACAAGTCTCCTGATACCGAAGCCGTACCAATTGTGCCGACCAATGAGAGTGTGACAGAGGCACCCAATCAGCCGCTGCAGACCACCAACCAATCAGCGGAGGAAGGAGCTCAGCCATTGGCAAGCGACCAGAGTGCTGACGCCCACATTGCGTTGGAAGGAGACAATTCTTCACACGCCCTTTTCCCGGACGGAAGGAGATCTTTCGACGCGGCTCGAACAGATTTCCAAACGTCAGACCGAGTGCCCTCTCCAGTCCAACAAGAGGAGCAGCGTCAGCTGCAGCAACCACTGCAACAGGTGCGATCCTCTACGCTCTACACACTTTCGCTTGCGATTGACAGCGAGAAGCAGGTTAGCGAGAATGAGAAAACGCCTACACAGCCCTTTAAAGCACGCTCAATACGCGCAAACTGTTCCTCCTCACAGGAGTTTGTCGGAAACATCCCGATTAGCGCATTCCCCCCTTGTAATCGCCGCATTGCGTACGATGACAGCATGTGCTTTATAAGGTGCGGCAAGCGGCGAGGAGATCCCCAGAATGACTCCTATTCAATTTCAAAAGCGAAGGGGTTTGAAGGAGAAGGACAACCACATACCGATAACGTACAGCGACTCTTTACTCGTCCCAGTGTACGCTCTGCCGAAAATTTGTCCACCCCTACCAGCTCAGATACACCAAAAAAGAAAAGACAACGAACTATTTCCGACCTTTTCAAATCACTCCGTCGAAAGCAGAAACCAAAAAAGAGGGAGGCCGAAGAGAAGCTGGGTAGCACCATTGGTGCTTTGGCTACCTTTTCAGCCGAGATGCTCCACACTGGTGCGGACCCAGCGAAAGAACCTGTCGAATCGAAGGCTTTAGGTGTAAAACCTGCGGACATGCAGGTTCAGCTGACGGAAACGTGTCATCAAACAGAAACGAGGGCTGGAATGCTGATTAACCAGACTCTCTTCGTGGTCACTTCTCCCGCAGCAGAATCCTGCTCGAAGACCTCTCAGGTTTCCTCAACGTACGTTCGCAGGAAAGCACGGACGGATTCAGGCATACTGAGCAATTACAGTCTCTCGTCTAGTGAAGTAAATGAGTTATGTGTGTCCCCTGCACTGAGCAGTCGATCCGTCAATTCATCTTCCTTTTCTTCGCCTAAATTCGACACCAGCACGGGAAAATCTTCCCTCATCTATCCGACACAAGGTAGCAAGAACGCAGTACCTGAGCCAGATGCTAGGCATGAAATGTTCAAACTCTATCCCCATCTTCTATCGACAAAGCAACTGGAATCTATTTACCCTCTGCAGACCTCTTCCAGTCCGGACGGCAATGTTGCTGACTTCCCGCAGACTACTGTTAGCCAAGCTCAGAGCCCGTTCAGCGGAATGACCGGCCTTCAGGAAACCCATTTTCCAGATGCGGCCGGTGAATTTAACTACGCCGACGCTGACTGGGACCAGCCCTATTTTGTAAGGTCTGACCACCATGAAGTCTTTGCACCTCCCTCATTCAGAGAAGTGGCCAAAAATGGCGTCCTGCCAGGTGTTACAAAAAAGTCTTCCAACGTCACTTCCAGCGGGGAGCCCTTCATGCAGCCAGTCATTATTACTCCCGTTAGAGCACAGCAGCAACTTCAAACAGCCCCAGCCGTAGCAGCAGCAGCAGCAGCAGCAGCAGCTATTTCCCCAATAAAAAACGATCGAGTGCTTGACGCTCCTACTGACAGCAACCAACAAATCAAGTCCCACCAAGATGTAGAGCGGGCTTTTTGCTTCCAGGGGCTGGAAAGCTCCCCGGACTGTCAGGTAAGTCGTCAGAAATATCCAGGTGTTTCTGAACAGAAGATGCCCTGTATCATGAATCTCAACTCGTGCACTTCCTGGACACCTGACTCAGAGGATGAACAAACTGTTTATGAAATATCTGACCGTGAGCTTTTCTTGGAGCCCAGCTCGTTTCAAGGGAACAACAAGATCGACCAGCCTGACGATGAAGACCTCAACAGTGTCAACTCCATGGGAGATACGGGTATCGCGGGCGTGCTCATGAAGAAAGTTGAGCCTTCTCCTACCTTCGCGCAACCCCCTACAAACCTTGAAGACAATGGCCTTCCTAGCTTTACCAAAGATGCTGTAATCCTTTCAACCAGGCAAGGGTACCAAAACCTCGTAAAAAGTGGCCTCACTACTGATCAAACGGACGCACAAATATTGGAGAGCACAATAAACGGAGTTGCTGAGAGCTCTGAAATTCCACTACAAAGCTCAGATGGCAGGAACCACGAATGGGTCAAGCCAGGAAACTGTTCTTTGAGAGTTGTTCCGGCGGAAATAACTTCCTGTTCTACTGTCACAGCCCATCTGGAAAGCGCAATTTGCCCAGAGTTCACCTCAAACCTCGCCGCCCAGCAACCAGTACCTGACAAATCCACAACCTTGTCTGCCGACAGCGATGCCCAGTCTGTAGAGGAAAGCGCGTCCACAGCGAGTTCAGATCCAACAACACAAATTTCCAGGGCCACTTCGGAATGCAATCTCCAAACAGCGAACTTCTACCTCAGAGAGCATCAGCATCCACCCTCAGAATTTGCTAGCAATGGCGGAATCGCGAACGCAACTTTTCCACGAATGAAAGCAGGAAGATTTGCCGCTATCTCAAGGCCGTCGCCCAGCATTTTGCGACTAGTGGAGACTGCCTATGAGTCATATGAACGGTTCCCAAGCCTGGGACTGTCATATTCTGAGGAGCAGTCTAGGATAGATGAAAAGCGTTGCATTCTGATGGTAAACGTGAAGTTATTTTGCCCTTACATACTGATACGCGTCTTGTTTAAGGAAACGAAATGAGATCCTTGCAGAACATAGGGACTAGGTCACCTCAATTAATTCTGGTTTTGTTTAAAACTTATTCACTGAGTTGATGTCGTTAATTATCATAGAATAACCGGAAAATGCCGTTAGACGTCTCTTTTTTAAAGATAAATAATACTGAAAAAGTGCCTTAAAGTAGAATTATGGGTCAATCCTAGTACCTTTTCCTTATATAAGCTTTGCTATTCTGCATGGATAGACGAAAAGACGGATTTATCAATTATGTCTTATTGGTTGTATTACCGTTAATCTCTATAGAACAATAGGAGTGCATTTTCCCAAACCGGGAAAGCATGATTGAATGGTGATCGTTTAAGGCATTTGAGCAAGGAAAGGTATGTTAAATGCACCCCACTTAATTCACCCGGTTAGGTGAAAGGTATTCGCGTAAAATGAAGAATTGTCCAATGAATCCGGATCGTTATTTGTCTTGCTTTCCTTCCTGAAGGACAACCTAACTGACGATTTTTCCGTCCACATACTCTTGGATTTCAATAAGTCATCTTGTCCAACGAACTGGACAAGTACTGTAGGGTAAACTTTGAGTGTCAACTCACTTTCGTCAACAACGCTGACAATTACAGATTTTACTGTAATACGCTAATTCACAGTCAGTAGCCGATATCAGGAAACCGTAAGCGAAATACTGAACTACATTTTTTGATTAACCAGGTGTACTTAAGTGGGGTCTATGAGTTGTTTAAGCACTATTCCAGACACGCCAGGATGACGAACTTTGAATGCATTTCACTTTGATCGCCTACAAAAACTTCACCCGGCAAAAGAAAACTGCAACTGTAGTCAGTATCTTCTCTATTGATTGCGTGTATCCTTATGAATGCATGTACATTTCCCAGAAAGCCTTTCTTGTATATTGATTAATTATCCAAGGTGGTTTTCTTCAAAATATTTACTGGAAGAAAGGAAATTTTTCTATTTTGACAAAGGTTATAATCGCGTGATATTTAAGCTCGTACGATGTCTTTTCAGGCAACATCGTGTTTTTACGTTTATGAATATTCTTAATGAAATATTCAGTATATTTCTTTCCGCTATTGACTTCTTGAAGACTAAACAAAAACTGTAGCATTGCTTTTTTTCAGAACTAATTTGAACAACGCAAAGGCATAGGGGTTTGTGGAATTCAATGATGTCACACAATTTGTGACCCTTTTTGTATGAGCTCATTAAATTCTGCAACCTCCATTGTCATTGCATTGTCATACGCTAACTGCCTAATGGTACAGAGCAATGTGTTATTTGAACTGGGTTGAAAACGCACAACTTGTAGGCTAGAGGCGCTAAGCGCAAATTAAGCGGTATATCGGACTCAAAATTATGGTAGAATTTTAAAATCTTTTAAAAACCTAAATATGTTCTTCCTATGAGTATGACATTCGGCGAAAAATTTCTCTTTTTCCAAAGTAGTAGCAAAAAAAAATTTATATCTCTTCACTATTTATTATATTTAAATTTACAAGACACATTCGAAGATGCGATCACTGGAACAAGAGGTTTATTTGCCTGACGTTTTGGTTTTGTTTTTGAGAACCCTTAATCATGGTTAACTTTAGAATAGGGTGATATATGTCCAGATCTCGTAGCATCTATAGTTTATAGTTGCCACATGACCACGTGCACAATATAATTAACAGCTAGCGTGGCCACTACGAGCTATAAATACTGGGCGATGATGTGTGCATATATCATCCTATTCTACGGTTACCTATGAATCAGGGCTCTCGACAGCATCCGTAAAGTCAAGCGAAGAATATTCTTGTTCCAGTGATGGCATTTTCTACTTCTGAACTGCTTCCTGGAACTCGCGTGTTCTCTTCTAACATAACACATCATTGGGGAAAACCGCATATTATATAAGCAGTGTTTTTGCGGGTGACTGAAAATAGATGTACTCAAAATCTAAATTTCCGAATGGGCCTAAACTATTGCGGAAATATACCTCAAATGAAAAATCCTTCCTAATTGAAAACGCGTTTCTGAAGTTTGGTTACCGTTTCATGAGAGCAGCTACTGACTAGTTGCTCCCTGGGCAAGAAGCGCAAATGTGCTAAGTAAAGGACAAACTGCATAACTTTGGTTTCTGTCAGAGGTTGAATCGCGTACAGCCTCGCAGGCGTACTCATGGTAACCAACGATACATAAAATACGCATGTCAATATACCGCACGTTTGTTTAGTGGCTATTTCCAACCAAACTGCGTTTGGGCTGCATATACGCGATGGGTTTGTCCGATCGATTTGATGCAATGCTCTTGACATTTAGGTTATCAAATTAGTTATATCCGTGAGGCTCATTGATCAAAATCCAGATCGAACAAGCAGAAGCTGTGTAACAGCAAAAGACTTGATATAATATGCATACAGAGGTTTAGGCCGGTTTGCAATATGCAAATTCGCTCGTACATGTTTATTATTAGGCGAAAAAGGGGCTAAAGCAGAAATGTTTCCTTTAAGAATCTGCAACCGTTACTTCAGTTTTGGCCTAAATTTAGTAAGCGTAAATTTAATTTCGGAAGGTAATTTTCTAGACTCTAAAATTTCCCAGTGAATCGCATTTTTAGCCCGTTGGATGCCACAAAAATAGCTTCTTGGTAGCATTATTTTGTCTTTCGTCGTTATTCTTATAATATAGTGCATAATTTTTAAAAAAAAGTCGTTTTTCGTGAAGTGTTCTTGTCTATCGTATTATCACAACACTGCCTAGCTGTTTCAAGGTGACTTCCAGTAACAAAGGCAGCCGACTTACGAGCGCGTGATTTGTAATGCTGGAGATGCATTATTATTTAAATATACGTCTTCCGTATTCGTGCAGGAGTAATCAAAAGTACGGAAGTAGTCAAGAAGTACAAAGACCTTCACAAAGCGCTTCTCTATATTCGTGTACTAGAAAACAGAAGTGCAGTATTAGGCCCGATTTTTAAGTACTTCTCCGAGGACAACAGTTTCTGGAGTGCTAAGCATTGTTTCGTCTATTTGGTTTTCTTGCCGACACTTTGGATCCTCATTCTTAAAGGAAATGTCAGGAGTGGAAAATAAACGTTCATGGCCTTGTCAGAATACAAAATAGCTAGTTTTTTGAAAAAGAGTCAATACCTTCGCGGTGCTGTGTATTCTGCGAAGACAGCAACGGAGTATTGTTGACATGCCTTCAATGAAACTACTTATTTTTATTCTGACGTGGCTGCTTCCAAGTAATAGAAGTACTCCAGCCGAGAGCACCGAAGTAGGAATATTTGCAATAAGTGCCCGTCAGCAACAAATAGTGTCATTCAGACCCATCAAGGGTTAGGTTTCAAAATAATAGAGCCGACAACCAAAAGTAAACTATATCTGATAGATTCTCCCTAAGATTCTTCAAGAAAAAATTGTGGTGTAACTTATCGTATACGTTCTGGGCACTATCCTTCGTAATGATCAAGTTCAGTGGATGGACCACACCTTATCTAGATATTTAAAACAAACCGGTCATTCGGTAAAATTATGAATTCTGTAAAATCCCGATGGTCAAATTCGATAGGACCGTCTGTGTCGCGACGGTAGACAACTTTCTTTAACTCTCTTGTTGCGTCGGGTCACGTAGACGCTCTCACTATGACGTCAAGGTTGTTAGTTTAGCAGACGACTGAGAGCATATTAAAGACTGACACATAAACTTTTAAACTGTAATCGGAACATATGGAAATCGAAAGCATTTGAGCTTCTAGCAGTTGAAACCATGTAAGGTGTTCTGCTGGCTTCTACTTATTTCTGGTCTTATGTGTTTAAAAAAGGCTGTTTTATCGGCAGATAAAACTTAACGCCGGGTACTTCACCTATGAATTCCTGTATCACGGTGAGGTTTTGGGACGCAGTGAAAGATAAGATTGCATTTTAAAATGTTTGAAATGCTCATCATGTCATTTAAGTGGGAAAATTACTTAACCTTGTTCTCCCTTCGGGCCAAATCCCTTTTTGACACGGTTGGTTGTCTTTACTGTCAACAATTATCTTTCTGTCTTTTTATTTCTGTTTTCTTGTAAAAAATTTTAGGGGATCACTGCTAATTATCAGCGTGAAAGCATGTGCCTATGCATATGAATTAACTTCTCTTTTTCTGTCATCAACCTTTCAGTACGATCCGGACGATTCAGGTGACTTCAAAGAAAATAGCCCTCGCCAAGCAGGAGGAGAACTTTTGCGACCTTCGAGGTGGCCCTTATTCTCGAGCCGTATACCTCACATCCTTGTAGACGTCATCAACTTGAGTAAGACCTCATAAATATAATGCGTTTTGAACACTCTCAGAGTTTTCTTTGGTAATTGCACTTTATGGTGTTTACTCAACACTGCATTTATGTTGGATATGTGGTCCCACTTAGTCCTTATTCCTCTAAAATTCTTACTTGCTGCATTTTAGTAGGCTTAAGCTGGGCCACTTTGTCTTTTGCTCCTTCTTTATCACGCTCCTATGTGGTGCTACAGTAAGGGGCAGCGTTCGGACTAGGTTTATTTTGAGGGTAGGGGAGGTTAGGCGAGGGCCAAAGATTTTGTTGGCGTTTCACAGGTCATGGGTTAGGTTTACATATTAGAATTAGATTAAGGTTTAGCTGTTTGGATTACGCTTAAGGGGTTAAAATCAGAGTTTGAGTGAGGCTTGAGACATACGTAAGCTTAATAGCAGGGGGGGGCTTAGGCTATGAATCCCAAGGTAATTATCTGTTCACGAGTTCATCCTTTTTTCCTTTACACACTGATATAAATCCAAGTATATTGTATGGAACTCCTGCATAAAAAATCGTTGTTTATGCGCTTGATAAGAGCTCAAGCCTTCATTTCATCTTATCCTTGGGGAAGGGGTACTTTTGTTGTTCTGAAACGCTTTCAATCATAATAGATTGTAGTTGTTAATTGATTTAGGTTGGCTATAAAGTACACGGTATGATACACATTCACTGCAGACTTTTATGAGAACTATTTGGCCTATTCCTTATGGCGTAGAGGTTTGTGCTTTTCCTCAGAAAAAAAGTGCATACAGCATGAAGTTTAGAATACTGGAATTAAAATATTGCGGCTGGATCTTTTAAAACACTTCAGTAATTTCGAAGGCTTTTTAGACGGAAGATGCCCCTTTTACAACTATACTTTTTAAATAGGACGTATTTTGTTGTCGAACGTACACAGAAAAATATTTTCTGTGCATTTTTTTTAACAGTCTACATTTAAACCTTTTTGGCCTACTTTTTGTAGGCTCCCGGGAAGACGCTTGTTCAAAAGTCGGCACATTGACACAGCTGACATATATTTAGATTAGGCCACACGATAATTAGTATTCCGAACCTACATAAGTAATCTTTTTGGATCGGAAACACAGTTCAGAAGTTGGGTGGACATATTTTGTGATAGAAAGTCTACTATATAGACCTCAGCTTTTTCAGCTACAGCAATCTTATTGTGCTTGCTACCTGTTAGGTCAGCCATTTATTCTTAGTGGTTTGTTTCTTCAGTTCTTGGCAAATAGGTTATTTTTGTGCAAGAGGCATCCGGCCCACAATAGCTTTCACATTTTTTCTTGTCACTTGCCTGCTTCCATTACTCCTAAAGGCCCCATTAAGCGATTTTATATCCATCAATTTTTCAATTTTTCATATTGTGTCTCTTTCTCTACTTGCAACGTATCTGCCAAAATGTGCCTTTGATTGTTTAAAAAACTGTTAATTTTATTATTTTCTGTGTCCGTTAAAACGCAGCACTATTCGTGGGAATTTCGCTAAGTCAACTTAAGCATCAACCAATCATCATGGTTTCTATGGCGGAAATCAGTGCCAATCAGCTTTCCACAACAGTTTGGCTTTCTAATGCCTCAGCAGTATTTTTCCGTGCCCCCGCTTTTGAGTCGTGTTATCTTTCTTCTCCCAACTCCATTTTGGCAAAGGGATTATTATAGGCAATTACACAGTACTGTAAAATTTGGTCCTTCTAATTGTGTGAAGGCTTTTGTTAAGCGATAATCAAGCCGTGTGATAAAAGCTACTTCCCGCCAGCCTGACAGTAAAACAACAAAACTTTGAAAACAATGGGTGCAAATACACTTAGTTTCCTGTCCTTGACGTCAGTGGGCAGGCGGGCTAGTAGGTTTGGTGCCAGGCAGGGCGTACTAACTCCATGCTTCCTATTCATCGACCGCAAATTGCGAGTGTGTGTGCCTGTTATGCCAAGTCGAGAGTAGTTGTTCTGTTCCGTAGGCGCAGTTCTTAACCAAGTGTGCCAGTGTTAAACATAGATAATATCGCAGTCTAGCAAAAACACAAGAAAGAGAATTAGTTTTGGGATGCAAAAAATGGACAGCAACATGCGTGAAGGAAGCAAACTGGTCTTAAAATGGGTAGGGAAGACTAAAAGCCTTTTGTTATTTTTAAACCAGAGCGCGAACAGAGTTGTTTATCAGCTTCGACACAGCGACAAAGCTCAAAGACCACGTTTCCTAAATTTTTCATTACTTGCTTTTCAAAGTTTTATTTCAATTATTTGAGATAACTGCTAAAATTTCGACCTGGCTTTCGTTTCAATAACTGCGTACCTAGCAATCAAAGAGAAATGTTAAGACATTTTCTTCCTCCCTAACGGTTTGTGCTCTAACCGTCTTCTTCCAAGGTAAAATTGTTTTCATATATATAGATATATGGAAAAGGTGAAACGTTATTGAAGACCAGTTGTTTATTTGCCCAACGCGAGCCAATTCTCAATGAAAAAAAATAGTGTTCAACTCACTAGTTCAGCTCTGCCATCAATTTGTACGCGAAACGCGAGACAGACGTAAGGAAGATTGATATGCCTATTAATAGAATCCGTGCGCAAGTGCCATGCCGCCTGAAACAGGCATGTGATTTGTTCGGAAGTATACTGAATCTGTCTTACCCATGCTATCCGGCAAGTAAATAGAGTTTGGTTAGGAATTTACACTGTATTAGGCAGGAGAACATGATTTTCACAAGCATTACACTTTCATGGATTTTTGTGATAGTTTTATTTATGTGATGAACTAACTTCGCTGCAATACTGGTTGTATAATCACGTTTATATGATATCGGAACTTCCCGAATTTCACTTAATTATTCATTGCCAATATAACCATTTAGCAGGGTAATCAATGCTTTGATTACTTTTTAGGCACCGCCTACATTCCACGATACCTATCCTGTGTATATGATTGGCCACGGACAGCTATGCGTGAGTTTTTACAATGTTTAAAAGAAGTCAGCAGTTTGTTTAACTTACCTTACCTTTAGACAGATTAAACCGTTTACTGCTTTTAAAGGCTATGGAATGTGTGGTCTTTTTTATCAACTTAGGAATCTTCCCTAAACAATTTTGGGGAGCATTGCATAATTAAATAGGATGAACGAGGAAGAAGTCGACAGGAGTCAGGCAGAATTTTTCTGCTTTCATGATGTGAAAATTTTGTTGCACAATAGTCTCCTAAAACTACTACTCAGTCGTTGGAGCAGTAGTTATTAGGTTTTGGAAAGTTGGATCAAGGTCGTTGCGTAGATTATTTCACCTTGTAGAAAGGAAAGGTACCATCTGCCTGTGATTGAGAAGTTAACAATATTAACCCAGGTTGCAACTATATGCAAAGCGTGTGCCTCTATCTTGGCTTTTGTGAAACTTTCCACTTTAAACCTTTATCTATTATTCAGGTGGAAAAGTTAGGATTTACTCTATAATTTTATCCTCTTTGTGACATGGTTGCCCGTTGGAAGTTGAGATAATCGCTTTTAAAAACAAAATACATGCAACAACACTTTTAAGAGGTTGAAGGATCATAAGCACGACGAAATATTAGAAACATGAAAAATCTGATTTATCGGGATATAGTATGCTGTCGTTTAAACCATTATCTATTATTCAGGTGGAAAAGTTAGGATTTACTCTATAATTTTATCTTCTTTGTGACATGGTTTCCCGTTGTAAGTTGAGATAATCGCTTTTAAAAACAAACTACATGCAACAACACTTTTAAGAGGTTGAAAGATCATAAGCAAGACGAAAGATTCGAAACATGAAAAATCTGATTTATCGGGATATAGTATACTGTCGATAAACTTACTGAGTCATATGCTTGATCGCTTGGGGTCACGCGAATAAAGGTTTATTGGCTTTTTTGCAGCAAACTGCTAACGTCGGTAGATTTTGCGGGTATTGACGTAGATATTCAGGTATATAATTCAGTTGTGCTCTGTAAATTAGCAAAGAGTCATTTTGTCTCGAGGCTGTGTGATGGGGGTGAGACGGTAAACCTCACCCATACGATATTTTCATGTTTTTCTGATGCAAAATACTACCACTCAATTTACACGTCCCATCCATTTCATGGAAGTTCATCTTGTTATTTTGAACTATGAAGCACTGTTATAGTCAAGCTATTTTTAATTGTTTAATTTAATTTGTAAACCAAATAATTTAGTCCTATGAAGTGTCTGGGATCACATGGTCCCTAAGACAATTTTGTTCACACTTATAACCAGCTATATTGTTTCTATAGAACTGCTTTATGCACTACAGGCTTTTTCAGTTTATCGTTCCAAAATCTGAGGTTTAATAAAGTTTATTTTCTACAAATATGTTTCTCCACTCATGAGAGATTCAGAAACAAGGTACTCATCTAAAGTTTCATAGTGCAGCATTTTTTCCCCTCGCTTAGATTAGTTTTGACCGTTTTCCTCATTGATTGTCAACTTTTGTTTTGGGAACATAATTCAGCTTTTGCGGGGACTGCAAAGTTTCCGAGGAAGTTGTTGCAAAATCAAGGAAGCCGAAATTTGTGATGTCATAAAATTTCATGAAACCATAAAATTTTAATGGCTGCCATTAAAGTACGCCGGCTTAGCTGTTTGGTTGTGGTGCTTACCTAATAAAGACCACGTGTTTTTTTCTACTGACTTTTTTAAAGGTACAGAATCTCCCAGGGGAAGATTGAGGACACAATTAGGCGCACAGTCGCTTGTCTTTTTTATTAATTCTTATTAGGTCAGTGCCTTTGGTTACGGAGTCAATTAAATCATGTGCGTGATGCGAGAAATAGGTAAATGTTACTACACAGGGGACGCGAGGAATCTGTAAGAGAATAATTAAAAAAGCCGGAATCAATTCATCCGTCAATCCTGCCTTAACTGACTTCGTAGCAGATAAATGTATAGGTCCAGGGTTAAGTTTTCAAAAGCCAGCCTCTATTCGCCATAAAGCTTACTACCTGTTGTGTGTTTATTTTTATAATTTTTGAAAGGAAACGAAGCGTGCAAAATGCAAGTCAAAAACACTTAAACGTCATATTTTTTTGTGAAAAATATAATTCTTTGAAGGTTTATTTTAAACCAAACGTCGAAAATTGAAATTTTTAAATCCAGACAATGTTTCACCTGCCTGCTTTATATGTCTTACCCTCGAATACAGGGTTCCGTACTACAACAGGTTACTTTAAGTCGAAGATAAGCCGAGCTCAAGTGAAGCAAACTGTTACCAAGCCTGTTAGCTAAATTTGCAAGGAGCCCTCATTTATATTCGTTAGTGTAATACATAGATGGTCTGTCATCTTCAAACATGAAAAAATAGGCTCATAATACAGGAACCGCAATGATTAAATGGGTGTATACCTTAAAACTAAGAGTTAAAACATTTTTAATGTCTGTAACACGATATGTTTGTCACGATAAATTGTTTTTGGCCATAACTCTTTCACCGGTCTTCCTTCAACGGCCAAGTGACAGCTCCGGGCCCTAGACGTCTACCGACTGTTCCGTTTTGCGTGTAGGTGATTCAGACACCAATGCTAGTTGTGATGTCAGAGGATGCAAAGTTTTTCGAATCAAGTACAGAAGACTGAGAGGTTTACATACAACTTCAACTTTGTCCTGTTCCTGAGAAATCCGGTAGTTTGGATAACGAGTACAGACGGTCTAACACAGACTGGTGTTCGATGCCGTTATGTTCTAGATGGTTATTTGTTTTTGTTAAGTCTAGTGCATTAAATGGGGTCCAACATAGAATGCAGCACCGCCGAAGCATCACGCATGCAAACCCGACAATTGCTGGTGTGATGTTATGGCTATGATAGAGCCCTGAGATGATATAGTAGGAATAAAACGTGTCCGCCCACAAACACTTATAAATTTAAACATGCTTTGGTAGGCATCGTTTGGTCAGGCTTGTTTACAAAAGACTTTCATCAATGCACACAGCTTTTTGCATAATTTGTTAGTTGATGGATACAAATAACCGAAGGAATTAAAACGCATGAGCAGCAGCTGACGGCTCATAATGTAGCTGATGCAGGTGCGAGATGACACACCAGATCATTTACGTCCCTGACAGCCCGATCTCTCGTTATTGCAGCTAAATTTCAGTCCGCTAAATGCACCAAAGCCCAAGCAGTCAGAAAAATCGGACAATTTGTAAATTTTCACATAGAGTAACGTTGTCCTACTTGTCGCGCGTTTATGTAAATCTTCAAGAAGAAAAATAAAATCTCTGAGAGCGGGTGTTTTTTTCTAAGAAAAAACACTTTCGTTCGATTTTCTGTCTGCCCATTGTCCTATGTAACTTAAAAATAACCGATAACGGAGCCTAAAACTGAACTGAAGTATTGTTTGCGTGGCCCGCCAAAATTGGCCCTTTCGAGTTTGCACAGTGCATAATCAGGCTTCGATCACCATACTCCTCGCATAATTGGGGATTTTTTGCCCGTTGAAGACACATCTAACCTGATACCGGCTCTTACAGAACTAGAGGCACCAGCAAACAAAAATTTAAAAGTTAACTTCGTTAGTACGCATAACATCTTAAAAAAGTAATCGCCTTCAAAATAAATTCCATTAGATGAAACGCGATTGCCTCAGCTAGGTTTCAGCTGTTGCATACACCTTTTGTGTTCTTCTGACTCCAGTGAGTTTTTTTTAACCTCATCTACGTTCTGAAAACGCTTTCCTTTTAGATTTTTCTTTCTTAGGAATAATAAGTTAGAAGGTGACAAGGTAGGGCGGATAACGGGGTGAGAAAGCGTTGTTTTGTCGTTTTCACCAAAAGCGCATCGATTTTGAAGGCTGTATGGGCCGGCGCGTTGACATGATGCAGCAGTCAGGCGCCCATTGTCAGACTTTCGGTTGTTTTTCCCACTGCCCCAGACAACTACCTCAACACTTGCAGATAGTAATTCTGGCTCCTCGTGGTGCCAGGAGGAACGCATTCAGCATGAAAGACACCGTAGGTGCGGAAAACAAACCATCATAGACGCATTCCATCTTGAGGTTTGCCATAACAAAATCGCCTAGAGCCTTCGAGGGGTGGGGGAGGCGGTTAATAAAACATAGAGTTGGCAAAAGTAGCTTATGTAGCCCCACTCATATACCCCTAGTCCCAGCATTTTGTCCTTCAAAAACTGTGGTTATAGAGTTTTTTGGGTTGGGGAAATAGGATAGGCAGAGAAAGGAATGTTTAGAAATGAGCGGAAAGTTAAAAAATGCAGTCGAAGTTGTTTCCCGCGGCCGCTGGGAGTAAGTCGTTCCACATGTAAATTGAAGGTTTGTGCGGCGGTTCGCACCGCGGACTATACTAAGGTAACTCCGGAATGGTAAGTTGGACCACAGATAAGTTGAACTAGACGACCTCCTAACCACCATTTCAATTTTTCGGGAAATTCAATAAACCTGCAATTCGAAAATCGGGTTTTTCCGCAAGTAGTTAAATGATAATACAGATTAGGAAATCTACTAATAACAACAAAACTTTTAAATACAGTAACATAAAAATGCATTTAGCATTTATTAAAGTATATTCCACTGCGCGTCCTAATTCCCCACCCATAAAACCTAATAACCAGCGTTTTCGTAGGAAATCAAACAGGTCGTAGGGATTACTGAGTTGGTTACATAAGCTACTGATGCCAAATACTTTCTCATTAATGCTAGTTAGCTACCTTGCCAGGAAATGTGTCTGGTAAATCTACCTAGTGCGAGAGCGCAGCATTCCTAATCAATTTGCTTATGAAAATAACTATCATTTTCGGGTAACCGCTCTGATGATAGTTCAACCATCGACTTCGATGATGTCAATCATATTCCCAAGAGCAGGGATGGTGACTGTAGTCAGGTACAGTGAAAGTAGACGTGCAATCATCTATTACAATCCAGACCCTCTCTCCGCTTGAACCGGTGACAAGACAGAGTCGATATGACCGAGCGGAAATCATGCGTAAGCCGCTTTCTCCAACGAAGGTTAGGAACACCGCCTAACTTAGTCTTAAGTGACAGTAGCCTTCTGCGCTGGTACAACTGTACAACCTACGCTTACCCAGCTTCAGCACTTGTCCAGAAAGACTCAAAACGTCTGCGACTGATATTCATACTACTATTACTACTATTTATACTGCTGCTCAATAGCAGTGTAGCTGAGAGATATTACTGTTGGTACTATTACTGACGCTAATAATTGGTCAGAAATGACGCTGACTAAAGTCAGTGCTGGGCTCGTGTTCCCTCGATTTCAGCTAGGACTGGGAACCTGGATTAATGCTATTCCGAGTAAGTATAGGTTTGAGGCTCGGTGCACATCAATGCTTCCCTTCTTTTCACCCTCTTACCTCTATTCACCAAAACTGCGTAATTTTTCCTAAGCGTAGACTAGGAGGACCAGGTTACTGCCACTAGAAATAACATGCTGCTGCTAGGAATGCTAATTCTAGTAATCCTTCTTGCTAAGGTCAGTAATTAGTGAACTACAATGCCGCCTGTACGTGCACGTGGGAAATTTGAACCTAGTATGCAGTCGTAACCTGCGTTTCAAAAAATGTTTCCCCGTTAGATTATTTCTTATTCTGGGGAATAAGAAGTCACAGGCTGGCTAGATAAGGTGGATAAGAGGCGGGAAACCATTGTCTTGCTGCTTTCGTGAAAAATGCATTAATTTTGAAGGCTGTCATGATGAAGCAGCCGGTCCCTCAATTGCCAAAATGCTGGTCTTCTTTTCACAACATTGCTTCAGCACGTGCAGCTGGTAATTGTGGCTCATTGTGCTGCGATGGGGAACAAATTCACCATGAAAGACAACGTTGGCGGGGAAAAAACAAGCTATCGCAGACGTGTTGCTCCTTCAAGTTTGCCATTAACGAAGAATGACATCCATTCGAACTAACGAAATAATTCTCACAATTGCTATGCCAAATAGTAGCAACACAGGACGGAAAGTGGCAAGTTAATAATATTTAATAAACGTGGAACAACCCGAGTTCGCTCAAGCAAGTCAGCCAGCCACAATTGTAAAGCTGGCGCGCGTCCGCCTCAATAAAATAAAATAGTTCAGACAAGAAAATGTCAAAAGATTTCTAAAAGGTTGTTTAGTCTAGTTAGTCAGCACACCATCGCAAAATTTGTCGAGAGCCTTCGAGGGAAGGGGGGTGGGTTAATAAAACAAATACTCTGTCCACTGCAATAGTTTCTTGTGAACACTAATTACCTACCTTGCCACGAAATTTGTCTAGTAAGTCTGCCTAGCGAGAGAGCGCGGTATGCCTAATCCACTTGGAACCCCATCTCACATAAATACTGTAATGTTTCAGCTACATTACCAATTTGCAGAATATGAGACTTTAATGATTCTTTTCAGGGTATCGGTGAAATTCATGCAAAGTCATTCAGTAGCAGCATAATGAAATTCGAATAAGACCATAAGTGCCATTCAGATACCAGGATGCAAGTGAGATGACTACGACTACAATAAGCAGGGAGGTGATTGAACTAGCCTGCGGTGAGAAAAGGCAGCTAACGCCAGGTCTCTGACGCAAACACGAACGGACTTGCATACATAGTATTGTTCATGAGTTCCATCGGAGTCGTGATATAAATGAATGTCAAGCTTAATATTTTCGCATCGATTCTTCTTGTTGCTTTTTAATTTTCTCAGAAATTAATAAATAACTTGGAATAAACCAGGTTATTCTACGGTCTTTTGGCGCAAACTCCATATGTACCGCTAGTTACCTGTTGAAAACGTACTGACTATTGCATGGTTATATCACTGTGGTTGATGGACTTCGGCCAAAATATACATTTCAGCCTTCGGTCTACCCCTATAGAGGTTCATTACGAATGATTTACGTTAACTTTGAAAGAAAGTTCTACGAAAGTTAGAAAACAAGAATTCTTAAACTGATTTATCTTCTATAAAGCACACAGGGAATGCTAGGCGGGACCAAATTAGGAGTCAAACTTCCTGCAGCTGTGTCGTCAACTGACAAAATATAGGCGTAGTAGCAGCTTGAGCAGTATGGTAGCCTCGATTGATCCTCCTTTTAGTCCAGTTGGATGTCAGGCTGCTCAGAGACCTCAAATTTTATTTGCATCGACTGTATACTAAGGAAGTCAGCCAGTTTTCGTATTCTCCCTGAAAACCCACATCCACCACCCATGCTCTGGCGTGAAAATTTTCCTGTTCGTAAGAAGTACTAAATCTCGTTTGCTGATTGAGTCCTCGGACTGATGGCCCATACGAATACCCAGTACCTTTTCATGAGAGGTCATCAACCCGTTTCTTTGTCCACAAGTGGAAAGTAATGGATGAACACGCGTTTGCCCCCCCCCCTGCTCCCCACTAATACCATTCCCATCTGCCCTAAAGTGCCATAAATAGTAGGGCGTTTATTTTGTTGAAAAATGGCAAAAATGGGCGTTGGGCGTTACCCAGTGAGCCCGGCCTGGCTAGGAGATAGGGCACTTCCTGTTGCCCAGATATATCCACACAGGCGAGGGTGTGTTCACTGACTGCCCGTTCATCAAAAAGGATTTTAATCGAAATGACATAGGAAACAGTAGTTGGGATGCAAGTTCAGGGGAGTGTAATTTAGGAATGAAATTCAATGCAATTCCCCAGTTAAGGAAAGGTTATGCATGCCCCTCAGTCTTAAAACACAAGACCTGGCCTGATTTGGTTAAGTACTGTCCTTTAAGTACGACACTGATATAAGGACATGCATAAAGCTGTAATATTGTGGTTGTTCTTCTTAAATTTCCTTTTACTTACTGAGAGTTACTTTTGTTTATTTCTTTTATGATCACTATTAACGGCATTGCTATATATAGGCCTAAAAGGATAAATTTGTTCCTTATATCATCCCCGGATGAGGAAGAAGAGGAGACGATTTCTGAGACCAAAGTATATTCAGGCTGACGTTTCAAAAGACCGCTCGCTTTCATCGTCAGAACAAGGTGTCTGTATTCCTGTGTGCGTCAAATAGATGTGAACGTCCATTCGCCCATGCGTCAGTCGATTGCGCCGATCGATTTTCCTGGCTATTTGAATTGCTCGCGCCGTCGTGAGCTATGTCAAGTCGTTTTTGTGACGCGTGAGAGTTTCCACCCTCTTTGCTCGCGGCTACCGGCTCTCGGCCCTGTTTATCTCTCTCCGCCCAACTTATTGCTCCGTTTTGAGCCGATGTTAGCCTTTCCTGCACACATTTCGCTGCTTGTTCGCAGTGAGACTTCGCCCTTTAATTCCCTGTCACCACGCTTCCATTTTACATGGTCTTGTGGTAAGTGTGGCTAAGGGGCTTACCTTGCTTACTATTACCTACTTCTCTGACAGAACTCAAAACGGAACGCCGTCTTTAGCAAGCTATATGAAAATGAACTGATATTGTATCTGAGAGGGAGTCAGTAGTTCATAAACCGATAATGAAAGTAACTTCTTTAAGTTATTTTGGAGCTATTTTGTAGGAGCGTTGGGTATATGTGCTTGCTGGGGCTTCCAGGGTGTCCGGCGAGTCAATTTTGGAAATTTAGACTGCAATATGAGCCTGCGAGCGGGGTCTCTTGTTCGTGGCGGACATGTAACGTTCACGCAGTCTTTGACAATTTAACATTTTAGACGGATTTCATCAAGAAACTGGTAAATTTATAAGGATCACTTTGATTCTTGAAAAGATAAGCCTGCAATTACGTGTTTTAGGGAATTCATACTCAAGCTTATAAAATTATGCAAAGCATGAAAATTTGAGAGGTTGCAGTATTTATAAGTGGCTCATGGGTCAATAACACCCATCGTTTCCCCGCCGTCCGGGTGTTGTGATCACCGGGACTAAGGGAAGAGAGAGGGGGAATGTGGGGTGTGAGCCGCGTTTTGAGGTCTCTTACGTAGAGTGGGCAATTTTATCAGGGGTTTGGTGCGGTATGTGATCATTATGTGGGACCTTCGTTGGCCACGGAAGATAGAGCGCCTGTACCAATGTCTTCTGATAACACCAAGCTAGCCTAAATTGACGTTGTTACTTACCATGCTAACAGCCTAGGTTCTTGCTAAAAGGCCCAGACACGTGTTTCGCCGGTATTCTGCTGCTGCTTGACACAGCTGCGAGGGCTCCGTATAGCCGTATAATTACTGCCTCGGCTTTTTAGCAGGCATTGGCTTAGGCCTTTATAAAGCTTTTCTGGTGTCTGATAAAATATCTGAAAGGCTTGAATTGGTAAAAACTCTCATATAGATGGGCAAGAATATAACTCACACCTCCACGTATTCGCCTACTCCTTTTTCTAAGCGCCTCGTTGTACGAAGAAATTACCTAGCTCCACAGAACCAAGCAGCTTGCAACTTTCCTAGTTTTTACCTCTCAAGCGTAGGGGGGAGATTTTTTAATATGCGTAGGCTCCCCGAGGGGGAAGGAGCTCGTGATCGGTATCTTAAGACGTCTTAGTAGTGCACTAACTGTGCTCTCTAACCAAGGCAGTCTTATAAACACGTCTTTTATTTTTTTCATTTGTGGTGGTAGGCTTTGTGCATTCAACTTTATACCGAGCCGCCTCACTAAAAGTGAAAAACTTCACAACCAGGAAGATCGCTGACAGTTGGGTCACGTTACAACCTGCCGCCGGGACGCTTATGTTACATTCCTTCGCTAAGGTTGCGTACTTGGGTGAACTTCTGACCTGGCGCTCCGCGTGTACGGTTAGGCTATTCTAATCGATAAATGTAGGAAAGAGCCGATCAGCACACTGGTAATTTAACTAAAGACGACAGAGAACAGGTTAGAGTGCCACAAGACCAAAAATGGTTCAGCTGTCAGGGTTTCTAGGGGACGTCAAACACTGCAAAAATTAGTAGAGATTGATATAATCTGGACGAACTCGCGTCGATGCGATGTCGCATCCGGATACGCGCAGATCAGGAGGGTTAATTGGCTGCTAACCCGAATCGGTAAATGGCAGAGCTCGTTTATGCGGTTGCAGTCCCTAAAAAAAACCTTGGACGCCAATTTTAGCCTGGTCAAAAATGGCGATCGGGCTGTGTTAACCTTGATAAAATTGTACTTTAAAGCTGCTGTTTACCCCTTGTCTTGGCGCCAGAGCAGAACAGAGGCGTGTCCTGTCATGCAAATGAACCACTTGATGAGTTCCACGCCACATGAGAAGTGAATTCTTTGATTGCGTTCGTCCACACCCCGGTTCACCCCTGGTTAGCTGAATGACAACAGTGAAATCTTGGGCATGCGTGTAAAATGCGCTGATAAGTAGCATTGACACGAACTTTAAAATAGCGTACCTTCAATGTTGGTAAGCACGAAAATTAAAATAATAAACTAAGCTGTTTTTGGCTGAATACTTGGACTGTTATTTGTTACCCCTGCTGTTTTATTATTTATAGCACTCATCGTGACTCTCGTGAAATCAAAATCGAACGCAAACGCTCTCCAAAACGTCTGCTGGCTGGTTTATTATCCATACCATCAAGACGCACTAGTAAACGAAATAATTCCATCGATTGTATATTTTTTCATTTGTCCGAATGCTTCAGAGGGTCTGTCAGGGGGCATCTTTTTTAATCTCATCTCCAGACTATCAAAATTAAGTTATTGATACGCTCCAAATGATTAGATTGCTTCGTTTTCAGGATGAACATCTTTTTGATACAGATTATCACTTTACTTCAAGTTACTGTCAATCTAAATCACACAAAAAACTGTGTTACTTGCAAATCCTGAACTGAAATTGGCTATAACACGACAGGTTTGACATTAATCACAGCATGCGGTCAAAAACGCGTCACTGAAAGGATGATTTCTAGCAATTAACTCATAGCTTCCGGAAGATTGAGAGGATCTTCCAAAGCTCGGTAGGTGTTTTAAATTTCATTTTCAACAGAACAATAAAAGCTTCTTTCACCATGCACACAGAACCCAATGAGGATTCTGCCGATACTTTTACTACTAAAACTTCAATATAGTCTTATCCATGTTTGAGTTAAGCTGAGTGCGTATGCTAGGTGCTTTTTGCCAATCGCACTGACACTTAAAGTTTGATACACGGATCATTCATATAACCTTTTGTGCATTACCAGTAGCCAACCTTTATCGATAAAGTTTTTAGACATCATAAAAAGTAATATTGATTATTGAAGTCTCTGAATGGTTATGTAAGAACTGCATTCCTCTTTTCTCAGAAATCAGCCTCTAACTCTAGGCTTCTTGTTCGTAGTACTTAGCCCTGGGACGTTGGGATTATATACTATGCAGATGAAGGGAGTTTTCTTTCATTTCGGTCCATGCCATTTCTAGGAAAGTCTAATGGCTTCCTTAAGGTCTTGTTATAAAGACATATCCAAGTCTACTCTGATTATATATGTTTTAAAACTTTTATATGCTATGTCTAAGCTTAAGTCAAGCATATGTAGCACACTTAGTTGATTCTATAACATTAAGCGACCACTTTTCAGCGGCCGCATGTTACTTTGTTGACAAACAATTGGGGAGAGCAGCAAAATACTTGAACTTGTTCGGAATTTTGTATGCAACTTGGAAGATTGTTGTTCTGGGCATACTACCAAAGCAAATAAACCCCATCTTAGCAGTTGTAAAAACAAGAGAAGAAGGAGGAAGACCGAATACATTTATGAACTGAGAAATAAGGGGCTACTGTGTGCTCTGGTTTTTATACAAAATCCTATTTTTCTCGTCCATCTGTGGACTGCCCCAAAACACGCCATACCTAAACTTTTCGCTGGAAATAAAGGATTAGGAAGGTTGTTACGGTGTGCTGAGGAAATAGCCAGTAGTTAATTCTTAACAGCAGAGAAAATTATTTCAGTCTTAAAAGCCATTTGGATAGGAACTAACTTGGCCTGACCTGACTGCTCGTTGTCCCTGCGTTTGCCCAATGTACTTCTATTAACAAGTACACCAAGGTCATATGCGCAATTTGACGCTACCTTCATAAGTAGGCCATTCATTACCCTTTATTGGCCTTAATAGGATGCATTTTTCAAATGAAAATGAAGCAGTGTTATGAGGCCCATACCAAGTCCGAAGTAATGGTCACTTGAGTAAGCATAATAGTTTGCCTTATAACAGAGGATAAGGTTATTTCTTAATAAAATGGATCAGACAAACGCGTTGCAAACGCAAGTTGCAGGAAGATAAGCAAGCTCCAATTGCAAAGGTTCTCTAGAACACACTTATTTTGGTCCTCTAAGGACAAGGTTGACCAGGTTGCCTATGCGCAGCCACTGAGGTTTCGACATTCTCTTGTGGCAAACCTGCCTTCTTGGTTATGTAAAAGTCCTTCCAGGAAACCCAGAGTGTTATTCTGGGTCTTCTCTATTCTGAAGGCTGTCATAAGTTACACACTATCCACAGCAAAAAGCAGGTCCTTGACTTTTCGCTCCATTTTAGCAATGATAACTCTGCAATGACACTTTTTTCTGTACGTATGCTTTAAATTATCTATGAGAAATGGGCAGAGTTGAACGTTCATTAAAGTAAACCAATTCCCTGTTCATCAAAAAAGAAACCGCACATTTTTACTGGCAGGTACATCACAGTACGTACGGTGATAGATGAGTTTCAGACGTGTGAGCATCTATGCTATTTGGCGTCTTCTCACGTCTCAGCCAAAGATCATTCAAGGAATCTCTAGATGTTCGAGAAATTATAACGTATGTGCATGAAAATACTACTGCTAATTCTACAATACCAAATTTATCAGTTCATGTTAGACTATGTAGTATTCTATACTGCTCCAGAAGGACAAAATAGTGATCACTTTTCAAGGCCTGATAAAGTGACTCTACTAGCACACAGTCCGTGTCCAAAGCGTCTCTGGGAGAATGTTGTCTGCTTTCGGGAAACAGCATTAACAAATAAATATGTTTTGAAATTGTAAACACTGTAAGCTGAATCAAGTGACCGCAGTACTAACCAGTCTTATTATCAACGGGTTTTATCGCCGGATGTGAGTATTTCGCTCGACTCAGCAGAAACCCAAACGTGATTAAAACTCATGACTTCGGTCAAGACAGCTTATATGGTTGGAACATCGGTCCCTATTGTCATAGGTTCGAATCTTATCGGGACCGCCAATGTTCTACAGGTGGGTCAAATGAATTATCAGTACCCAAAAGTGTCACGCCATGTCAGAATGAATTTTTGGCGATCGTCTTGTTAGTCCTTAGCATTGCAGTTTTTGCCGTGGCAAAGCAACTTAAATGCAACAACTTCCTTGGGATTCCTATCTTTAATGTTTCACCTGTTCGTTTTGTTGCCTACCAATTCACCTTCGTCGCTCTAATTTGGCGTCTTGCCAGGACGCATGAAATGCGTACTTTCCGGGTTTATGGTTGCTTTTTGGATCACGTGCAATCGTCTGGTGCCCACACAACAGCTGACTCATTTCTACTGCACCGACTTCTAGATCGCACTGTGTGACGGGGCAGGTCCTTTTGGTGCGCTGCTCTGTTTCTGCCTCTGCGCGCATCCTGCTGGGCTTTTTGCGTATGTGTCTTGGAAACAGGTTGAAAAGAGGTTCTAGCAAGGTGGATTGGAGCAGAGTCGGCTTATGCGTTCTCTCTCTCCGTCTTTCTCCCTCACGTACCTCTACACACATACCCACGCCTAAACGCCCGCGTCTGTTGATCAATCCAGAGGCACATGACACAGAATAGGAAAGCTGCAAAAAGTCGTTAACCCGGTAACTTACAATGTGACGCCGACATAGTATTTGTCGACTTTCGGAGCGGCGTTTACGACTCTGTGCAGTGCGTCGACACGGTCTATTTCTTCCCTTTGTAGTGCTCATGTGAAGTCAGCTCTCCCCTCCTACCACAGCTACTCCCAGGTTGCCTTCCGGTGCTGTTCACGTGGTTCGGAAGTAAACGTGAGAAAAATCCAAGACGTTTACCCCGAGTAGGCAGGTGGAACATGAATGATCGTAAGCACTTGAGATTCCGAGACTACCATTGTTTTCCGCTCTAATCGCTCCCCAGTGGGATCTTTTGACGATTGGTTTTCTTTCGTGGAACTTGAGCATCCATCGAGCAACTGCAGTTTTTTTTCTAACTTGGCGCGAAACGCTGTCATTTTCTTTGATTTCGTTTTATTTTTATCCACTTACAGATGACTTCAGTAAGTTGGCTATCTCATGAAGTATTAACCGGAGTGCTAAAGCAGGAATTCGTTTCAGAAAGATTACTTGAGTAGAGTTATCACCTTAATCACCCTGCAGCATAATTCCAATACATTGGAGCCTCCGGTGACGAGCAGCACAAGCTACGAGCAAGCTGCTAGCATAAAATTTGGCTCGATTGATGAGCTTTTGCTCAGTTAATGACCTGTCAATGCGTGCTTGCGTACCTGTGTACACCTAAACGACCTCGGCGCCGTAACGGACTAACTTCGTTAACCGAGGATTTTCCTATATATTTTAATCACTTCAAGATGCCGCCTTGTTATGGAGCTTCTTTCAGATTGCCTTGAATAGCTGCACGTTGTAATAAAGGACTTCTTAGACAGTATGGATATTGTCCTTAAAATGTCAATACCCTTTTAAATTCAAAGATATTTTATAGAAAAGACGTACTCCTTTTGCACCAATTTACTTCTTCTTCTTCAATTGTATGTGTGGGTCTTTGTAAGTTTAAAAGCACATTTTCAATCGTTGTCTAATTATAAACCTGATCTTTCGTCCTATAAGCATTCAAGTTTTTCAGACTGAAAGCTGTATAGATTCAGTCTAGGGAAAATCACAATATGAGGATCGCACCATATAAGATCAATTAAATTTCTCAATGTTGCTTATTTATGGTAGATTGAAACCATTCGTTAATGCTTGACATGTCATAGTCGTAAAAGATTTGACAGATAGAAAAAAATTTCAACCTACAACATAATCTATTTTCAATTTGAAGATGTAATTTTCTACTTAATATGTTTAAGAGTGAATATGTTCCTGTGTGGGTTCCGAAAATCGGTTTCAATTTGCAAGGGTATCATCAATCAAAGTGTAGATTTTGCGGGTGGACGGACAGAAACCTGTTCACAAACCGACATGCTAGCATCTCTGAAATATCTTACGATTATGCTACACGATGTGACTACCGTCTTTCAGTAATTATTTTCCGAACCAAAAGCAAATTTTAAAATGTTGGCTGTCATTTCGTTTTATAATTTTGCCATTTGTGCGTTCACTGTTAAAAGATATGGTGGCTTCTACGTCGGTCCCAATTTATTCCGTTCTTTGTAATATGAAATGTCCAAGGTTTCTCCAACGCCATTGCGTGCCAAGTGCAATGAAAAGAGCATCTTTCTGTAAATGGCCTCAGACGACCTGTGATGATTCATGTATTATTTTTGATAAAGTTGCAAAACGTAATGGTTTATTTTTTGTTTCAATATACTACCACTCTATCAGCATTGAATTCGGGTTGCTTAGTCTGTATCACCCGAAATTAAAGAAATGCTTGTGATTACCTGCTAAAACCGGCCAGTATTCGTGTCTTCCATTATTGAACTAATTTCCTTATCTTTCAATTAAGCCTTGGTGGGCTGATTCTACGGAATATACCGAGATAAAATGTGCTAGCCCCGGGGAAGGAGTACTGCAGGTATCGTTTTTTCACGCAGATTAGTTAGTAGTACAGTCCCAGTAAACGCTGCTGGTGGAGTTAACGGCTAAGTCTCAAGGCCAAACGAGATGCGCGACATCCATTACCCATCGATGGGTGTTCACCAACAAATTCTTGCATTTATTCTCAAGGTACGGTGGCCCTTTGATAGAGGATTCAAATCGGTCTCTGTTAACTACAGGTTTTTGAAACAAAACACCAAATCATGTATATGTTACCTTATTTTACATTGTGAAAACGGCGCTGAAATGTTTTTGTATAGTTTAAAGGCGGTTTTGTAGAGTAGTTGCACAATAAAATCTGATACTACAATAACAAAATGCTTGCATAGCCGGGCGGCTTGTTTACAAATTCCGCAAGTAGGCGATAGCGACAAGTTCTAAAGTCAAAGGTTACTGTTTGAACGTAAGCGTATCTAAGTGAGTACAGCCCAAAGGAAAGTTTACGTTAGCTATCAGGAGATGTGCATGCAGATAATTATTAATTAATATTGAAAAAGCAGGGGCCATCAGATAACTGGGCCCAAAATCCAGGCGTTTTACGTCATAGATCGTGGCTAGTTGTAACTTTTTTTAATTTCTGAATTACCTCACTTTTCTTCACCAAAATCTTGGTACGCGTTAGCTGATTGGTTTTTTGCAAGCCCTGTTTATTTACTCTACCATTTTCTCATAGAAAATATAAAAATACCCTCAATGTTTGGCGAATTTTTGCTTTTCCAGCACTTTTAGGAATCATTGGTGATAATTTCATTTCTTAAGCTCGTTTTCAGGAACCCTTGCTGGCAGGCTTCTCTCTCCCCACATAATCTTATTTTTCCCGTGGCTTTTAACTCAATTAGATCTACACCGTGTTCATTTAATATATAATGCAATTAAACCACACCTTAAGGCACCCCTGTAGAGTAAAAAAACTAAGATTTTTCCGATGACTGCTTTCCGTTTCGCCGAGAGTGAGATTCTGGACTCTGCAACACTACTTCACTAAGAGGCTCTTGCTTTATATCCACCATTCAAATTGCAGACGTCTGTTGCATAAAAATGCGCACTTTCAACACCTTAAAATCACTAAAGTATAGCATAGGATAAAGTCTGACAATATAATATAAAATCAGCAGGTTTTTCTGAATCATTCCAGCACCACTCGTGTTAAAGAGTATTTACTTCCTGCGGGAAAATAAACACGGAAGCTCATTACAGCTGAATAAATAGAAAAGTACCTTTGACAGATAATTAGTCCATGCACGACACTCTATGTATGTAAGATAAGTCTTATTGACAAAAAATTGTTTTCCGTCATTCATCTTCGGGCCAGAACAAAGGCATGGAAAATAAGGCCTTAGTTATATGTTTCTCGTGGTATGGTGGGTGGGGGGTGTAAATAGTCAGCTCGGTGTTCCCTCGTCCCACGCATGCTGGCGCCAGCGTGTTGAGGACGTTAGGTGCCACCCGCAGGGAGTAGGGTTCTGTTCTCACGGTCGGCACACCTTTTGGCTACTCTCTGTATCTGCGTGTGACGGGATCTCGGTAGCGTGGAACTCACTCGTGTGGTCGGCCAAGGAAGGCAAACTGACGGTTTTATTCTCCATGTCCTTGCACTGGCCTGAAGATAAATGACTGAAAACAATTGTTTGCCAATACATTTGTAGAAAATGGGAATTTTTGCAGAACCATGTATGAACAGCAGTAGTTGTTGGTTTAACGTCCCCTGTATTTCTTCACACGCAGACAACCCTGACAAGAGTCTGGAGACGATCCTCCGATCCACACAAACCTTCCTCTTTAACAACCCCCTCGGCATTGCGGGCGTCTTCCTCTGCACCACGCTGGCAGCCCCGCATCTGCAGCAAATCCCCTTCTTTCTAGCCTCCACTCTGAGCCCACAGACCCTCGTCGAAGCCGCCGTTGCTGTAGCGCGGCAACCAGGTGCCTTCTTCTCCGAACGCTTCTGTGATCTGGTCGCAGTTTTTCGCACCACTCCCAATTGGAGTGCATTGGCCATTTCTGGAAGCCCAGGCCTGCACTGGCACTTTGCCCGGCCGGCAATTTAACCTGCAGCCACCCCTGCCCCCCCCCTCCCCCCTTCCCTGTGCCTGATCTAATTTCGTCCCCTAGGAGACCTCAGCCAAGGTCTCGCCTGAGATTTGAACGCTTGTGTATTTTAGACACTTTCGAAGGACTAACTTATCCACCTGCTCCAATAGAACCACCTATTGAGCAGATTTCGGACTAGAAGATTTCCAATCTTCTAACGCGACTTTTCGGTGAACTTTCTCTAAGTCGCCTTATATGTTTCATAGCACTTTGTATTTAATCGTGCCCATTTGTAGATAGTGTATCATACGAGGATGCCGCCTAGGAGTAGGTGGATTTTTCTTGCTTCTCCTTTGTATTTCGTCATTCTGCCTTCGCCTCGTTTTCCTGTCCTCAATATATTGAGTTGCAGTAGTTAAATTGTGCTGCATCTAAACATCTTGCCGATATCGCAGGCCTGATAACTTGAAGGTGATTTAATCTATGCAAGTCATCTGTATAGGAAGAGGTTTTAGCATTTATTGAGCAAGTTCTACTTAGTTTCTTCCAACAAACCTGTTTCTTCCCTTGAGTCCTCTGACTGTATCCAGCAGTCATGCGTACGCTAAAACCAGTGCTAACAACTATCAAGGTGGTTCGGTACTACAGTGGAGTCCGGTTAATGTTCCAGGCCAACTGTCCATATTAACC
>JAYGXS010000002.1:47019341-47052730 GCA_036362985.1 Ligula intestinalis
CATTTCAGTCACTCTTCTCTTTGTCGGCAATTTCTGGCTTATCAGCCTTCATCAGCCAGCCATACCCAGCCTCCAGTTTTGCATAATTTCAGACATGAGTCCACGACCTGTTGGTTAGACGTCTAATACCTTGAACATCACGTCTTTGGTGATGCAGTGTCTGATGTTAGGCGTGGCTGGTTGATGATGGCTAATAAGATAGAAGTGGCCATTCCAGTCTCCATAGTCTTTGTTGGCAAGGCTGATCCAGACGTCGAGAAAGCGCATCGGTGAGCGTTAAGGAAAGTGCACTTCGACGCGAGCTAGTCAGGCAGGCACGACCCGCTACATGGGTTGGTGGCTGCTAGTTGAAAGCGTGCCTCAGCGCTGGTCCGAAACAGTGCGCCGAAAGGGGGGGATATAAAAGTGTCGGCGGTCGGGGTGTTGAAGTGGCCCTCGAAATGCGTCCGTCTGGACCGAGCACGTAACATCTAGGTCTAGTCAACTTTCTTGTGGAAAGCCGAGGGAGCAGGCCGAAGTATTCAGGTGCTACCCGAAACGATTGTCAGTTGACTGGCTGAAAGCATTGTGGGAAAATGTAAGTACAAAGCAAGGAAGGCGAACGAGGAGAATGGGGATAGTATTCAAGTACACCATGGCTGGGAGCTATTTTCGGCATCAGTGTGCATTCGAATGGGAACAAACGGTCAACAGGCTAGAGTGGCAGCATTCGTTGAGTTAAGGGGCATAGGCACGCGCATCAGAAGAAGGGGGAAAAGCTTTCTTAAGAGGGAAGCAATCATGTATAGTTGGCCCAATTGTGAAAAACATTCGCGTCATTCGGCGGGATTCAAATCCGCGTAGGAGGGAGGCTTTTTACACAAGCCAACGCTCTACCTACTTGAGCTACAAATGTCGCGCTTCACACTGTGAGTTTAATCACACTTGGATCGATATTACCCGCCCAACTTTGCCGCTCATATGAAATTCACCAATACGGGACAGCAAGTTGACTGCCCATGCAGGATTTCCTAAGCCATCATCTGTAATCCGCCAGAATTACTACTAGACTGACTTAATTATTAAGTTGGAATGGCAGATTTGGTTAATTTATTTAACCCTATTGTGAAAAAAACTCGCGGCATTCGGCGGGTTTAAGACCCGCATAGGAAGGAGGACTTTTACGCAAGCCTTGTAGTCATTCTGGTGGATCTAGTTGATTGCTTAGGAAATCCTGCTTGGGCAGTCAACTTGCTATCCCATATTGGTGGATTTCAAATGAGCGGCAAATTTGGGTGAGTAATATCGATCCAAGTGTGATTGAACTCACGGTGTGAAGCGCGACATTCGTAGCTCAAGTAGGTAGAGCGTTGGCTTGCGTAATAGGCCTCCCTCCTATGCGGGTTCGAATCCCGCCGAATGCCGTGAGTTTTTTACAATTGGGTCAACTAAATTAACCAAATCTGCCAAAACAACTTAATAATCATATATAGGTCTAACAAGATTTTTTCCTGGAGAAAGGAAGTGGAGAATTACAAACTTGTTTTGCCGGAAATAACACGGCCTGTCAAGTCTCCATGGAACATCTACGTCAGTTCGTTTAATTAACTAACACCCAGCTCATCCGAATTACGTAAGTAGTGACGAGTTTTTGCGTTGGAAATAACAGAAAGAATTTGACTAGTCACGTTGAGCTCCACATGGGTATAGCAAACAAGTGTGCATGGATTTGTTCTAAGCCTTGTCGGACCGTAGAGTCATCGAAAGAATATGCACACTTCAGATCACCAGAATAAATGAAAGACCGACAATTTAATCTGCGTGGAGATATCATCACTGTAATCTAGAAATAAAGAAGAACCCAACACAATAACTTGGAGGAAACCACTTATACTTGGCTCTCATCTGAAAATGAGGGACCCACTGGAACATATTTTTGGTTAGATAGGTATGCATAATAATAGGGATCGGATCATTAGGGAAACAGTTAAGTAGCCTCATAAAGGACAAATGAAACGTTTCGCTAGAGTGATCGGTTAAGGAGCCATGTTAGAAAGATCTAAGAGGTTGATAGGCTCTGTAAAAATAAATAATTGTGTTTGCAAACAGTTAAGAATGGAAGTTTTTTATGGACAACCCGGAAATTCTTAACATTAGCACGAGATTCAGGTTTGAACACCAGAATACTTATAGAAGATTTACGTTTATTACTAAAAAACACTGTCAGAGAAAACTGGAGACAATTTGATCAACAGAGGTGCAAACTTGCTTAGCTGATTAATAAGAGAGTTCGGTGTGTTGTCAGTTACAACTGAGTGTGAATTACCAAACCGGATTATCTCTTTTCAAATATCTGCGCGGACAAAAGTAAATGTGGTGATGAACGCGTCAAGCGACGATCGGATTAATGAATGTGATCAAGCTCGAAGATAAAATAATTGGCAAACAATGAATTTTACAATTGCGCTTTGATTTACTCCTCCATTCTTAAATCATTTCCATAATAAAGCGAAAACTGAATAGTTTGGTGGGGCCTAGCACACGATCTGAGACATAAGATCTGAGGGAATATGGATAGTTTTTAGTTCTCATAAACAGTCCTCTGATAGTTAGGCCCTTTCAGTTTATACTGGTATTTTCCGTCAATTCTAGACCTACAATAGGGCACAAAACAGCCAAGAGTTTCCACATATGTCCTGGTGTTCCGCCTGGGTTGGCACGTAGGAACTGGAGGGGGGTTGGTAGGCGCTAAACGCGGCCACTCGGGGAAGCATTCAACTCGTCAGTCCTCCTCTCTTCGCCAGATGATGTTGTGTAGTTTGCCTAATTAGAGCGGATTACCCGCTGATTGCGAAATGTCGTATCGTACTTAAATGAGCATGAGGGAATTTCTCATGCCAGCGTCGTGGTCAGCGATCAGCGTAACACGCAACGCTTCAGAAAAAACCACTCCGTTAATCACAAACGCGGTTGTGTAATGACACTCTTCCAACGCGTTCAGGCTCATTGCAGTGACGAAAGTAAGAAGAAGGAAGAGATGAAATGCTTGCATAACCTATTTCAAGCCAACGGCCAAAACTGCGATGTAAGATATGCTGGTGAAACGGGCAAACACCTTGGCACAAGGTCGCATGAGCCTCAGCTCGCAATCAACCGCAAGGATCAGCTGTCTATGGTCTATGACCACGTACAGCAGAAAAATCATACGTTCGCCTTTGATAAATCAAGGGTAGTAGGCCGATACAATGATAAGATGGCCAGGTTGTTGCTAGAACGTTGTTTCGCGGCTGATACTCTTTACAGAGCCGTACACCTTCATCTTGTTTACCAAGCGCTCCGCACAAGGCTAACATCTGCTAAGAACAGAGCAATAGGTCGGGCGAAGGAAGATACTTAGGACCGACAGCCGGCAGCCGCGAGTGAAGAAGTTGGAAATGATCAGGAAGCCCACGAACGACTTGGCACACGTTTTCATGGAGGTTCCCTTAAAGAGCGAGAACAATTCAAGCAGTCACCAGCAATCGATTGGCTCGCATGCATCAGGCACGGCTGTAGCACGAGGCTAATGGCAACACATATTCATTCGACGCCGGCAAGAGAATAGGCATACCGTTTGACGATGCAAGTGAGAATGCTTGTGAAACTTCATCAAAAAATATAATTATAATTATAATATACAATTCATAATTCATTCCTTGACAATGAGCTTGCGGGAGAGTTCGAAACGTCGGACAAATACACTCCTGGTTTCAGAGAACGACTTAACTTCTTCTATCCAATTAAGTTTCAGGAATTGTCCCAATTTCTTCCTCCTCCGGGAAGGATGACAACAACATCTAATATATATGGCTCCAACCGCAAACCCAAACCTTTGGTACTATCATCTCGTGATGAAGTAAGTGCTTCCGATGCCTCCTCTATTTATAATAAGACATATTTGAGTTATTAACCATGTATTGACGTAGAAACCCTCCTACTGCATGTCGCAGTTTTATAGGCTTGACTAAAATGGTGAACAAATGCATGGCCCAATCTTAGGGGTTGTTAATCTCTCTTTTCCAGCATAACTGATTAATAAGACTGTGCGGTTTTACAGGGCAGACAGCTTGAATCCATTCCTCGAAACAGATTGATAATGCAAACTGGTTTTTGGTAGTTTGCCTGAGGACTGGTCTACAGGCCGAAACTTTGGTCGTCGACCCCACCATTCGAAGAGGATAACCAGGGTCAAGTGAAAACGACTAGCGTATCAAAAGTTTTGCCACTGCCGGAAATAAAAGATTGAATTACTTTTAGATGCGATCCTGTATACACTTGATTTCCTTTTTGAGCCTAAAGCAGTATGAAATACTTACCGCGCACGTTGCGTAAGATAACAGTAGTTCTTGCTTTATTTCACTGGAGTGATCACAATGATCATCTCAAAGAAGATGAAGGCACGATCACTGTGACTGTACTTGTATCACTCTCAGCTTTTGGCTTCGTACAGGAGGTGATCATCATAGAATATTAGCGTGCAGCAACAATTACACGGCCTTTATAGTTAAGCCAAGTTAAAAGGGGAAGGGGCGAGGAATTGGAATTTGTATGCGTGACAAAACCGTCGACTTGGTCTCAAGGTATCGTCACGACGAACGTCCTTGGTTGGGAACTGGGCCATGCCTCTTGACCGCGTGAACAATAGGCGGAACAACAGTAGGTGATCTAGCTCATGAAACTCCCTGTTACGCAAACGCAGCCCAAGCTGTAGTTCCCAAAGTCTTACAGCAATAAAGGAATGGTCGTTCTTCACAATGGGGCATATTGCGATTTATCGAAAAATATTACGTTGATTAAAATACCAGCTTCGTTAGCAAAAGGGAAAATTCCGAAAAAAGTGAAAATCGGGAATACTGGGTACACTCAAGTTTTAAATGTAGGGGAGCCTTTTCATGCATAAAACGAATAAGTAAAGCAGCACAAGTAGAATTACGTTGAAAATAATCGTTTTGTCAAATTTTTGGATACATGTGCTCCAATATGACATGCAATGTATTGTGTGGTTGTTACCGAACAGATCAACGTTCAAGTATGTAGTCCAACACGGTTTCACGGGAACTGCTAGTTGTTTCTTTCGTTTTTGCATCGCTTGACTTATGTTGGACTAAGGCAACCAGATTTTTGCTTTATTTCGCCGACTGGGAGGTCACAGGAGCAAGGTATTTCCTATGCTCTTATGCGGACATGCCGGTCACTGACTAGCAAATTTAAATGGAATTTTCAGGTGCAATCTTAAACGCGCCATTTTTTGTACACCAAGATCGATTTCATTTCGCCACATATCTTACTAATTAGTTTGGGATTTCGATTACGACTAGGTTCAACTCTTTTTTCAAATGGTAATTAACAAGTTACTGGCTTAAGTCGATTGGCCAGAAATAAGCATTTTATTCTACGTGCGTATCAAAAACTTCAAAATAAGGTATTTCTTCATAGCACTTACATAAATAACGAGTTTTTAAACATTGTCTCTGATGCATCTGTCTGGTTGGGTCATGATTTGGAATCGCCCAAACATTTCAACTCATTGCCGAGCAAATTAATCGGCCACAACAAATGTTGTCAATAAATACGCCTAAGATTAATTAAAAACTTTGTATAACAAGCTACCGAATGAATGAAAATGCTCACATTACAGATATTTGCATGTTCAAGGAAGAAGACGTGTCGAGCACCGGAACAATTGGTTGATTGTTCTCAGCTTTCGAACGCCTACAGGAGTCTATCTTCAGAGATAAGAAGCAGCAACCAAAAGGAGGGTAATTATAGTGGGCATAGGCCAATTGACTGTCAGACGTCATCAGGTCGTCAAGGGTTAAGAAATATCAACCAAAAAGCATGGGGGCACCTATATTGGTATACACTAATTAACCGTGAGTGAAGTCGGTGGTCGTTCGGGATCATGAGCGGCACTAAGTGCAACGCCTTGTCTCCATGGTAGAGTGTTCTTGCGATCCTGCCTCCTCTTCCGGTGGGTTCTTTGCGGGGTCCTCTTCGGTTGCAATTTTAACGTTCTGTTTGGCCTTTTTCTGCCCTGTGCTCGCATAATGGCTGAAGAGTTTGTATGCTGCGGGGAGGTCTAAATGCCTATTGACGGACTTGGCCTATGAGTATCATGCCTTTCGGTTTTGGAGGTTCCTTGGCATACAAGTGGTTGCTCCTTGAATATCGAAGCCGTGGCTAGTCTCGCTGATGTGCGTTGCGAGCTGTGAGTTCGGATCCAGTCTCCGAGCCGCTAGTTTATGTTCGTGTAGGTGGGTCTGCAATTTTCGGCCTGTTTCTCCAATGTGATTACGGTCTCCATCGTTGTCACGTATCGTACAGACAACCGCAAAAGTTTCAGTAGGGTGCAGCCTGCATTTAGGTTGCATCACTCGGCGGCGTATTTTATCCTGGGGTTGATGGGCTATGCCTACTCCAGCGGATTTTCACAGTCATGAGACAGTTTCGGGGACTCCCTTTTCTGTAGGGAATTGCCCTCCAGACTTCAGGTTGCTTTTGCAATGGCTGTTGCTGCTGTTTTGTGCACACACCATAACTAGCTCCCCATTTGTTGCTGTTTACTATCTCTGACTATGGACTCCTGTAGGAGTTCGAAAGCTCAGACTAATAAAACTTTGATTCCGGTGATCGACACAGCTTCTGATTTTCAATCTATACACGTACCTGGGATGCGAACCCTTGCCTCAATTCGTGATATCTTCATCTATCACGATGCATCCAACGAATGCTGAACACCTGCGTGATCTGTGCATCTTTTGAGAAGCGACTACGTACTGGCTGTTACGGAAACTTTGGAGTGGATCCTATGTTTGCTGCCAAAAAAGAGGTGGGTTTGGTGGGGAATAAATATTTGGCCTGGGTATGTGTGTTTCTAGAAGGGATAATATGCACTGATAGAAGCTAGGGTGCGGTTCTATCGAATATTTGCGTGGAGGCACGTATGGCCGAATATGCACATAGGATGACTCAATATCCTTGGCCAGTATTAACACATAAAATCCATGCAACTCCAAATAGTTTTGGATCAGTCAATCTTACAAGCATTTTCTGCAAACTAATGGTGAAAATAGGCAAAATGGAAATAAGACGGCATATTGAGCAGAACAGCTTACCAAGTGCGCATTAACATAGATTTAAAAATGGTCGATCCTGTCTCCCTGATTTGCTAATGTCCATGGATAGCTCAGTGAATTCACTAGAAAGAGGTTTGTCGGTCGATGCAGGCCGCATTTACTTTAACTAATCTCTTGACAGCGTCCCATAGCGTCGGCCGATATGAACGAGTGTGAGCGGCGATCTACTCAAATTTTTGGCTGACTTCTCTATAGGCAGGTTTCAGCGTATTTCTATTGAGGATGCCAAATCGGAGTGAAAAGTCGCTCGCAGACGGGTTGCGCCGAAGAGCTTTCTGGGTCCAATTCTGTTGTTGTTTGTGTACGACTGCTTTGATTGTCTCACTTGGGACAAATTAATGTTCCTTGATGATGTGAAGTTATAAAATTCAATCGAAAGGCCAGAGGAAGCGCAGAGCTTACAAAATAACTTGCACCGCTTACAAAAATGGTGCGATTAATAGCTACTCAACCTTAACTTCAAAAAATGTCAAGTCATATGACTACGGTCTAGTTACAGGAAGATTGTGCACCTTGAATGTAAGTACTTCCTCGGAGGTCACCAATTGCAGTTAGTAAACGAGCTAAGGGTTCTAGGTAAGTGGATGACGTCCATGCGCAAAGTGGCTGTGTCAAAATTACGAAGAAAGCTTTGTGTATGCAGCGAACGATCGGGAGATCCTTTCTTTGTTTTAAGGAAGAGCTTTTTGGTTGAATGCTTATAATATTTGTCCGGTGTTAGCATATTTCATTTAGGCTTGGCCCTCCTGGATGAAGCACGACTACCCTCTGTGGGAAGAGGTTCAACGAACGGCTACCAAATTGGTCAGTGGATCGGAGTGCCTACCTTGTAATTAGAAAGACTCAAAATTTCTCCTCTATTATAGGCAATACAGGGGGGATATAATTGTGGTCTTCAAAATTGTCAGAGGAGTAGACTGTGCCCTTCAGGGAAAGGATTTTTTAATGAGCAAGAAATACAAAAATTAAAGGTCACCAATATAAGCTGAAGACAAACTGCGCCAAACTTGAAGTGCGGGCAGCGTTCTTTTTACAGGGTGTGATTGAAGAATGGGACCAATAACCTACTTTGGTTGTTCTTACTACAAGTGTTGAAACATTTAAGGGAAGCCTTGATGAAAATTTGCTTTATGTCCAGCTATTTGGTACATATACGTTATTTATAGAATGAACATCAGTATCAGTATCAGTATATTGAGGGATATGTAGGAAACATTCCTTTGAGTGCCCTATTCGTAGCAGAAAATTTGTTTCTCAGACTGTTGGCGAGGCCAGTTGTCCTGTGTCACAGGATGAAAATAGGAGCAGACAGTGAAACAACTCCTCAGGGATTTTTAGGAGAAAAACTGTCGCTCTTGTGGGGGGGTAATGCGTGGGATTTAGGAGAAAATTAAATTTGAGTTAATTGACTCAAATAACAATATTGTACGCATATTGTAAGTTTACATGATACACTTCATTGCGTAAGTGAAGTGCAGTCAAAGCATTTTAAAATAATAAATGCTTCCGTTTGGAGAGGTAGGCAACCAACTTATAACACTAACACGCGAGCAAATGGCATCAACTCCGTACAGGTTGGTTGTCTACCTATGCAGGGTTTGCTAACAGTTATTTGTACATTGGATTTTCAAAGGCTCTACCTATCTCTCTTATTTAGTGAGTTAGACTATGAACTCCTTATACTCAGTTTCAGGGCGATGGATTCCTAAGTCGACTAGAGAAGTGGGTGATGCAAATGCCTGGTGGCAGAAGGGTTGGGTTGAGACTCTGACTAGTGAGCTGAGCGTGTGAGCCTGACAATGAAAGTGTTGGTGACAGAAGACTTTCCAGGCGTAAGAGATAAGAGTTTATTCGGCGGTACTTCGGTAAAGTCTGCTATGATGGAGATGCAAATGGCCACTCAGAATCGTGAAATTTCTGCATTGTATGGCGAATTTCTCATATCTAGGATGGGACGCACGGGTACGCCAGCTTTGTGAATCTTCGGTAAACCGTACAGTTGAGGTATGTGCGTGCCAACGGGGCGGAGACGTTCTAAGTCCTACTCGCTTATGCTACCGTCTTTTTGAAATCTTTTCAGACAATCAATCAGCTGCGTTTCAACTGCATCAGTGTTATCTTTCTCCTGTTCCGTCTTGCTAAACTTGGCTTTGTCTGATAGAATGGATTGCATTTTTGCAATGTAGTCTGTTCTATCCATTAGAACAACGCCCGTTCCCTTATCTGGTCTTGTGATGAGTGCATCTTTATTCTGCCGAAGAAGTTTAAATTTTTCATGGGTGCCTTCGTTAGCAGACCCCGATGTTTCTGGCCACTGTTTAAATACTGATACGAACAGTTAACTAGAGTAGACTTAAAGTGCTGTAAACTCTCGGTTTAAAGTGGCTGAAGGTCATACGTTTGATTAAGCAGATTCTCGAACTGTGTTTCCAGCTCTAGTTGGTTGGGTTTCTGATGGGGACAACAAAACTTAGGACCCAGTGATAAGGCTTCGATAGAAGTTTTATCAAGCGATATGGAGGAATAGTTGTGTACGTACCGATTTGGGTCTTCAGGAAGCTTTGATTGTGGTCTGCATTCGTGTACGCTCCGAAGAAGAGAGGTCGTCTTTATTTCTCCCCACTTCTCCCCGATAGATTGCACATAATTCTCGAATTCCAGTCTTTCATCTTCGCTTAGTTGGTCGAGTATGGCTGCACTTTGGCGCAAGTGACGTTCTAGCTCTTCCACTTTTGCACGGATGCTCTCTCGTTCATTCTTAGCTAATCTTCGTAATGTGTCACTGGTGATCACCGTTTTTTCAGTGCATTTTCTCAAACGGACGTCCATTTTGATCCAGAAATTGGTCTAAATACCACTCGCCATTCCGTACGTTTCGGTCTATATCATCGTCCTTAAGAACTCGGACTAATCTTGGGATATCCATTTTTGATGGCAACGTTGCATAATGCGAGAACATGCAGTGAAAAAGCCATTAAAGGATACTTGGAAAATTTTTATATTTTTGAAATAATAAAATTACAACAAACACCAAGTTTACAATAAGTTAAAATGTGCATACATTTTTTTTGGGAAACCCTGTATTTTGCTGAAAAGTTCTTTATCGATATTGAAAAAAGTTCGCTTAATGGCAAACAGAACACTGTTCACCCTCTTGGCAGCCCTATCACGTTCGACAGACACTTGCCATCAAATATATAGTTGTAAGAGTCGCCTGTCGCGCTCGCCTTCTTCATTTTAAGCCGCAATGTGACACAATTTTCAAAGTTAAACCACATTAACTAAACGCAAGTATCTCCGTTCATTTGGAATAAGGGGAAGACAATTTTTTGAAAAAAAAGCCGTGTTTTGAACAGTAGCGTGTTTATATTTTTGCATAACTAAAAATCGAATGGAATGGAATTTATCTCTCATGTATGTATATCATTGCGGAAATTATCATGGACAGAATGAAAGTACGGAAATGGGAAGAAAGGCTGATCTGACAATTTCAAATAGCCACGACGTGGCTGCTTGTGGGACTAGAAGCTGCATCCCGAGGCACAACTGAATGAGTTACTTCCATAAAACGATCGGTGAGCACTCATCTCTACCACTGTACATTATTATGTTACCTTAGAGTTTTTGAGCTTTGTACAGTACTAAACAGGAGGCTTTTTAATTTTTGTAAGACGCTTTATGCTTCAAATCCATTAGTTTTGGATACATTCAAACAAAATCACGACAGTGCCGTTCTGGCGCTAAAGAACTATACATTCTAAATTCCAAACTTAAGTTGATAACTGCTAATGGATTAATTCAAGGATTTACCTCAAATCAAAAAAGCCCTGTTTATACGCTGTCCTGTTGCTCGCCCAACAATAATGCTTTTTTCGTTTTATCTTGTGCATCTGGAACTTCAACCGCTCGCTGTTGATAAAGGTGAATACGTGGTTATAAGTGAGGTCAATTCCCTGCCAGCACAATCCCCGTTTAACCCGCCTAGGGCGGGAATTAAACGGTGGTAAACGGGGATACACCCCCGCCTAGGACGGGGATTTCAACCCGTTTAGCCCCGTCTATGAAAAAAGTCCGGCAGCGTGACGCCTTATCCTAATCCTTTTTAGCCCCATTTCCCTCAACCCCCAAGCCCCAAATCGTGAAAGCAAAAGGCACGCAGTTTATGACATGAAAAATGTATTGAACGAAAAAATGAATTCGTAGAAAATGATGCGTACATGAATGTTTCTCAGCGTTCGAACAAGTTTCATTGTTCATTGATGGAATAATCGTCATCCTTTGAATAACTTTCTTCAAGTATGGAGGGCTGTTGATACCCTGAAGTACTTGCTCCGAAGTCATCAAAATTTTCAGGTTCCTAAAATAACAGAAAACCCAGTTTTAGATTCGTAGAGTCAAAATTGATAACAATTAATTCAAAATCAAATCAACTGAACAAAGGAGGTATGCAAGAAAGATGCTACTTACCGTGTCCTCGGAGTTTAGTAATTCCAGGAACCCTCCGTGGACAACATCTCTCCGCTTCCCTCACACCCCACCACAGCGGTCACGAGACCCGTGGAACCATTCTATGATGGTTTGCGGATAACTTTTTCATCAACTGTGCGCAAGTCCGGATGTTGTCGGACGGCCTCTGAACATCGTGACATAAATGTAAACCGACCACAAAATACAGCGTATAAGTGACTCTCAATGAAGGACATTTTGTTCTTAGCAGCCCTTGAATAAGTAAACTGCAAGGTAAGGGGCGGCCCTAAAATCCGTGATAGAATGCTTCTGATAATGTCCTTCTCATTCCGTCCGCCAATCTTAACGAAGCCATCGACCTGTTAGTAAGCAGTAAGAAATGAATTTGAACACAAGCGTACCGTTTCTTGCAGAAAATATTTTTCCTGACATGAAGCGTTGCAGAAAATGAGTCAGGCTGTCTTCTGAGCACAGTGGAAAGCTCCCCACAGCGGCCACCGGGCATGCGAGTATTGAACGGTTGCTGTCAAGGACAGCAGCCCCAAGTTTCTCAACTTTGGCGAGCAGCACACTGTGCTCCGCAGTAATATGGTCTACGCGTTTAACAATCAATTCGTTGCTTTGTCGAACAGTAGCCTCTAGGGCTTCAAAACGGGCATCAATGTGTGCTACAAGGAGCGTATCTATTGCTTCAAGAGCAGCCTGCAACGCTGCTGGACTAATGTTAGGTGACAGTAAAGTTGAGACCGCGGCAGCTGGTAGAGAAGTAATAAGAGAGTGCACCCTGAAGTATTTCAAAGTAAAAGTCCTTACTTAGACGTGGTTGGCCAACCGAGAGCGCGTTCAGCCCGTGGCGGCTCGTTTTCTTTATCACTTACTTCGTCCTCAGATTCCGAGGACGGCTGACGACGAATCCTAGAAAAGGAAACATTATTATTAGGAGCTCCAGTAATATCTTTTCAAGTATCTTTTAAATAAGCTTCGAAGGGAAAAGCCGAAAAGTTGTCTAACATTCCGAACCGACTAACGTCGTCGGAAAGGTGGAGCAGAGCATGAAAACTATATACTACGTGGTTTCCTTTGTACAAAATAGCGTAGTCGTGTCCAAAATTTATAAAAAATTGTCGACCACGATCAGCATAACGCTTGACAAAAAAAATTAATAGCCATAGACAAAATCAAAAAATGATAACAAAGATCACAGTTAATGAAATAAGGTAAAACCACGAGGCCTATGTACAGTAAAAACTGCCGCAACTCAGCAGCTCTCATAAACTTAAGATGGTCCAGCGATCTGCAATTTCATGCAAATTCGGCCGGTAGGCATCGAGTGCAAGTATCAATAAGTGTATTTACTTCACTTTAACGCTGTCCCCATTTCCAAGTATGTAGAAGCTTTCTCATGACACCGAGGCAGACCAGGTGCATGTAATCAAGTGGAAATGATCCCACCATGTCAATGGGTAAGTCCTCAAAAGAAAACCTCCCTTTGTGGTGACCTTTCTGTTTCCGCGCACGGAAGGTATCATTATCCCTGAAGCGACCACTAAAGGTGGGAAATACCATCCTATTGCTGGTGGAATTCCCGCTGTGACAACACCTAAAATGTAAGATGTAAGCATTGCGTAAACTCATACCTGTACATCCAAAAGAGCAATTGTGGGCTGACACTTGTTTCACATAAGACCGAGCTGGTGTGTCACAGACAACATTGTCCAAAACCACCCCAATAACGCCATTTTCACCTTCCGTTGGTAGGCCAAACAATAAGAGTTCTTTCAGCTCGGACACGCAGTCTTCCAGAAACAGCTGTATGGGGTCCGGCTTACTCCAACCACAGAAAATGCCAACAACGAAAGGTTGCGAAACAAATGGATGGCTAATGCGACAGAGTATGGGCCAAGCACATTTCCCTGAGGCATTAAAAAGCCGCAATCCATCTATATGAAGCTGAATGCCCACCTAGGGAAAACCAGTTTTTTGCCGTTTACGCAGTATATGCATGAGGCCATCACTTAGGCCCACATGAACATAGTCCCCATTATTTAGGGGCTTCCTTATGCACGACCGAGGGGTATCCAAAAATGTTCTGGTATCCTGCGGAAATTTGGGTATAGTGGTCCCCTGGAAGACACGGAGCGTATCAACCAGGTCCCTCGAAGATGCGAAGAGTAATTTCCGACGCACACAAAACGCTCTGATTGCATGTAGAAATGAGCCCTCAGCCGCAGATGTGGGTTTATCAAGGTCTCCTGAATCTTAATTAGACATATAACTTATACACCAAAATACCCACCAGCAGGTAAAGCTGCGGTGCGAACAGGCATCTCTGGTTCCGGATCCGAGGATTCCCGAGGTTCATCGGCAACAACAGCAGACGTTGAAGGCACCGTTGTCACCTCATCTGGAAAAGCGTCTCGATATGCCCATTTTCTACGCTGGATACGCTCATAAATGGTGCTGCGATGGTACCCGAGATAAAAGCGCTCCATATTTATGAATAGCAGATGCTAAACAACATAAAAATTAGGCAATCCTCTACGTCAACCACGGCGTACGGCCTGAGGTACGAATTTGCCAATTCCTCTATAGTGAACATTGTACAGGAATAATCACCCAAAAATATATTAATAGATACATTAAAAACAGTATCTTTAACATACCAGAGCTATTTATCACGCGAGAACTCGTGAAGCAGAATGCAGTCATAAACACGCAGGTCACGACGGCAGGTCAAGGCGAAGAATGACCGCCTTCTTGGCTAACTTAAAAAAAGGTACCATTTTATCTATGTATAATCAGTTGATGCACTTTATCGAAAATACCATGAAATTACATTAAAAATAAATAAATATAGCTTCTTTACATTCTAAAATATTGCAAAAAGTACTTAGATAGCCTTCTGGGTCTGTCAACAGCATTCGCAAAATGCAGGGTAACCGAGTAATAACAATACCTTAACCATTATCCCCGCCTTGCCTCGCCTCCCCCGCCCCCCATCTCTATCCCCGTCCTACCCGGGGATTGTTCTGGCAGGGTTATCGTGTTAAAAAGATAATTCGGAGTTGGTTTTTGCAGACAAATTACAGATGAGTTCCCCATTATTTCTCAGAATCCATCGGGTTGCAGAATGTTCGACAATTTTGCAAGGAGACGCTAGGAACTTGACACAGAAGGTAGTCAATAAAGATAAACACGGAATATACGTAAAGCTCAACCGTTTGGAACTATTGGTGTCTGTTGGGATCTGTTGCCCTTATGTTTGACATAATGTGCTCGCAATTAAACGAGGAATAGCTTAACACTGTCGCAGCATCTACAGACGTAGAATCGTGGCCACAGTTACAAAATATTTCCAGCATCGGCAACTGACGTTCCCAGCTTTTTAAACAACCTTGAAATTAGGCTCGCTTTTTGACGGCTTCTGAAGCGCGGTGTTTTCGTAATTGCGTTCCGACCTCGTTTTATTGTTTTTCTACTGCCTGTGTATTTGGACGGTTAATCTCTGAACATGAGCCTTACAAAAGGTCAGTTAACAATCGTGATTGTATTATGTATTTAGAGGCGCTTTTCCCGTCTGTTCCTTTCGTAGAAAGGGCTACGCGTGTTAATTTTGGAGCACATCCCAAGGGCCGTTATATTTTGTATGGAAATAAAAAGAATGTTATAATTTGTGACATAATCGTATGGCTCTTAATTAAATAATTTTCCCAGAATCACTCAGACAACGACGTTTATTTTAATCATCCGACGGATGTTCGTTGTGCCAAGTATTCCCCGACAGGTTTTTATGTCGCTTCAGGGGGTAGGTTTATTTTTGCTTTCGTTAATTCTTTAGATAAATCCGGAAGAGTGCAAATATGGGATACCACGCAAAAAGAACACTTAATGAAGAATGAATTTTCACTCCTATCGGAAATCAAGGACCTTGCATGGTCCAGTGACAGTGCTCGTATTGCTGTTGGTGGCCGAGGCTCTGAAAAGTAAAAATTTTCCATTTATAACCTACGTAAGGTTTGGCAAAGTTATAAACGCTGAATTGGGGACCGAAGTTGGAGAGGTTGTGGGCATGAGCCGGCCAATTAATGCTGTCGATTTCAAACCAACACGACCATTTCGACTGGCTACTGGAAGTGAGGACTTTTTGGTTTGCTTTTTCGAAGGCCCTCCATTCAAGTTTAAGAAGTCTCTCAGCGTAAGTCCGGGGCCTGATCAGTTTTACCGAATCACTGTCAACCGACTTTCTTCCTGGCTTAATTTTAACTTTGCCATTTTTTCCTAACAGAAACACAAGAACTTTGTAAATTGCTGCAAATTCTCTCCAAAGGGTGATATATACGTCACCGGAGGTGCGGATGGTCGCGTAAGTGTTTATCTTCGATATATTTTAATTTTAATCTTAGATATACGCGTTCAATGCCAATGACACTGAGTTTGTTGGAGAATTTGGTTCTCCTGCTCACTCTTCTGGTATATATGGTCTCGAATTTTCTTCGTCAGGAAGTCGGCTTATATCCGTTTCAACTGACAAGACGGTAAAACTCTGGGACAGTGACAGCGGTAATTTTAATCTCCTATCCGAGTTCGCGTTCGAGAACAAGCCAGAAAACCAGCAGGTACGCGACCTTTGCCAGTGATATATTTATGTCCTTGCGCCTTGTCTTCTTTATCGTAGTTTTATTTTTAAGTTGCCTGAAAGTGCGCATGGTTAAAAGGAATCGATTGCACTTTTTTCCGTAGTTGTAAACTTCCCACACAGACACTGTTTAGCGTGATGCCGTTGATGGCAGTTAGTGAAGTCGGTATCGTGTAAAAGTTATGTGGACTGATTCTCGGGTGATAATAAAAAAATGTCAATGTGAATTAAGACAGCCAAATGTTAGTCGGTCACTTTGATGACATGGTATAGTTTGCATACCGCTCCCGAAATCGTCTTTATTCGCCCATTACATGTCTGCTTGAGCAGACAGCCTGATGTGACATTCTTAAGGTATCTTCATATTACCTGACCCCTGAATAGCGTTTTAATAGCAGACATTGCGAAAAGAACGCAACGACCTCCTACTGTAATTTAGCCAATTCCATCCAGGCGTCAGCAACTGTGATTAACCGATTCAGATACGTACCTAGTTCATGTAACATGGGCTTATAATGTTGCGGAAGTCTTACCACCTACTTTTGCGGTTAAGCGCTCAATGCACACTGCTCCATCTTGTTCTTGAGTTCGCTCTTTTTCAGACGGTGCATTCCCTTATCGACTATGCATATGTTCGAAGAGGTTTCAGGTGCCAATGACTGACTTTAGCTCTCAATAGTTTCAGTTGTATTTATCCGCATATAGCTTATCACTTGTCCTCTTATTTGCACGTAATAATCTTGAATCCATGTGCTTATTCCTTTTTAGCTGGGTTGTGTTTGGGTCGGCGATAAACTGGTGACCGTATCACTAAGTGGAGCCATGCAGGTATTCAATGCTGGTCCTGACGTCAAAGAGTTGGCAGCTCCCGCAGATGTCATATATGGTCATTCTCGACCTATCAAGTGTAGCGCGTACTCAAAGTCTGCCAACCGTCTAGTCACTGCCTCCACCGACATGGTTATGCTTTCTTGGGACCTTTCAAAGGGGGTTGCGGAACCATTTAGTGGTCCTGAGGCGCACAAAAGTTCCATTGAAGCGATGACTATCTGTGGCGACAAAGTCATATCTGTCGGTGTTGACGATCGTCTCGTCGTCAGTTCCTTAACAAACCGTTCATTTGAGTGAGTTTGAGACTTTCTATATCCCATTAATCTTTAAGAGGTCTGCTCTTGCTTTGCCTCACAGAAAGTCTTCGGTAGAATTATGCTCCATTTAGAATATTTGTAGACAATGAATGAGGAAGATGGGGCCATTTATATCCATATTTTTGTGGAATGGATCCGACAAAGGAAAGTGAGACCGGAATGGTCATTTCTGACTTGTTAGCTATCATCAGCCAGTCACACCCAATCTCAAGGGTTGGAACCCCCGCGATTCGAACTCGGGACCTTTTGTCATTGGTCATTGCTTAACGGGCTCGTTGCTTTGCCGGTTAAGATCGGAAATATGATGAATATATGGGCTTTTCCGATCTGGTAGAGAAACAATTAAGTTCCGCTTCGCTTAGGAGCTCACAGTTAGAGCCCGCGTAAGCAGTCACATAGTGACTATGAAGATAGGATGGAATGGATGCGACGAGGCAAAGGTAGACCGTGGAGCAATAGTAGAATTGCAAACTCGATGACCAAAGGTCCCGGGTTCGAATCTCGGGGGCTGCAACACTTGAAATTGAGCATGACTGGCTGATCCCGGCTAAAAAGCAAGAAATGGTCATTCCGGTCTCCCTCTGCTTCGTCGCATCCATTCCATCCAACCCTCTTAGTCGCTATGTGACTGCCTACGTGGGCTCCAATTGTGAGCTCCTAAGCGAAGCGGAACTTAATTGTTTCTTTACCAGATCAGCGAAGCACATATATTAAATATATTTTCTTTCACCCAACACAGCTGTTAGTCAATGACTCGTAAATGCATTTCTAAATTTGCCCTATATGCCGTATACGCATGGTCCTTTTGCGTCAAATGTTCGGTCATATACTTAGTAACTACTTTCGCATAAAAACTGGTTATCGTTAGCTAAAATAATTTAAGTCGCCTTTTATTGTATATTCAACTTTCTCCAAATTTAATTTGCTACTGGCACTGCATGGCGTTCTAATTTCACATAATAATACATCCTTATCAGTTTGAGAGAGCCTTATTTTCCCATTTTTTCGGCTTTCATCAATTTCCCCTGCGCTAACTACCCCCTGCATCGAACTTCTTTCAGTGGAGCGTATGTTTTTTCATAGTTTCTGTCACCAACGGACTCCGTGGCATTGGGTTAGAAGATTAGTCGTTGCATTTTACGGCGTTCATCCTTTCATACATGACTGGAACCCTAGAAGAGCTCTGGGTTGCAGCCAACGGTCTATATTTTTGTTGCGAAGCTCGGTACGACGTCACGTCTTTGACTTACCCTCTGCTGATTATGCCAATGCTTTCATCTCCACTCGGAGCTCGTCTCGGCCAAAAGAGCTTCGAGGGTCCACAGTGTGTTGCTATCCTCTTTTACGAACAAACTAAACTTAATCTGGGCAGTTTTTCGTCGTATGCTATCCGCGCCGTTCCTATTCTAACTTCCCAGCGCCACAGCCGTCTGTAACAGTTGGCATAGACATTGCAAGTCCACTTTCCATCTCTCACCCTTGAGAAAATGTGGCAGGCATAGTCTGTGATTTGTTGAGCGAAATTACACTGCGCCTTCAATTAACGGACAATCCCTATAAACCTATCGGCTACTCTGGCCCTGTCCTTGCTTTTAATGTTCGATGCCACAAAAGGTCAGCACTTTTGCCGCGACTAAAGTATGCACCAAGTAGAATAGAATAGCTTGCAATATTATCCACCAGCCCACTTCCAACAACTATCGAAGCGGAGGTGTGGTCTAAAATTTGCTTGCACTTCCAGTGTGCCGCTGTTGATTACTATGGAACTGCTAGTTGCTCGAGATACAGTGGACACAAAATAATATACGGAGGAACAGACTAGATTCCCTGGTTTAGTTTATTAAATGCGGCACCTAAGTTCGCTCTATGAACTGCAATATCTAGCCTCTGCATCTCTTAGATTTTGACGGCTTTTCTGGGGATTTACGGTTGTTGCCGGAACCAACACGTAAGTGCGCAATTTTTTCCCATTCGCGGGTCAGGCTTGTTTATCGTATTTTAGCCTGCAATTACGACGCACTGATGCGTCGCGGGAGTTCTTGTATCCTATTGGCTAATGATGTGGCCAATCATTTAGGACTGCCAAATATGGCTGTCGGTAACGCGTGCAGCGCCTTGTGTGCCATACATAGGCGACTATCCGTAACTGAGTCACGCCTTTGAAAAGATTTGATATTTGAGCGCACACAATCGAGACTTCGACCACCACCTGTTTTTCCTTCTACCCGGCGCCACCATGTGAATACTCGGCTTATTTTTGGCGATGCTGAATTAAACGTTGTTCAGCCTGTTGCATTACGGTAAAAATGTCATAATGAAGGCACTTGTTAACTTTGTATGATGCCATTGCGCTCCGAAAACAGTCCAATTTGCATGCTCAGTAATTCAAATTGGAATAAGCAACTGAATAAGGACAATCAATTTTGCGGTTGCCTTCTACTCGTCGAAGATTCAAATGTCTAATTTTCTGAAGCGGTACTCAGTTTCCCCTTCCTGATCACGAAAACGACACGAGAGCCGTCAATGTACAACTGACTGTATAATTTTCTGCTAGTTTTCTTAGCGTGTCGTCTGTGCTTTGTGACAGTGGGGATGTGCTGTATCACTTACTGTCTTATTATCGGACTCAAAATGATAGTGGCACATGCTTAGTTTTCACAGCATTTGACGCTTTCCGTGGCTTTTAAATGCCACCATATAACAAAACTAGAGGGCAAGTTTCGTCTTCGTTTTACTGACCGAATCGTCGCCTTCCACGAGCCGCTTAGTAGCTGACCGTGTTGTCGACCAACAGCTGTAGTCCTAAGTTTGAGGACCTCCCGCGCACGCGTATGACTGCTAAAGTCCCTTTGCACCAGTTCTGAGAACGGGATATGCCGTACTGGCTAGTGGTTATTCGCGCCCGAACTACTTGAATTGCCCACCATGCGCCTCTGCTCTAGCCTTTCGTGCATACTTTGGAAATCGGCGACTTTCTTGAATTTTCTCTCGATAGCTAACCGAAGGAGGATACAGCAATGCATTCTCGGTAAAGACAAGGGGACTGGAATAGCCATTTCTTGGGAAGAAGAAGTTTTATCGAACATCGGAATCATTATTTTATTGGTCAGAGCTTTCAGGTTCCTGCAGGAAGTCCACCGTCAGAAATGGAAAAACAGCAACAAATGAGGTGAGTAGTTCTGGCGTGTGTACAAATCAACTAAAATTTGATTTGAAGGACGTGTGGTAAATCAATTAGTAATGTAATGTAATGGAACCATTTCGGACAGCCTTTATTTTTTCACGTGGTGAGTGGAGGACTAAAAAACCCAATGCTAATTTCGTTCATGTTTAACGTTTGCTTACTAACTTTCTGGTTGTCAGGCACGTAAACCGAAATGCACGTGTCCGATTGGATTGTATCAATTGTGTAAATTCCGAACTACGTACGTCCCACGACGCACCGTACACGCAGTCCGTAGACCGCCTTCTTCGGTTGTACGACCTTCAATTAATAGGCCCTCCTCTTCCCTATATCGTAGGAGGTATTTTCTGCATCCATCATTTTATTCCTTCGTGAAAAAAACGAAAGTTTGGCACCCTGTTAGTGAAGTGAAGGAAATAATTGAGACGTCCTGCACAGTGAAGCAGGCCCCTGATTTGTGTGCTAAAAGACAACAAAGTGCGTTTCCAGACGATGATAATATTTATATGCAGATATTCGGCTGAACTTCCGAGTAGGTCTGGAAACCAGCCTTATAAATAAACTTCCCACGCTGATGTCTCCTCACCGACTAAGATCCCATCCATAGAGCCGGCGAGACTAATAACCCCAGGTGTACTATTTTTCCTTGCGTTTCCATTAACATCAACGCGTGATATCTGTTACTCAACATGTGCGCTAATCAAAACGCGTACCAGTAGTAGAACTAGATCAGGCTCTTCTTCCCGGAGAAGATATCTGTGACCCAGCCTATTCGTGAAGTAAAAATACCATGAATAGTGTCGTTCAGCTATGTGTCTCTTCTACAACGCGCTCTACCATCGTTTGAAGATTTATCTGTCCTCTGGATGTACTGTGTAGTAAAATAGGATGACAACCTGATCCATCTGACTCAATGCCAAATCCCAGCTTCGTGGTGCTTGGTGTCTATTGTGATGCCGTTGTTGGTGTTAAGGCTACTGATGATCTTCAGGCTACCTGAAGAAATCTACTTCTACGTGCATTTTCAACAGACCTTTTTCTGTATCTAAAAAGTACTCATCGTTTCCCTAGTTGTTACTGATCAGACTGTGTTGTTCATTTATCTGCCTGATTGCATGTTCTAGGAAGATTATTCTTTCTGCTCAATTTCAGCCTCTCGGTAAAGTTGGAATCTCAGCCCCGCGCCCTTGCCTCCGCGGATAATCAACTGGTTGTGGTTGCCTGCTACCAGCATGTCTGCCTCTTTTCTGTGGCTGATGCTAACGCCGCTCCGAAGCGTCTGGTGTGCTCGAAAGAGGACGGCGAGCCCACAACCTGTACCATTTCAAACTCCGGCGATCTGGCTGTGGTTGGAAAATCGGTATGTCTCCCCGTTGCCTACTTTTAACTCACCATGCCCTTCCACGGTTTCTCTAGCTTTTCGACGTTTAAGCTCTCATTGTCAAGCCTTATATTTGGGGGGTAGCATTTCTCTTGTAGCTATTCGCATCACTCAGGGGGCAGCAGGTTTTTTATTTGGTCTGTCCCAAACCCTTGTATCTAGTTCATTTCTGTCCCTCTCTGATCCAGAATCTGAGTTAGACTGGCTGATGCAAGCACGCAAGTTGGGGATGATCCTTCCAGTCTTGTCGTCCTCATCTATGAGCGGTTTGATTACCGTCTGCACGTTGCTTTATGCTATTCTAAAAATGCCAAACCTGGTTGCCAAGACAAGTGTTTTGGTTCTTAATTGGGATCGCTTTCGTATGCAGCAGTGAGCGCACAGTGAAACTCGTGAGGGTCAGGGAATCAACATTCACAGTATTTATAAAATTTGCTAGAACAGAGCTGTCGTGATTGGGATATAGTCGAGTTATTCAGTACGCAATAGCCGAACAGTCGAGAAGAATGAGAAGTCGAGTACCCTAGAATTGGGCTTTACTCATCTTATAATTGTCGTACACGAACTAAGAAGGGATGAAGAGTGGTTAGGATTATATAGGCAAACATCAAGCGTTCGTAGGGAGGCAGGGGTGAATTTTAATCAACGAGTGTAAGAAGGTAGGGGGTGAACGGTAATCAACGAGTGTGATAAGGTAGGGATGAATGTTAATCAACACGAATGAGCGGAAGGGGGTGAACGAGTGTCAGATTACTATGAACACCACAAGAGCATTGCTTGAGTGGGAAGGCTTATCGACGTAGATAATGCAGGCTCCAGTATCCATTTCATGTTCATTTGCTGTCAGAAAAACGGGGCACGCGTGTTCTGTGTAAAAATTGTGACAGACCGCAGCACGCTTTTTTCCTACGATTCCCTGCGATCGTAACATATAACATACAAACATTGCTCGATGATATGAGAGTGTGCCCAAAATAACGAGAATCAGTTCCAATAGACAAGTGGGTTGACAGTACTGCCCTCTTATTGGGTACGTTTACTAGGCACTTCTTGCTACGTTGGCTTAGCAGCGTCCACGAGAAACCATCGCAGTGGACCGAGTGATTGTATATTTGAACCCCCCCTCCCCATCGTTCTCGGTCATTTGGTAATGATCGACTTTAAGGAGCAATGCGTCCATAAGGGTTTGCTTTTTCGACTCCAAAAAAGTCATTCCTTTTGAATTTGTTCCTCATTGCATTATCGTTGACAAAAATGCTATTTGCCAGGGCTGAAGCGATGGCATGAGGCGGGGGAAAAGGCGATCGAGGGACTAGCTATTTCATCATTCGCAGGGCGCCTGCCAAGGCAGCAACGCAGGAAACAACGGCATGACAGCGGTTTCTCGCCCCTCATACTCGTTCGACCCAGTCCCCTGCAACTTATTATTCACGAGAATAAAAAAAGCCTTAAGGGAAAGCCTTTTCTCAGAACGTTTAAGAGGTTAAGAAAAATGCGCTGACGGCATTAGTTCAGGAGAATTTACAAAAAATTGTTTCGACCGGTGGAATAACCGTTAAGACAAGTGCACAATTTTGTACGGGATCAGCTTAAAAAATTAAGTTAAATAATAATCTAAGCAATCAATTCTTATTTTTTGGATAGCTTTTGTACAACACTGTGTCATTGACCAACGAAATCCTGCATCAAACATTGAACTCTTTTATTTGTTCGACAGCAAAAAGAATATACATATTTTTTATTTTACCTCCTCTCTGATTTCATCTGGTCCAGCGTTTAACAAACTTTCTTGTGCCCGTAGAAGTAATTTTTTGGAACATTAACGGATACCTCACCTACGGCATGAATCAAACACTCGCGAAGCCTTCCTTTTTGTGCCGAAGCAGCGGCCTCTTAAAGCATTTTTGAGTCTGCCAGGCCATAAATAATTAGATGACCTGCAATTGTAGGGTTCTCAGACTTCAGCTGTATCACCTCGTACTCTTCTCATCAACACAAGCAAACGACTTGGTACCATTTTTCGGTTTATTGGTTTTTAACTGTCCTTCGCAATCTTGGTTGATTTAACGTGATCTATTCGCTATCATGTCATATTTTTGATTATTCCATTATATTACCCGCCCATTAAAAATCATTGCTCTACCTGAGGATTGAATTTTAGTCTGTTGACTGGTGGCCTTGAGTGTTACAATTAGTTGTTGCCCCTGTACTGTGCCCAAACCTGCTCTTTCTAGACCTGACATATATCTGCAGATCGCAGAAACAAATCCCTGTTCACTGCCCTCTCTTACATGCCGAATGTCACCCGAAATTTTGAAATGTGTTTTTGCATTTCGAAAAGTACCTACACAGTGTTGTAATATTAATTAACTTGCAGCATTGTACCAAGATATTTCAGTCACATCAGGATGCCGGTTTTTAAGCCAGCTTTCGCTTGGAAAAACTGCACTCTTAATAAATTACTATTTATGTCGTGTGAACTCACTCGTGGACTTTCAATGCCTTTCTTCTTTAAGTACTTATTTTTTTTCCCGAGCGTTAGGTCGTGAATGTGTGGCATGTTGCTCTGAGCTGCGCTCCTTTAATTGAGAGATATTTCCGTCTCAACAACGATGATATTAATAGGGATACCGCCTTTTCTTGTTCGGGAAACTGGTGCCTTGTGACACCTTTCGTCAAATGCGCTGTTAGCCCTGGAATCAGCAAAACAGCTGGCACACCCCTATTGTGTCTTGTGTTCGACCATAGATTTCGATGAGGTCCACCATATGCACCAACAGGTTGATGCCCTGAAGGTGATTGTTCTCGTGGGGTTGATAATAGCGATTGCAGATGTAGTTGGTGCCGACCTCACTCTCCACCTTCACCTCGGGCCAAAAAGACCAAACGGGATCCGGCGTTGGCTGCTTTCTCCAATGAAAGCCAGAAAAGCTGACTAACTTAGACCTAAGTAGACCGTAGACTTTGCGTGGTTATCCCATCATTGATTATCCTCACTCACCTTCAGTAGGTGTCAGGACAGGCTCAAGGAGGCCGATACTGATACAGCTACTATTGTTTCTATACTACTTATTAGTGATACATCTAAGTGATATTAGTACTGTTACTGTCGTTTTTTTACGTCAGAGGAGGCACCGACTAAAAGTCAACGCTCGGGCTCATTTCCCCTCGATCTTAACAAAGTGTGAATCTGGGTTTATACTTTTCCGAGTAAATTCTTGTTTGAGGCTCGGAGCATGTCAGTGCTTGCCCTGGTTTCCACCCTTTTTCCTCTATTCACCAAAAACGGTCAGTTTCTCCTAAGTTTAGACTGCAAGCACCAGGGTGCTGCTGCCAGAAGTAATATATTAATGCTAGGAATGCTAATTCTAGTAATCATACCGACTATAACAAGTAAATAGTATACTATAATAAGGTATGTACGTGCGCGTTGGAAATCGGAAGGTAGTATACAGTCGCGACCTATATCGGGCAAATAGTAATTGAAGGAATGAAGAGACGTTTATTTAATAATAGATTAAGCTCCACAATGGCTTTAGGCTGCAATTTAGAGCCATTTACCTTTTTTCAGGCTAACTTTAACTGTCTACAGAACCTAGCCATAGCTTAGAATTTCTCATTTTTACGTGGCTACTGTATAATACACCCGAGTTTTTCTGCGAGTATGTGGTCTCTGTACAGGGTTGCAGATGCAGGCAGATTACGCCGGACTACATGATAGATTCGAGGTTCTCACGAACGACGTCACATCCCTGCAAACGACACAGCAGTCACGGCTGTGTAACCTCTAACTTTGGCAGCATGAAGAACTGCGCAGCACTTGAACCCTAGACCCACATGATTCATCACACACTTGGGGTTGTGAGTTCAACAGCACACAAAAAGGTTAATGGCGCTGCCTTGCTGCAGCAAGCGCCGACCGTAAGTTATGCGTACATTGGGTGCGGTTGGGTTGAATGAGGCGTAGAAGTGTCACACGAAATAAACAACAATGCTTACTATGGATCGACTATAAACGAACTCTTCTTTAAACACAGAATGCATTCTCGGATGTACACTGCAATCAATCGTTTCTGCGGATTTTTTTTTATCCTCAGCAACTTCAGTTTGGCTTTCATAATCATCGTAGCAGCATGGTATGAGAACCATTCAAAACACGCACACTGGCAAGTCTGATGTATTTTGAGTGACTCCTATGGTTAACATAGATGATGGGTAAATTTGTAAGTCAATAACTTAATCGATTAACTAGCTCCCTGGCATAAGTAGAATCTGAGAACCCAGGTGTGTTTTGTCGCACTGCAACGTGTCTGAGGGCTTTAGGGTGCCTTGGCCACTACTTGGTTCTTGCAACGCTTGCTTCCCTCAGTGGCTCGGTCGAGGCATTCAGAGTTTTTGTCTCACGCGTTCGCACACGTTAGCGCGGTTAGTCTTCGGAAAATTGCTGTTTGCCTTTGTTGTCGGAATAAAAACATAGTTAGTTTACATGCCACTATCCGCCTTCTGTTTAGTTATCCTTGAGCTATGAACTTACCATCTAAGTTGGCCTCGTCTCCTCTAAAATCATCCATTCGAACTCTGCCGTCTCTGTTTTCCTGCCAAGAAAATAATGCCTAAGCTAGCTTCCCTCAATGCCTCTGATCAACCGCACGTAAATATCGCTATTACTAAGTATTCTGTAGGAGTCATTTGGTGTCCGCTACTGTGTCGTGCACACGGTAGCTGTCAATGTAGAAAGTTACTGACAAGCGTAGGTAAAGCGGTCACTAGCTTGGCCGTATTCGTGTCTTCATGAAACTCTGTCTGTACACAATGGCTACGTCTTGTTTCTAGTGGAGGAATGCTTCACTCACACAAGGGCATGCAGGTATGTTCGTAAATGTCATTGCTGCTTTTAAGTTCGCCGTCAACATGTCTAGTGGCAAAGCAGGAGAACCGCTGAGCGGAAGTCGGTCGTTTGACCCAGTCATAAAGAGCCTCCTTCCCCTCCCCATTAACGGACTCACCACCCTCTGCATGGTAAGGCCTAGCATTTTGACCAAGGCAGCAGCCACACGATAGAAGCGCGGCTGACCCGTCGTAGGCTGCGGAAATGACTCATCAGCCGTGCCTGCAAGAAGTCTTTAACGATCGTGTGGATGAGCGATGTCCAGTTGTCGTTAATCTAGCCTGTTGTCGGCCTTCTCATGCGCCCTTGACGCAGTAATCTACTGAGGTAAAGCTGTTTTGGCATGTTTTTCTTGTGTCGTATGCTGGAAGATGTCTACTTTAGCTTAGAAAACCTATTTTATTACATAATAAAGGCTTGTAGGTGGCGTGGTACTAAAAGGCTGCGGCATACTAAAAGGTTCAGGTAGGCCTTGTTCTCAAAAGGTTTAGCATGAAGATGAATTTGTCCTCTAGTGTATCCGCTAAGTCTAGTTGCCTAGCTCAGTTAATTATGCAGCGAGTTATAGCTTGTTAAGTTGTGTCTTACACCACTCTATGTACCCATGGCGTTGTCGATTTGACCAAGCCCCGGGCTGACACACCTAACCAGTCCATTAGCTTCGGGGACGACATCTTCATCTCTAACAACGATCAGATTGCCGCGAAGATGAACAAACTGTTCTCGCCCCGCTCGGCTCCCAGTCCCAAAAGCCAGCGCCCCTCCTTCGCCTCCTCCATAAGGCCCCGTCTCCGGACATTTCCTTCTCGGCCGATGCTATCCTCACCGCCGTCAGGAAAACGAAAGTCTCGAAAGCCTTGTGACCGGATGGCCTGGCTCCTATCCATTTGCGCCATATCAGCCCCAAGATGGCTGCCTACCTGGCAGCCATCTTAAATCTTTCGCTGGCCAGCTCAATCATCCCCGATTGCTGGCGCCAGTCCACCATCATTCCCTGGTCAAAGCTGGCAAGGACCCAAGTCAAGCGACGTCCTATCGCCCAATCGCCCTCCTCAATCCACTGGCGGAAATTTTGGAACGACTTCTCCTTCCAATTCTGACGTCTGCAGCGGATCTGTCCAACCACCAACATGGTTTCAGGTCAGGTCGTGGCACAACAACGGCTCTTTTCGAGCTCAGCGACACCATCCTCGCGGGCTTCAATCAACAGAAGCCCGCTTCGCGGACCGTGGCTGTCTCAATTGACCTGTCGCGAGCCTTTGACTGCGTCCGCCACGATCAGCTCCTGCAGGACTTGGTCTCCCTGAACGTCCCGACTGGCCTGGTCCGATGGTTGGCGGCTTACATCCGTGGCCGCCACGATCGTGTCCTTTTCCGCGGCACTCTCTCCAAGCCCCGTAAGCAGACCTGCAGTGTTCCTCAGCCCGACGCTGTTCAACATTTACATGCGGGAACTCCCACTCCCTCCGGCACCCGCCAAGGCGGTATCATACGCGGATGATGTCACCATCTTCTGCCAGCACCATAACATTGATCAGGCTGCACAGGTCCTCTCGGAATTCATGCCTAACATTGTAGACTGCCTCACTCAGCGCGGGATGTTGATATCGGCTGCCAAGTCGTCCGTCACTGTTTTCACGCTGGATCCGAAGCAGTTCAATCGCCACCCGGATATCATCGTCAATGGTGAGGCTTTACCGCTGGTCGGAAAGTCCAAGCTCCTCGGCGTCCGTTTAGATCCGCTCTTCGCGTTCGCAGACCATGCGAGGGATGTCGCAAGCAAAGTAAGCAGGTGCACCAAGGTCCTCAAGGCTCTCGCGGGCACTTCCTGGGGCTGCGCGAAAGAGTTGCTGACGACCCCATTCAATGCAATGGCGAAGCCGCATCTCACCTATGCGGCATCAATCTGGTCTCGTACAATCAGCTCCTCCAGCCTCCGCCGCCTTCAGTCAGCACAGAATGGTGCCCTCCGCACAATCACGGGCTGCTATAAAATGTCGCCCATCGATCACTTTCATGCGGAGGTTTCTGTCCTGCCGGTCGCCGCACACAACAAACTCCTCGGCCAGCAGTTCTCGTGGACCTGTTCACAACCTGGCCATTCGAACCACCATCATTGTAACGCTCCCGAGCCTAGCCGTAACGTTCGGACGTCTATCCGAGGTCTCCACAAGGCAGCTGTCGCCTCATCTCTCTCAGACCTACCCGTTGATGGCTCCGCCATCAGGACAGGCTACCAGCGCCTTCACCAGAAAGCAGTTGTGGACGCAATATCCAGCTACCATTCCCCGGTCCTCCTGAGTGGCTTCCACCTCCGATTGCCACCTCGGAACGTCATCTCCCACGGGTGACTCGTTGTACCCTGGCGCAGCTTCCCAGTGGCTACTGCATGCTCCTTCGCCAGTACCAACACCGGCTGGACCCTTCTATACCCGACTGCGGAGTCTAGCCGCATGACTGCCGTCACCTCTTCGTCTGCAGTTCCCGGCCAGGCACCCAACTCACCCCCGAAGACCTTTGGCTCAAGCCGGCCGAGGTCGCGGCTTTTCTCCGCCTCACAACTGCACCCAGTTTGGACTCCGGCGGGAACCCCTGATCCAACATGGGCTACCAACCAACCCATGGCGTTGTGACTAGCCGCGCGTTCGCATTCGTCTACGTGTGCTGCAGCACGTGACGATTTAGCTCCCTAATCGAAGCTTTCTGGGAAGTCCGAGCCTGTCTGTCAACTCACCGACGTCTTCCTGAGTGGCAGATGGTGGAACAGCCTTCAACGATGGCTACCTACGAAGCAAGTAGGTACTTGAATCTGACGAATAATCTGCCACAGTGTGGCTGAGCTCTGTTCTGGAAAATTGGTTATCCATAGGCCAGAGCGCAATTCTGAAAGTAAGTGCTGCCTGCAATTAAGTCGGGGTCTCTTTGCAAACTAAGGTCCCATTCGTAGGCCCGGAAAAACTGAAATCTCGCCTGTACCACCTATCCCATCATTACTGTTTTAAAATTAAAAATCAGTTTGTACTTGGCCTATGAAGTCAACTAAATGGGTCGTGGCAGTTATAACCACTCGGACCTTTGCGTTATGAAGACACTCTGGGTCTCAGGAGCCTGAGTATTTCGCTAGTCTACGACCTTCCGAGCTAGGTATTTTTGTACTCCGCATGCTCTAAACTGTAGTACAAGTTTTTGCTGAGGACCGGTCTCTCTTCTATCCTATCGTCTTCCAAGGACAAGGTGAGGTCATAGAGCACTTGAACTGGGTTTATGCACAGTAGCTGGTCTGTCGTGTTCTCAGTCAATGCTTGTTGCAACATGCTGTTGACCTTACTTCACAAAGCAAATTAGTTTTTACTTCGGTTGCCTCCTTATTGACTGACTCCCACGCGAACCATTTTATGACAAAGCCATCAACAATTAGTATGTTGTAACTTGTCCTGACTCTTGGCCTGTTTTAAGTATTTATATTTTTGTCAAACCTATTTCAGCTTGTACTCAAAGCTCCTGTTCTTTCGTTGTTAGGGGTTTTTGGCAGATTCGCTTTATTTTAGTTGACCCAATTGTGAAAAAAACTCGCGGCTTCGGTGGCAGTCTAACCCGCACAGCAGGGAAAGCCTTTACGCAGTCAATGCTCTACCGATTGAGCTATTACGCACGCCGTGTGCCGTGAATTTAAGCACACATGGGTCAATTTACCCGCCTAACCTACTGCTCGTATAGAATCCACCATTCTTTCATATGACCTTATTTTGACTAAGTTGGTGATCTCGGTAAAACTCTAGGCCACATCAGGAGGGGCCCGACCAGAACAAAGCCCATGCTCCAGCCAACTGAGTTACGGGGTCCCTGGAGAGCCCTAGGTTGAATCACACCTGGCTAAAGTTACCAGCTCAGCCTACTGCGACGTATGGAATCCACCAATTCTAATACAGTAGCCTGACTGCTCATACAGGATTGCCTAGGCAGTCCAAGTAGATTCCACAAAATATCTACCAGGATCACTTTTTTCATAGGTTGTGTTGGCAGAGTTTACTACTTCTTTTGACGTAATTGTGTAAACCTTGACGGCCTCGGTGGGATTCGCACACACACGCCCACCAGGCCAAGGCCAACGTTTAACCACTTAAGCGACAAGGGTCTGCCGAATCCAAGAAATCATTCATATTTGCTAAGAACATCTCCGTTTTCCTTTGGGTTTGACTGTGCTGCAGCTATGTCAGGGTTCTACTTCGGACATTTAGTTCTTGTTGCTGGCCTTGTCACTGCGATTTACCTATTTGAGATTTTAAATTTACTTTCCTTCCTTCGTCTTCTCATAAGATTGTCTTAAAACTAATCGAAATGTAATTATTTACATCGTTAAAATTGTGGCGAAAGCGCTTGTTAGACTATGTGCAAGCCGTTCTTGCTGTCGTTTGACCGATAACTATTAACTTGATTGGTTAGTCGCGCGATAAACTGGAAGAAATTTACCCCGAGACGGAAACTTCTTCCCACCGGATAGTTGTCGCGGAAAAGGCATACTCTTGCAGATATTATTGGTTATGTCCAAGTCTTCTAGATCATCCATTTTATATTCTGTATTTTTAGGACGGAACTCTCCTCTTCTACTCCACCAAGGATGGCAAGAGTCTTTCTCCTATCCCCTACGTCTCTGAAAAGATGAAAGGAACAGCAACCACGATGGGTTTCTCGCCTAACGGAAAGTATCTCGCTGTCGGTGATTCCGAACGCCATCTTCGTCTCTACCAGGTACGCTCAGACTGTTGTATTTATATTTGATTGTGATAATTAACCCCAAGTCCACTTCTGATCCCCTTTTCCGTCGCTACGCAACTAGACGTGTGTTCTACCTCCCAGTCAGACGTTCTTCACAGTCTTATTTAGTCTGCACATACCCAACACCTTTCCTAGTTTGTCCAAATTAAAGGAGCTAATAAAATTGTGGCATTTTGGCAGTCTTTTTTGATAATTAAATTAGGGACTTTAGTCCACGTCTCAAACAAATCCCTTAACATGTCTAAATTGCATTTAGGTATTGACTTTCCTCCTATGCGAGGAGGGAGCTATCGTTTCTGAAGTTGCACTTTCTAGTTTAGACACGTTTTTATGTATGATTTCGGAAAATGCAGCAGCTGTTCGCTAGTGTTTCATTATGCCTGGACCAAGCCGTCACGTCCCCGTTTTATCCAAACTACCAAACGTAGATTAATTTTATTTCTGAGGCCTGTGCAGTTCTCGTCCGCACCAGTTAATCAGTGTAAGTTTGTTGTTTGGCCGGTATGACAAGGGACTATAAGCCCCCCCCCCCCCCCCAGTCTCAAATAGATTAGGGTTAACGTTAAAGATGGGACAGGAATTTGTGCGTACCGGATATTACCGTAAGGTCACCTGCATTACTGGGAGTTTTCTATTCCCTTGTCTGTATTTGTGGCCTTTTGAACACTCAGCTATAGTTGCAGTCAATAATGTTAGCACGGCGTCTTATTAAACTTAATCCATAAGCCTCGAATGATCGTGCTAGCTGTGGGTTCTCTGTGTATGCATTTATCTAAAACGATCATGGTACATTTGACATCGCGGACGGCCATCTCCCAGTTCATTGGATATATGATGAGTAGATCTTCTTTCCAAGGTGACTTCGATAGCACACAAGTGTATTTAGTCTTTTTGAGCTCTAAAATGCTTTGAAGTACTTGCCTAAAGTCGTATATTCCCCCCCGCTCCCCCACCTTCCGCTACAGGTCAATTCCTCGTCGGGCGGCGATAATTCCCCGCTGGTTACGTTGGTCCATGAGTGGCGCAGCCATGCGGCTCGAGTGACCTGCTTGGCTTGGAACCCCAACAGCACCCTCCTCGCCTCGGGCAGCCTGGACTGCAGCATCATGATCTTCAAACCGGATTCCGACACCCGACTTGTTGACTGTCGAAGTAAGCTTTTCAGGCCCTCATAGTCCGCCCCCCCTCGCGCCGCCCATATTTCTTTTTTCTCCATACCTGTGCTGCTGATTTAGCTGCCTCCGCTTTGCGCCCTATCGCGACTTAGTGCGACCCCCATTTTCCGCGACAATGGACCGCCCTATCATCGTCGTCCATTGGGCGTCTCAGTTCGAGGCTTCTTAAGTTCTACATTATTTCTCGGTCTAATTCGATCACATCAGAACAAGATAAAGGCAACCAAGTGTGCAGCATTTAACTAACATCAAAAAACTTCGTGACCTCTTATTCACAGGCCTGATACTCGGGAGATCAAACACAGCGAGATAAATAAAAACAGAGGATGTAATAAGGTTGGAAAAAATATATTTGGTATTCCTAGATTTAATTTCCTCCATTCTAGTTGAACAAAGAGTTTGAAGTGGAAGGGTTGTACGGGAACGGCGCAAGACCCTCACATTCTGTGACCCTTAGTGTTAGGATGTTAGCAACGTTTGGAGGCTTTCCTGAGGCGTCGAGCCTAGCCAAGTGTCTTTGTTTGTTAGCTCTGACCACATGCACGCGATGACTGTCCACGCGGGATGATTTTAACTTCTG
>JAYGXS010000002.1:47052740-47082960 GCA_036362985.1 Ligula intestinalis
GGTTTAAAATTTTTTGACTTGCCGGCCTTGCATAATCCTCTGTTGGGCTGGTAACTCTGTCGGGAAAGTCCGCATTAGCACAGTTCGGGTTGAGTGTCTGCACTTCGGCATGTGAAGCCAGAACTTTGGGCTTCTACTGAAACTCTCGAGGCTAGTTTTACCAGCTTTACGAGGGCTATGATGGGGCGGAGCTCGACCGCTGCTTGGATATGCAGCTGTCTTTATTCGCCTGACGTTTCTTATCTATTCTCTAACCCATCATCAGACTCAGCATGAGACGGGTCGTTCGTACACAGGCTATTACACCATGCAGTCGCTATGCTACTAATCACCTATGTATGTCAGTTAACGGCTCCCTCCTTCACAGAGGACGGTTATCCGCCGGTGCATTGATAGCCCTTGGCAAATGTGTTCGCCTATGCGCTCCCCAAATGACACATTTTTGGCTAAACCAAGTCTCAGCACTGAATATGGGTTGGGAAGGTCATGGCTCTCGGGAACAGTAAGCCATGACTCAAACAATTCGTGGCTTACGCGATTATCACTTCTCGTGGTAAGTTCGGCCTTGTCGAAGTTGAGTGTGCGGACGTGTGTCGTCGAATGGGCGGCGGCTTGAGAATTGGTGCCCTTTCTATTAACAAATGCAGTAACTTTGCCACTCCATATTCAGTGCTGAGACTCGGTTTCGTCAAGGCAATGAGCCACTAAGGTAGCGCACAGGCGAACACGTTTTTTCAATACCGGTGCAGACTTTTCGAGGAATGAAAGTTAACCCTTGTCGCTACGATCTTCCAGGTCCGGCTCCTTAGGAGGAGAAAGTCCTGGGAGGCCGGAGTGTTAGGAAGAGTTTATTCCGTACGGAAGGAATAGGTAGGAGGATATTTGACTGTCAGATTAACGGACGTCCGTAGGCCGGCAGGCTGTGTGTGATGTAACAAGAGCGTAGGATTCTGCCGGAAACCCAGAAAATGCTATGTTCCTGCAGCCAATCAGAAAATGGGTCACAGTGCTTGGTGCGAGTTATCATGCGGGTAGATCAAGACTAGCGAGGCGAGAGCGTGGACGCGCAAGCTTTCGCACGTCGAGGCGCGATGAGTCAGCGTGTGGCGGACTGTCACGTGCGGGTCGACCTCTTGGTAGCCGTAGAAAGTACGGTTTAGCACAGTGCCGCTGATCATGTGTTCCCGGGTGGCACTAACGGGCCACTACAGACTGGATCAGGAGTTACCTTTCCACCCACGTTGCCTTTCTCTCTAAGTGTCCGTGCTGTATGTGAGGTAGTCGGCTCGTAATTTTCGTTTTAAATTAATTGGGCTGAACCCGATATAATCATCTTAGAGGAGGCTTCATTCGATTCTAAATGGCTTGATTATCAATCACAAATACGTCTGATGCTATAAGAAGGGAAGAGGAAGACTGTTCGAAAGGTCAGATGAATAAAGAAATTATTTTGACTATCGATCAGTTTTCTTCTCTTCTTATAATCTGCCTGGCACGCGGCCACTCGCCTCAGTGCCTGATGATGGTAGACTGCTAAATATGGTAAAAATTACGCCAAGGTCACCAACTGATGTCCGCCGTAATCATAAGAAGAGAAGTGATGACAACCCTCGCGACCCCGACTCAATCCTACGTTGTGCTTGTCGCAATGTGCGAGACAGTCATTCGACGACAAAATGCTTAGTATCCGTTTATGACCCCACGGTCCGATAGATGCCTATGCTCTTACAGTGTCAGAGAATAGGCACTATGGAGTTGCATCCGAAGCTTTTTTGATAAACCCCCAACGTTAAAGTACCCACTGATAACTAAAGTTATGGCCCCGTTTAAATGAATTAAAGATCACGTGTTTCAGAACTGACGCAGGATCTAGTGTTCATATTCTTCAGTTGAATTTTGATAATCTTCCCTCGAGTGACATATGGACTATTCGTGAATATTTCTTACAGCCCATTATAACTATCAGTACAGGTTAGTAGGAAAAAGTGACGTACCTCAACAAAATTAAGTTCATTTTTGCTTTAAACTTACTTTTGATGTGGTTGCCTGACAATTATCCAACGGAGAAAAGCATGAACGTACCTTGTGGGCTTCACAGAAAGATACGCTTTAGAAATAGTTCCTTTGACAGAACTCTCATAAAGTGTTCCCAGAACTACCAGGAGCGGGCCATTTTAGTCGTCAAAAACCTCCGTTGTGATGCTTGACGAAGGAGAAGGAGGAAGAGGGTATTCAATTTTCTATGATAAACGCTCCTGAGAAAAAAAGATTTTCAGATTAAATTAGTTTTTTTATCCTCCATAGATCATGGCTCATGACTCTGCTTACGAGACCAAAAGTACGAATCCGTTCAATCTTTGGTCGTAAAGATGCACGAGTAAAAGTTTACTCCACAACGGTTACGATTGCCCTGTCATTTTTGGACAAATCTGCCGTCATTTACCTGCGTTCGAAAGGCCAGTAGCAAAGTACAGTTGATTCCCTATATCAGGAGATGTCACTTGGAATTCTGAAATGAGTTTTTGATTGGAACATATTTATTGCGGATGGTTATAATATAGACTACCGTACGGCCTTATCGCAAAATATTTTGGACACTTCAGGACGCCGGCTTTTAACGAGCTTCTTTCTGACCGGCAAGAAAAAGTATGTACTATAAAAAGTAGCTACTTAAGCAGTATGCCTTTTTGTCACTGATTTTGACTGCCTTTATAGATTCAAATATACTTTTGGGAAAATATGTATGAAAAAATTATTTCTTGTACTCGTTTTGTAGAAAATTACGCCTTCTTCAAATGTTATACTTAAGGAAAGGGTATCTTTCGGTTTTAAAAAAGTTTCTAAATTGACTGCTACACTGGAATTCAAGATTTAAAAACTGCGCACTGTGTACGTCCCGTTTAAGTAAAAGTAAGTTTTCGCCTACAGTTTGAGGAAGACCTCAGATAGTTCGCATAAAGTATTGCAATAGATATGGAGCCTGTTTTCTGGAGTAAAGGCAGCATTAGCAAATTGACGGATACGACGTTTTATGAATGAACACCTGAAAATTGTAAAAAAGCTTATTATTAGAATTTTTAAACCGAAAGATACCCTTTCTTTAAGTATAAAATTTAAAGAAGGTGTAGTTTGCTACCAAATGAGTAGAAGAAATAAGTTTTTCGTGCATGTTTTCCATAAAATATATTTGAGGTCGCAAAAATTCCCATCACAGAAACCCGAAGAGGAGTTGGCGAGCATACATATACTTTCAATAAATTATCATCAGGCCATTAAATTTATATGGAAGAGGGGGTAAAGTTTAAGAGGTAAATTACGTTCAACATTGCAAGCAAATTAGTCCAGGGGATAGCGGAGGGGGTGGGGTAGCAACAAGCGGCAATTAGGGAGAGGGGGGAAGGGAGAGAAGAGGTTCGGGAAAAATGCCGGTTGCTAGGTGGCCGTTGGCCATGCTAAGCTACGGGCTTGCAGCAGGTTCTACTGCGCGCACAAAATCGGCTTCCTCACACGGAAAGCAGTTGCTTCTACTGCTGCCAGCAGGCGCTGACCCAGTTATTTAGGTGAGCTTGGTGGGACCTTGTAGATCACCTTGAAGGCAGAATGTAAAGAGTTGGACTAGATGTCTTCGTTTCACCGTCTCGCCCGTCTCATAAAACTGGCTCTCCAGTACCTCGCTGATCGTGTCGACGGCCAGGTCTCGTGGGATCGAGGTAAAAAGAGAGGCGACGTCAAATGACACCATGACCTCGTCTTCGGTGGGTTGCACTCCCTTAAGACGTTCCAGAAATTGAGTGGCTGAGCAGACCGTCGTGGCTGCATTCGACGTCAGTGGCTTCAGATGTCGAGATAACCATTTAGAAATACGGTTAACTTAATCTGTATTCCGGCAGAATAGTAGGTATTAAAATATCCAAGGTCAGAATTTTCTCACATCATCCATGCGCAGGCACGCGTTTGTACTAGAAAAACGGTGAATCGAACAAGCTTCAAACTCTTATCCGAGATTTCTATCCGATTTTTGAAGCGGTTCAGCTGCTGCACTACTCGATATTTATAAATTTGGATTAGTTTGTTTATGGAATATAATTGGGTGGAATCCTGGTTTGGGTTCAAGATTTTCATTAAATAATCTAATATTTACGCAACAAAATAGCATGCAATAAATAAACAGAGAAGAATTTTGTTGCGGCACCACAGTTACCATGGTCAAAAGCTGCTAATCCAACAGCCAGCGGCTTAACACCTCAACCGACTACCAGCTCCCCCGAACGCGGATAAAATTTTGACCCCGTTTTGACCCCCCAGTCCCCCTCCCCTGACAACCATCCTTCCTTTTTTCTACTAACCCGTATAGTCAATTTACTTAATTACCCTATAAATGTAAAGGCTTGATGAGAATTATCGAAAACAAACGTATGTTCGCCAATTCATCTTCTGAAATATTTCTGTATTTTTTACTTACAGTTTGTTGGGTGAGACAAATTTCGACATTTCTTCTTAAATTAGCTTTATAGTTGATTGGGTAGAATCCTGGTTTGAGCCCCAGACATTTTGTTAATAAGAAAATGCTTTCAAAAAAAGCAGGCTATAAGTACATACAGAAATAAATTTATATTTTTAGTTACTTACAGTTTACTGAAAGGGACACATTTCGATATGTCCTACTTAATCCGATCAGCAATTTGCGAGCATACATATACTTTCAATAAATTATCATCAGGCCATTACAGTGTAAGAGGTAAATTACGTTCGACATTGCAAGCAAATTAGTCCAGGGGATAGCGGAGGGGGTGGGTTAGCAACAAGCGGCAATTAGGGAGAGGGGGGAAGGGAGAGAAGAGGTTCGGGAAAATGCCGGTTGCTAGGTGGCCGTTGGCCATGCTAAGCTACGGGCTTGCAGCAGGTTCTTCTGAGCGCACAGAACCTGCTCCGAACATCATCTCTCCCTCCCCCCCTCCTCCATAATTACCGCTTACTTAGCAGCCTGTTACTACCCCAACCCCCTCCCCTATCCCCTGGACTAATTTGCTTGTAACTTTAAGCATAATTTTAACCTTTTACAATTTACCCCCCTCCCATATAAATGTAATGGCCTGACGAGAATTTATTGAAAGTATATTTGAATTTATAAAGGCAGTCATAATCAATGGCAAAAAAGCATGCTACTTAAGTATCCACTTTTTATGCTACATACTTTTACTTAATGGTCAGAACGAAGCTCATTAAAAAGCCGGCATCCTGACGTGACCTAAATATATTGAGATGAGGCTGTATAGTCGTCATTTTTTAAAACCATACGTAATCAATATGTTCGAATCGAAAACGCATTTCAGAATTCCGGGTGACATTTCACGAGATAAGGAATCAACTGTAAAATGTGCGTGTTCCCACCAAGTCAGCGGGTGGGTGAAGTGGCTGTTGAGACTACTTATCATGATGTTGTTTCACAAACTTTACTGAATGTACACTCAAAGCCTGTTAGGCGTGTCCTCTATCAAGAAATGTGTTCACCGAAGCTGCAGCAAGCGGTCGGTGTTTAAAACTAGCCTCCCTTCCCAAGAATGGGATGTGAATTTGCCGTTATTATCCCTCATTATCAGTGCCATCTCCCCGTACAATTCAGCAAGAAACAGTTGACACTTGTGAAAAAAATATCCGTTTTGGGTTCGTAATTCGATTTTACTATGTTTGCGTGGCGCTCATCAGGCGAAACAAATCATAGAAGCCACATGCAGGTTTCGCAGAAAGGTTTGATTTTATAAATAACTTGTTGACAGAACTGTTGTGACCTCTCATGCTACGCCTGTACGAGGTCACGTCATTTTGCTTCTCGGCGCACCTCTGGGGCCAGCCGCATGCTTTTCTCGCACGGCTACTAAGCACACATGCACCGTAGGCCTCTCCAAGTTTGAAAATTCACTTTCAAGGCTGACTGATACGAAAACAGGTTTTGGTGGCCGTTCGGATGACTGCCGCAAGACATCATTCCAGATGCAGCCTGCGGACGTGCGTTCGTCTGACAGCCAATTCCCCTCATGCCTATTTTCTACTTTTGCTGTATAGAATAAACCCTTCCTACTACTCCGGCCTTCCCGTGACTTCCTTCCTCCTAAGGAACAGGGGCTAAATATCGTAGTGAAAAGGGTTAACCTTATTAACCTAAATTCCCCGTAAATTCATTCTAGAACGACGCGTGTCGAACCATATGAATTGTGGAAAATCTATGGTGTGAAGATTCGAGGAGGAGGAGGAGGAGGAGAAAAGAGATATTCAGTTTTTTGCGTCGAGCATTCTTTTAAAAGACCTGTTGAGAATAAATGTGCCTCATGAATCTGGTTACTAATCCTTCAACGACCGAAATGGCTGCGCCTTTCGATTTTTGGTTGTCAATACTCATAGATATGATCAAAATTCATATTGCTTTAAATTTTCCTGTCGTCTTCGCAAAAATCTGCCGCTGTTTGTATTCTTTTGGATGGCCAGGAGTACGCGTTAACGCTAAGTAGAGGGATCGATGGAGTGGCTGTAGAAGACTTATCGCGATGTTGTTTAACAAACTTGCTTGAATATACACGCAAAACCTGTTAGGCATCACAAACACGGATATGCGTTCACATCTACGAGATGCTGTGAGACAAACCTAATGCCAGCTGTTTATTTAAGTACCGGCAAAGATGGAGTAGTGTGGCCTTATCTGTTGAAACCTATTAAGCCTCACCCTGAACCTTCAGGAACTGTTCGCCTTTGAATTCTTTTTACGGTTTTTGGTTACTTATCATGCCACTGACCCAAGGAACGCAAAGGCAATTGTCGAGATGACGAAGGCCCACAGCATTTGTCTGAGAATGCTTCTGGACCAAATTTCACCGTTTTTTATAGTAGTTCCTCACCTGAGTTTGGCGGAGTATCAGCAACGGTTGGTTGTGCAAGCCCTTTTAGCCACCACTTACCCCAGAAACGGTTAAAACGGGAAAAGTGGTAATAGGAAGGAGAGAGGTTAAGGACGGGGCCTCACAACGGACAATCAGTGAAATCTGTGCAAGAAAACATAAAAAGACAGGTCAATTTCCGCGAAATGTATTCTTCTGAGTGGTATTTTTAAAAAATCAACAAAAATAACCCTCGATCCTCAATCAGGAAATGGGTCACACTGATAGGTGCGAGTTCTTACTAGGGTAGATCAAGACTAGCGTGGGGCCGCTAGCGATGACTCAGCGTATTACGGACAGTCATGTGCGGGCCGGCGTCTTGGCGGCCACAGGGAAGGCGAATCATGGGTTCCCGAGTGGCGCTAGCAGGCCACTACAGCAGTGATATTGTTTAGAATAAGTTTCCGCAAGAAGGAGTCAATGTTGGCAACTAGTACGCTCTATACTGTTGGCCACTGTAAACGTTTTATCGAAGAGGTCACGTCTGGCGTCACGTCAGGCATTAACAATAACATGCGGAAGGGTAATGTAACAACAGTTTAAACATCTAATAAACAGTAAGTATGGGGGAGAGGTCTGAGAGCTCTCAAAGTTCAAGGAGTTATAGTCTAGCCCTATCAGGGGCCGATGGAAGACGAAGAAGTTGTCCGACCAGTAGTTTGTCTCCCCGCCGTGGCCGTAACGCGACCTGGTAGGAACGAACATGCTGGACTCATCTTGGGCCAGGGGAGCCTAAGGGTCTGTATAAATGGCCTCTGCGAGCACAAAGTTAGGGTAGTCAGTCGAATGACCACTGCCTCTGTCGTCACATGCATCTACTAACGCAAAACATGGAGTGTTTCGACGAAGAGTGTTTTTGAATCTTTGGTTGACGTCTTATCTACTAAAACCAGTTCGATCGTACCAGGTAGCATCAATTTGCAGTTCTGTTGTTGGTGCGCATTAACTGATCGTGAGGCCGAGAGATCTGTTTTTGTGCGTTCTCATGCGCCGAGGTCATGTACCGGCCGAAGAGGTGGGCGTCGGCACACACGTACGCACGAATAATTAACGCACATGCGGTCGTTTTCAGTCAGTGTGAATATTGAAGAAGGCCGATAAACAACACACCTAACACACTTATACAGATATCATATAATGGAAGGAATCGCACAGTCCGCCTGTCCCCAAATCCGGCCAATCAACGTCATTTGGCGACTTCAGGTCAATACACACACACACACTTCTCGTAGCTTTGAAGATCTTGGAGACCTTGACACCCACCAGCTCCATTTTTTGATCGTGTGCTACAATCTGGGAGCAATGGTTTACACTCTGCACAGTCTATTCTGATGTCACTAAGGCTTTTGACCGTGGTGACCATGGTCTCCTTCGCCTGAAGCTTTCCCCTAAAGAATTACATAACGAACTTCTGAATTTAAATATCCTCCTACTTGGGTGCTCGAACAAAATGAATTAAAATTTCGAATGTTATACCCAGCCCCACGCATGTGGGGAGTGAAGTTAGTCAAAGTAGTATGCTTGGTCCTCTTTTATCTTGCATTTTTGTCAATGATGGTCTCGATTTATTTCAGAATGGCAGACCCTATATGTACGCTGATTGTTTGAAAGTTGCTTATGTATTTAAACCGATAGATCACAACATCGTGCTCGAACTCATTAAAAAGGATCTTCAGACCTTTTTTCAGTGGCGCGGTCCATGGCGCCTTTCCCTTTCTTGGCACAAATGCTCCGTTATGGTTGTTTGCGACAATCATCAGCCCTAAAAAAGCATACACGGCTACAACGTAAATTTGTCTGACGTTATTAAGGGAGCATATAATATTCCAAGAGTCTTAATCTGTCAGAGCATTATGCCTTGATTGTCTCAAAAGCACGCCGAACTACTAAATGTGTCCTTGAAAATTTTAAAACTATTAATATTAGAATCAGTCTTCATATAATTTATTTTACGCCAAATCTGAAATACTATTCGTTTCTATTAAGCCATCTACATGCTACTGAACGGAAAAAATAGAATCTGTCCAGCATTCCTGTAGCAAAAGAGTATTCTCCTCCCAACACCGTTACCTGATTTACCAGAAACTTTGCGCGCCTACAAACCTTGACCCGTTTTAGTTTCGCCAATTACAGAATGGACAACGCTTACTGTTTGAATTTTTAAACAGTCGCTGCGTTCGGGTTGGAGGTGATGAGTCAGTGCTGTTTAACGCGGACCAACAGGTGACATGTTGCGGATTTTCAACTATCGTTTGTTATGTTCGGGGTAGGAATGACAAGATAGTAATATTCATAGTGGTCTAATATATAATAGTGGTAGTAATGTTGGTAGTGGTAATAGTAGTGGCATTAGAAGTGATTAGTAGGTCGTCAGCGTGAATCAGTGAACTGAGTGCGCATCCCTTCATAATGTGCGTTCAAATCTACGTAACGGTTAATGCTGGTTGCGCTAGAGTGCCAGGCCTCGAGGAATTCTAGCGTTTGCTTGATTGTGGCCATGGCAACCAATTCAGTTCCGTCCCAATTGAAGCGGTGGTAACACTCAAGGACCTGCGCGATCAGGAGTGACAGAGGGTCACGTCGGCGGATGGCTAACTTCTTTATTTTCATACATGTCCCAAGCCGTCGGCCTGTATGACCATCATAAGTACAAGAGCAGTTAGAACACATAATGCGATAAAAATCGTTCGCCTGCTATTCTTAAGGTATGGGATCTTTCACTCGGGAAAGTGTTGTGCGCAAGGACGACGCTGGCTTGTGGGCAATAGAGATATTAAAACGATCGAATTGACGGAAGATTGCTTCAAAAATGCCCTGCATGTGAGGAAGGGCGTATTATTTCCGCGTACTTGCTTCACCATTAGAGTGCTACCTGCTTAAAAACTCACAAGCATATCTTGCTTTTTTTTTGACGAACCTTTGTTCTTCAAACATATAAATTCCCATTAGATAATTCAGAACACAATTTTGGCCAGCGGACGCTTTCAGTAACTTCTCATCAGGCCAAACAGTTACAAAGGAGGTTTAAATTTAAAAATCGATAGTTTGTCTTTCTTTGCATGCGGGGTCCAATCAGAGTGCGGAAATGTGCAGCCAGTTAGGAAATCGTTGGCCATGCCAAGTTGGGGGCTTGCACGAGATTCTTTTGTGCACACAAAACCGGTTTGCTCAATCGGATTGCGGTTAGCTTCTGCTGTTGCTAGCAGACGTTGACCCAGGGACTTTGGGTAGTTTGGTGGGACCTTGTAAGTTACCTAAAAGGCTTCGCTTGGGTCCACACGATGTCCGGTGTCAACCATGTGTGCGAGGATAGAACTTTTTATGCTTTTAGTCTCGCCTTTGCCTAGCCATGCCGGAAGGTATTCCTGTATTCTTTTAGATAAGCGCCTTCTCGTGCGACCGATATAACCAGCTCCACAGGTGCAAGTAAATGAGTAGATACACATAAAAGTGGTCTGAGTTGGCAGCTTATCCTTACCCTCACCGTGCAGTATCGGGTTGGTTGAAAATAAAACCTGAATTTTCGCTGCTGGGAAGGTTTGTGCTACGGCTTGCTTGAGGCGTCTGCTTAAGAGTTCGCTTGCTGCATCCCCTTGAAAAGGGACTTTGAGAAATAGTGTCTTCTTTTCCACCGTGGGTATGGTGGGCTTTGTTCCTTTCTCCATCATATTCTTTATGATGAATCTGTCTGGATATCCGTTCTCTCGAAGCACGTCCTGGAGTTTCTGGAGCTCCATTTCAATAGTGCCAGCTGAGCAGATTTTTTTGGCTCTTTGCATTAAGCAGCGGACTAAGTTACGCTTCTTTTGGCTAGGTACAAAACTGTTAAAGTATGTATACTGTCCGGACCCGGTTTTCTTTCGGTAAACGCTCCTTTGGATGCTACCGTCAGGTCTTCGACTTAGGAGGATATCCAAGAAAGGAAGCGAACCTGCCGTCTCCACCTCCAAGGTGAATTTAATGGTGGGGTGTGCTTGATTAACAGTATGTAGAAGTGTATTTACATCAGTATCTGCTGGGGCGATGGCGAAGATATCATTGACATATCGGCCATAGTGTTTTAACTCATGGATCTGCTTGTTGAGTTGAAATTTTTCCCGTTTGCCCATGAAGAGGTTGGCCAAGAGAAACCCGAGAGGCTCGCCTGATGAGAAGTTACTGAAAGCGTTCGCTCGCCAAAATTGTGTTCTCAAACATATAAATGTTCTACTATGTGTTAATGCACCGATCTATCTCTCAAGATGTGCCCAGTAACATATCAATTATGAGTAGCTTTGCGGAACTCAATCGGTTGATCCGACTCGCAAAAGCATTAACCCAGGATGGGCACATCCTGAGAAATAAATCGGTGCACAAACAAATAATATATACTCCCGATCTACAACCGGGAAGACATCGAGCTCGATGGCTCAATGGTTAGGACGCCTGCCCCCAACCAGCGAGGCGCGAGATCGAAACTCGGGTGCGCCGGCAATTTCAGCTGCTACACTAGACTTGGCTGCACGTAGCTGATGAGGGTCAACAGCCCGAAATAGCTATCCTTCGTTGTCTGTCTATGCCAGAATACTACTAAAAATATAAATGTTTAATAGAGGCACAACAGAAAATAAGGAAGGGTTGTATCACTCATACGATACTTCCATCTGAAGTAGGGGGCATTGTGGTGTCCGCTGGATCATTGGTGGGGAGTGCAGCGCAGAGGTGGGATCTGAAGAAGTTGACATTGCATGAGATGGAGAGAACGAAGCGGTATTTATGGGAGCAAGGGCCAGTATCTTCATCGACCCAATCCTAGGACCGCGCCAAAGTAACCTACTCCACTCCAATTAAACAAGTCATTTGGTTTCATGGTGTGTTACAATATTGCGCAAATTGGAGCCTGTTCAATGACTTCAATTAGAGTTGCCTTGGTGATGAGCCTGTGTATGCACTTTATGTCCTCTTTCTCACCCCTTCTGGCACTTTCATTCGCGGCTGTGGTCACCTTGACCTCAAATCAATTGGGCTCCTCTGTTGGCTGCTGATCTTAACGCGCATTATTTCCTCCTCTGAGGCCGCTCGTCAAACCGCTCTCTTCGAGGCATGTTCAGTTTTGGTCAGCTGACTAGCTGCGAGGAAGCCCATGTCCGTTTCATCAAAGCAGCCATTGAGGAGGCAAACACAGAAGTAACAAAAGCCAGCCAATCAGAAGATCAGCCAGCCTATCCGCCACCTCCAGTGGACTTCAGTTACCGAGCCCTGTTGCGAGCGCAGAAGCATGCTGGCCACCACCAGCAGAAACCCTCCAGAAGCACATTGCCTCGTGAACGGCAGCTGAAGATTCCAGGTGCAGACAGAACGCCAAAGGTTACTCTTATGGACTCTAGTTCCGACTTTCAGCTGCTGTTTCGCATTATGCGTCCCTTCACGGCCAAGAAGTGCCTCGCGATGGATATTGTCAGCGGACAGTTGCCCTATGTCAACCCCAAACCTTACGATCACCGTGGGGTAAGTATCATCAATGCAACATGTTTCAGGTACAGGCTCTAGTATTTTGATTACGTTGAGTTATAACTTATTTACGTGATTTGAAAGTGGAGGCAGCCGACAAAGTGCAACCGATAAGATATGAAAATAGGCGCTTCCCGTATTACAGGTGAACGTGAGTTGTAGTTAGGAGTAGGACGCTGGACCAGATACGCCCTGTAATACGTGGGATGTCGATTCCCACGTCCAACCAAGTAAGCTAAAGAGTTACTTCAGAACTTAGTCTTCATATAATCTCCGCTTTGTCCTCTAAATGGGTCGCGTTGTAGATGCGCTAGATAAACACGAAGGTCAGATCAGGGTATGGCAGGTGTTATTCCGGTTGCGTTTCCATAAAAAATTTAGAATATGGGAGTTGGGACGTTGGTGGCACGCTAATGTGCAAGTTGAAGCACAAACCATCTCTGGCCTTTATGACACTCCAACTTTGTGGAATTGGAGTTAGGTTTGATGGCTCCGGTCGCTTTTGCCTGATCCAATTTCCTTGACCCCGTCTCGAAACCGGAATCGGGCGGGTGGGGGAAGATATTGGGTTCGGTATACGCAACGCAAGTCTACTATCACTTAACACTAATCCACGCGCAAGTCATCGGTTCTGCACCACCATTCTGTGGAGCACATGGTGGAAATAGTCGAAACCGGCAGTTGAATAGTCATTGCACCCCTGCTATTGTGCTCATCGGTTTTCTGACAGTAAAAAGCACTAGCGGTTTCGCTACGCTTCCCTCTCGCACCCCGAATCCTTCGTGGTCCCAATAATGCAGCACTGGGCAGTAAAGCTATGGGACTTATGCTACAAACAAGATCGATTAGTGCAGCCAATAAATGTCCTACCGACACTGCATCTGAACTGCAAGCTTATCCGTCGTTTCTGGGATATCAGTCTGTTCTGACACGCCTTTGAGTGTGCTAGACTATCAACAGCCTCCGCTCCTTTTTATCTACTCTTCCAACCTCGCAACAACAGAGTCGCTAAAAATGATGACGCATCGTTTCTTAACCCACCCACTACCGGACTGTTGCGCAGGCCAGTCGCTGGTACAGAGAACTATTGTGTAACCAACCGTAACCGCAAGTCGGTGCACATCAGTGAAGGCACAGAATGGTACACTAAGAACGCTTAGTATAAAGAGGGGCATTTATTATGCGATCGCTGGACCAAGAGGTTTCTTGGTAGAACCTCTTAGTCGATGCCTGAATGGTTACCCTGCCTTTGAAGGGTACTAACACAGGCTAAGTGCGGGGCTGTCCCCTTCTCCCCATTCTGGGCTCTAAAGATTGGGTGCGTATGCTATGTCACGCCTCAGCAAACCATGGTCCTTGTGCTCTTGTGTGCGCTGGCAGTTTTCTGGGACTTAAGTTCCTCTTGATGGCTGCGTCTGCGCTTCCACTGGACATACAGACGGTGTACATGGTTGCCCAGTGAACGGTATCTTTCCTCACTTTCTGCTCCAGGGAAGTAAATACCGGCTGGTGGCGCGTAGTAAGGTCGTGGGTGGTGTGATGACGATTGCTGTTGTGTCCAACGCCCTCTTCTGTCTCGTCGCTAAGGCCAGTTGGCCAGTCGCTCTGTGTTTATCTTACAGACCTAGTTGCCTTTGGGCGTACGCCGACTATGCCCCCTTTAAGGTGTCACTGAAAGCTTATGTTATCAGAAAGGGAAGGCTCCATAGGGAATAGTCAGAAAATAAATATAACACTCAATAGCCGTTTTTTGACTTCTGTGTCACAACTGCAAATGAATCTCCATATTACACGAAAATTGGCTTGCAGTGATTAGCGATCTTTACCCGCTCATTTGCGAAAAACGTCCCTTTTAATGTGTTCTCGTATTCCGTATACCTGATTTGACCCGATTTTGTGCCTACTTTTAGAACACCGAAGAGATACTTGCTGGTAAATGGCTCGTAACGCCTCTGAGAAGGCTCCCACTTAACTTTGAATGGTGATTGGTCAAGTAGGAAAGAATCAAATCACTGTTGCAGAAATCGCGTATGACGTGTCAATTTTCCAAAGCTGTTAGATGCTGAAGGTTAGATCTAGGCATTTGGGAATAAATTATCATCCGAACAATGCGCGTTTGTATGGCTAGCTGAAGATGGCTCGTGAGTCTGAGGTGCCCATTCCATTCTCCCCAGTCCCTGTCGGTAATCTCATTCTGGAATCATTTTCCCCTCCTGAGGTAGGTCGAACTGACTGATAAATGTGATGTACCATACTTTTGTGCTAAAATTAAGTCGATCAGTTACATGGGCGTTAGGTGGGCGTCAATGGCCTTTTTCGCAAGCCTGAATTTGCGAGGGCAAGTAGAAACTCTTTAGCATGAAGTCCTGTTAAAATCTACCACTGGCCACTTACCCCATTCGGTGAGCCAGGTTATTCAGAGTTTATAAAAACACGGCAAACTATCATGAAAGGAATACTGAAGCAGGAAGGAAAGTATAAAATGTTAAGGCTTGATCTGGCACTTTTACACTGCTAAATAAGGTTTAGATGGATGATAGTGTCCCTGTCATCATTTTCAAATTCTTTGGGCACCTCTGAACAGCATATTTATCGCTAAATTTTCAGTGAATTACTTATTTTCATATTCATTTACAAGTCTTTTATGTATTTCTTTGATTATGTTTCCAGTAGTGACAGTAATGAAAACTATTTCTTTCGGAAAATCTTCGCGCACATTTGTACCGAGATCGTATTTAAAAAATTCGGCCCGATTCATTCATTCCAGACCGCACCTTATCTTGCTGTGCCCTGTACAATTGATTTCAGTTTCGGGTGGCATTTAGCTACTGCTGTTTGACTACCAACCGCCATACAAACCGCCATAACGTAGGAATTATTGCATTGGTTGCAACTCTTACGGTACATTTCTAATCGTGCAGATGCACTGCGTTAGCATTTTCCACGGATTAATGCACATTTAGTGCTACTCAATGGTACGGCTGGGCCTTTGCTGCAGTATAACGTATGCAGCACCGAATAATTTTATCTGCCGCGCCCTCAAGGAGTGATTATACGCCCTCTCAGATCACTTAGCTTTCTAAGCTTTCTAGTTGATTAATCGCATATTTTAGAGCCGCCGCATGTTTTATTCATTCTGATTACAGCTCAAACCGAGCGAACACATGGATCTGCCGGAATTTAGCACCAACTATCTTCGTGACCCTGGAAACCTGAATTTAATGAAGGGTGTGACCAGGCAGAGCAAGTTTTGCTTACTTTAACACTATTATTTTCTAGTAAGGGGATCAACTGACAGCAGCTTTTTCCTACGTTCTACCTCCCGGCCCTTGGAGTGTTATCTGCAGCAGCCTACGCAGTGGCAATCTGAAGTCTACCTACCTCGCTTGTCCTATCCCGAAAGGACGGGCGAATATACGGTTGTTCAGCCAATCTCGAATTAATAAATATCTCTGATTTTTTAGAGATTCAGACTACCTTGCAGAGATCCCTATGAAGTCTTCCTGGCCAAGGTGGAAGAAGGATTGACGAAGCTACCCGTATGCAGCAAGAGGATGCGAGCCAGTGAAGATAGAATACCTAAAATTAGACAACTGGCAAAATACTCGTGGTAAACTGAGAATGTCTAAGGCCAAAATTGCTTTGTTGGGTGTCTTTTGTTCAACAATCGTCCCCTTTTTGACCAATTTAAATTTGACCGAATGAGACACTTGGGAGGGAATGTTATGTTGAATTTCACCAAGTTTGGCAAGGTAATAATCTCAAGTATTAGTCTGAATTTTATTAGCGTACTGGATGAAAACATCTGTTTCGAAGATAGTACCCAAGAACAGTGATGACTGAATATTTACCTTACTCAGAAAGTAAGAGGTAAATAGTCTTGTTATGCGGGAATGTTTATAAATGGAATTTTTTGGACGATGGAAACGAAACTAGTCAGAAAATGTTTTCCAGAACCAAGAGTTTAAAGATTAAATTTGCGTCATTCCATTGTTTAAAAAACCAATAAAGTGTAAAAACGCGACTGCGCAATTTGACACACCGGAAATTGTGAAAAGTAAACGGACGAAAAAATTATAAAAACCGAGGGCGTGCGTTAACAAATTTGGGCAAACTAAACCCTAGCCTACGATGACCGATCACTTCCAACTCTCGTCATGATCTTGACCGCAAACATAATTACAGTTAACAACGTTGATAGCCTAACTCCCAAACCTACAAACATTTATAAAGCCTAATTATAATCCTACACCCTTAATTCCAGCCGCTTTCGCCTACGCCAAACCTAGCCTCTAACTCTAACCCTCTAGCCTTGACTGTACCCTCTGTTCGTAATCCTAGGCACTAATCCCAACCTCAACCTGTAAACCTGACCCTAACCTTAACCCTAGGCCCAACTATAATGGCCACGCTGTGAAATGCTTGACGGGGAATGAGCAAAATGGAAGAAGGTTAAATTAAGCCTACTTGAATGATAAGAGTAGTTTATAGAAGTAAGGACTAGGTGGGACTAAATAACGCATTTTCACGTTTTAAAATGGCACTAGTAAACCTTATTTTATCGAGCTATAAAACTCTGAATTAATCGGAAGTTTCTTCGCAAGTAACTCCTCTGTTCCAGCCCTGGCTTCGGAGGATATTTTGCTATCGAGCTTTTCAGCCGTTTCGTCGTAAATGATTTGCGGTCGCAGAAGGTTTTCAAGGCTCTTGAGGATAATACTAACCTTAGTCACCTGGGGTCCAGGATTATGGTCCAGCAGTTTTTACCTCCATAATTTCTGCCTATCAAATCTCCCTTAAGAATATATACAGGCGAGTGTGTGTGTGTGTGTCTGGTCATCGGTTTCGATGATATCAACAGGTTGGTACAGGAGGTGGCGGCCTCAGGGCTTAGTTTAAAGTGATATAGGACGTAGTTAGCGGCTCCGCACTCTTCACCTTCTCCCATGAGTCTCAAAGACTAGACGGGTTCCGGCGCGGCTGCTGTATCAAATGCAAGCCACTACAACCGCCTAACTTAGTCTTAAGTCACAATAGACTTTGCGTGGTGCTACTGCGCTATCTATCCCTGCTCACCTATAGTAGGTGTCTGGCCAGACTTAGGTAAACCAGGACTGGTACTGCTTTCTTCTTATACTACATACTAGGGTGCAGCTTAGTGAAAGTGCTTGTTGGTACCGGTACTGACTGTTGTGCAAGTCAGAAGTGACGCTGATTAAGGTTAGCACTGGGCTCGTGTACCCTACATCTCGGCAAGAAGTCAAGTAGTACTGGTGCTGGCACTGATGCCACTATTTATTAGAGATGACGCTGATTAAGCCAACGCTAGGGCTCATATTCCCTTCGTCTCAACAGGGAGTTTGAATCTGGGTTTAACTATTTCGGGTAAGTGCACGCTTGGGGTCATCAGCAAGGCTGCGTTTTTCATGGTTTCCGCACTTTCATCTCTATGCATGGAACTGTACGCACTAAGAAGATGCCGATATAGTTACATGTCTATGCTAGAAGTGCTAATTCAAGTAAGGCCAGTACTTAATATGCTATTAGTACTGCCTGTGTATGTTTTTAAGGAGTCGCACCCAGTATGCACTCCCAATCTGTTGGATGTAATAGTGATTAACATTTCGACAACAATAAAGCGTTTGTAGAGTAGTGACTAAAGTCAACTCTGGGCTCATATCTCCACATGTCAGTACTAAGTGTAGTTGAACTTGTGCTAGCTCTGGCGCTACCATTTGTCGGAGGTCAGACCATCTTTTTTCTAACTAGGAGGGCTATAAGTACCGGTACTAAGAGACAACAGGTTTGCTGAGACTGCAATAGGCTAAAAGGCTTGGGCTAAGCTTTGAGGACTCGACTGCACTATAAAAGCCAAGCAAGTTTTAACTAAGAGACTCGACTGCATGAATTAAGGGGTACATTTATGTATAAACTGGGTAATGAAATAACAGCCAATTAGAGTTTAAGGTAGGTTGGAATTATGTGCAGCTAATAAACCAATTTTACTGCTGCTCTTCAGAGAATTAAAAATAAATGAGCTGACACACGTCCCAAGCTTTCCTTCGGGTTGATTTGTAAGACAGCCAGCGAGAATGCAAATCCGCGAGGTAGATACGACTGTCATCAGGAATACTTATAGTCGTAACAACGGAACTCGGTTTCAAGACCATCATCTGGCGATATAAATTAAAATTGGCTAACAGCCGTCCGCGTATGGTGATTGTGATTGTCGTGGCTTGCGCAACCGTAGCTTGGAGATTTCATGTCATGTCCCCCCCCTCGAGGGAGCTGTGTGACACAGCTGGTCCACTTGATTCCCGTGCCCTCAGTGATGCCAGTTATTCCGCATTTGAGGAAGCATCACATCCGGGTGGCCCATAAACCTCAACCACACTACGCACCCAATTGGTTCATTCTAAGGATAGGGTGAACTATTAAGACAGGAAAAAAAGTTGTCTATAGGATTCCATGTGGATCATGTAATGCCGGAACAGTAAGTGAGAGCTGGAAGTAAAGTTTCAAACTGCAAAGGCGATGTGAAGCTATGAGTAGCCTGATTCTTCTTATAAACCTGTTCCCTGTGGATCTCGGCGCAGCGGGGTGGGGGGGGGGGGGGTAGTCGTTTGACCGAATGTATCCCGCTTGGGGGTAGGCAATGCAACTTTGGCATCCTGCACTCGCGGAACGACGGCAGTAGACTACGGGCTGTGGCAGAGTGAGGAGGGGCGCTTATCCCCCCAATCTTGTCCAACTTAGGCCACGGCACGTTGAAGAATTAACTAATCATGCTTATACGGTAATAGTATCTGATTTCTAAGAGCGCTAGTAGTACTGAACTATACCTGTCAGAGTAGTTGCTGATTTGAGTCAGCGCTGAGATTCATGTCAACTGGATTTTCGGCTAGGAGAACTAGGAACTGCTGTTGGATGTAGTATGTGAATGCTTGGGCGGCTAATAATAGTTGTCGTACCTACTTATGGCAACAGAGTAAATTGTAATGCAAGTTCATTTGGAAAGCCCACTAAAGGGGAGCCCAGTTTTTACTCAATTAGGGTTAAGCTTGATTTTCGTGCGTCTGTGTGGATATAGTACGCAGTGGGCTTCCTGTAGTAGTAATATAAGCTAGATAAAGGTTTGGCCTCGGTCTCACCGCTTGGCTTAGTCGATTCCTGTTTCGGTATTGATAGTTCAGAAGTATGCAATGCATCCTATGTTTTCCAATGTACTATAATAGGTGGGGGATATGAGAATATCAGCTGACGTGGGGTTTTTTTGAACTAGCTTCAAATTGTTTGTTTGTGCTACGACTCCTGCTTTTTTTCCTGCTAGGTCCTTATACTGCTAGGTACCGGTAGCGGCCGTGTTATTTCTATTTGACTGACATTAGGAATGATGAATACAGCAAGGTGAGAGTACGCTACAATTTCTACCTTAGAGGACAACAGTACGAACAGGGCGCCTAGGACAATCACGATTGGGTGGTTGAGTAACCCATTTTTGTCACATATCGTGTTGATTTGACACTTGGGGGCTACTATCGCTGAATGCCTTCTGTTTGCAGTGGGGGAGGTGGAAAGGGGAGAGACGGTCGTGATGGCAGGGCGTTATACGCGCCGAGGCTTATCTTAACCCAGGGGGATTGCTGCCGGTCGGACTATTTGATTTGCATGAACAGCGGGCTTAGTCATGCGAGGCCGGGGGTGAGGGGACTTCTGTCGCATTGTCCCATGCCGTTAGTAATACTGGTACTAGCGCTGACGTTATTATTTGTCTGAGGTTACACTACCCCACGCTGTGACCTGCCTATCCATTGAAGTCGCTTTGGCGTGGGTTGCGGGCGGGAGCTTAAGGGTCCTTCGGTATTCGCATGCCTAAATGTTATCTAGTGACAATTTCACTGCGTATCATATGAAAGTGTGTATTCGACCATAGTCATCAATAGATAAATAGCAGATACTATTTGTGGACCTAGGTTTCCTTGGGTTGACGTTTAGAATTTACAGCGTATCATCTGTCCATTTGGAAGCAAACTTCTCCATGATAAAGTAGTCATGAAAGCTTATTTATTCCTATAACAGTATTAGAGGTTCAGTAATGAGACATGCATCCTACATGCGCTACAAGTATAGTAATAGGGGACAACCGTGCTGCTGAGACTGCAATAGGCTAAAATCTTAGACTGGGCTTGCTACATTATAAAAGCTAAGCAAATCTAACTAAGAGACTGGGCGGCGTAAACAAAGAGGTACATTGAAGGGCTAAATGCAGTTGCAGCCAGCAAGATTCTAGAGTAAGCTAGATTAGAATTGTGTGCTGCGGCTAGGAAGACCACGCTATAATAAAAGAATTAAAAATAAAAGAGCTACCGCACGTCCTAGGACTAGAATACCCTACCACAGCAAAGCAAATCTAAACTAAGAGATCCAACCGCGACATTAAGAGATAAATTGTGTCCAAACTGAGTAATAAGGTTATAGCCAGCTAGACTTTAAGGTAATCTAGATTTGAATTTGATGTAACTTATAAAACAATTTAACTGCTGTGGTCACATTTAAGGAAGTTTGGGCCAGGATACTTCCATAAGAAGTGCTGTGCCTATGGTACAGGCGATTATCACCAGGTAGAATAAGTGTATACTCTCCGTAGATTGCAAGATATAGCCCTCCTTAGGCAACCCTTCCAGCAAAATCTTCGTCTAGTCAGTTTGTATAGATAGTGCCTTCCTGGCGCTAACAAATATAAATTCCAAACTGGTGGAGACCAAGCGACCGAACCTCTTACCCGTCAGTTCTCCATCTGGAAACTGTTACTCTAAGTGCAGTTCCCTTGGCCTCTTTTTGCCCTCCGCTTTCTCTCACGCTAGGGTACATTCACTTGTAACCGCTCGATACTGTAAAGGATGGCGCATAAACCATCCTCCTAAAATAGGTATAAGGTAAGAGCTCATATGCGTGTTTAACCACAGGTCCTACCAAAGCATGACGCAACTGGTTGTTTTTCAGGGTTTCGTTGTAGTCCAAGAAGTTTAGATGTCCTTTATTCAACTACGGCGTAACTTTTACGAGTAAAACTTGTTGTGGGTGTCTGAAACACAAAATTACAATAGAAATAATCGTTAAAGAGTTGAAGTGCCTATAAAAGTGTCACACAGGCTTATTCTGGTGTCAACTTTTTGCTCCTACGTTTATTTTTTTAAAGTGGCGGTCCGCTGAACTCTCCCTCCGCTTTACTGGTGGAAGTTTTTTCACGGCTTCATCCTTAGTTTACCCTTATTTTCAGAGTGTTGAATACTAAAATGACGATATGTTGGCGGATGTGAAATTATCTGCCTACCATACTAAACACTTTTGCTGCCTATGTGGTTGCTCACTAAGTGCAGCATTTATCCACTTTGTATTTATTTCAACCGCATCACTAAGTTTGTAATGACGAGGCCTTCCGGGCCTAAAATATAAAATTTATTAGTGCATTTGTGTACACTGATCATATGCAGGACACACCTGCCCTGGTTTTGATGCCCTTGAGCTGCACTAGATTTGGGTAACTGCGGCTGATGATGCCTAATGAGGCAGCAATACGTATACTGCAAGTCCAAATGTTTGCCGGTTATGCCTAATATAAAATAAATGTTACTGAAACATAGTAAGTAACATTATGATTGCTCCGGTGGCAACGGTTGCGAAATTCGCATCCGCCCATGGTAGCTCAGAAACAGGGCAGATGTGCCTGCGTATGAGCGGTGTACACATATGTACTAATGTATATCCCCGATCAACAAACGGTCAAACGTCGGGCCCTTGGCTTAGTGGTTAGGACATTGGGCCGTATCTAACAGGTCGCGGGTTCGAAACTCGAGTGTAGCGGCAATTCCCATGGCTACACTGGGGTTGGGTAACTGCAGCTGATGATGCCTAGTGAGGCAGAAATACGTATCCTGCAGGTTCTAATGTTTGCTGGTAATGCCTCACATAAAAATTTATTTATTATTTATTCACCTGAACATTTAATAAAAGTGATGACTGTCTCTGTTTGCGTCTCCGTTACCACTGGTCAAAGGGGTCACCTCGAAACCCCGTAAGCACCTTCGACGCGCGTGTGTGTGTTAGTACCACGCTCACGTTGTAGGCGCGCGGGGGCACACTGGCATGCGCGCATGTGTGTTTTCTATTGTCCTATCGCCTGACTGTTTTCATTGTTTGGAAGGAAGCCAGCCTAACCGCAAATCACTTGACCTCACAACAGTTCCCCCATCGATTTTGACGATGGGCACCGCGTGCTGCAACAGCCGCAGCAAACGCTGAAGCAAGCCGCAACAGCCACTGAGGCGAGCTGGGCAAGCGACACGAAGGCTACAGCAAGCAGGGGCAACGCAGAGCACTAGCACGAGAGAGAACGGGAGTTTAGGCAGACTCGCGCAGAATCTACATACTTGCTTGCCACTCCCACCTCCGTTTTCGATGTAAAGACAAAGTTAATAAGACCGGGGATGAGGGAGGGTATAGATAGCTGGCGCGGTACTCACTCAACGCATGCACACTTTACACAGCCATCTCGCTAGTTATGCTCCCGCCTGCGCGGGAGCGCCATAAAGGCCACATGAAGAGACAGCCATTGCCACCTGACTCTCAGTCCTCCTTCTCTTTCCATACGCACACACAAAACACACGCGTACAAGAGGACTAACGTAGGGCAGCAACGTAAGGGGCCCAAGTTTTCCCGTCAGTTGGCAAACCCTCCAAGCCACGGCTTTTAGCGCACCGCGATAGATTCAAGCGCATTCAGATTTATTATAGTGAGGAGAGAAACGGGCCGAGGGTCGACCTTACTTTCTCCCCCACCACATCGTAACCGTCTAGGTTTTCGGACACCTGAGGTGGGGCCTGAAACCCAGTGGAGCGCGAACACAGGCACCAACAGGGAATCAGAACTGCGAGAAAGTGCCAGCGCCTACCAGTCCGCAGGGACCGTGGTTGGCTAAGGACTGGCATTGTATACGCATACACACCATTCGAACTCAGAAGGGTGAGAGCAGTCCTGTATGAAGCCTGGGCCAACACCCCCATGAGAGAGGTAACCAATCAGTCATCGACTGAAAGGCAAATCACTTGACATACTACCATTCTGACCCCCATACTTACGTCCAGGTAGTCACGGTCACTTGAAACATGACTGCTCTCCCCTCACAGTAGAAAAACACAGCAAACGCGTCTTGGCCACGTTCCCACCCGCCATCACTGCGGCCAAGGTCTGCTACACCAAACCTCCTACGGTGGATCAATCTTCCCTCCTCTACATCTCTGTTTTTGATGACGGAGCAGCCCCTCCCGACCACGCTGCTCCGATTTCCCATCCTTGCCGCCGGGATTGAGGCCAACCCGGCGGCGCACCTGATCCAACAAGGGCTACTAGCTAGCCAGCTCCCCCTCCCCAGTAATTTGATTGCCTACCGCACCTTCATACAGTGAGTGCATAATGCGGCTGGCCCAATCAAACTAAAGTTAGGCTAGCTCTTAGTTGAGATTGAATGACCTACCATACAAATCAATTCTAGATCTAACCCTTAAAAACTATCATCATGAACAACAGTGGCATTTACAGAAATTTTATAAAAACTAACAATATGATACGTTCTTTGAGCAGTGACGAAGATCTTAAAGAAAAAGGCTTCCCTCATCTTCTAATCAACTTTTTCGACGCAAAGTGGCTATACGAACGAGGAATTCTCGCTCCTTCAAACAAATTTGTCAATGCCACTAACGAGGGAGTTAGCCATCTTCTTCCAGGTGAGGAAGAGCTGTACATCTCATTCGACACGATGGTTGATCCTTCAGATTGTGTTAATTATCCAGTGTAATTCCTGGATAGTTTGTAAATATCTGGCGTTCCATCGTACAAATTGATTCTGATGGTTGGTGCACCGATTATGCTAATGAGAAATCTCGATGCACCATGGCCATGCAATGGCACTAGGCTAACTGTCAAGCGGCTGATGTCATATTTGATAGATGGCACAATTATGGCCGGTTGTGCAAAACGGGAAACTGTTTATATCGTCCGCATTCCTATCGTACCATCTGATACTACGTTCAATTTCCGACGACTTCAATTTCCACTGAGGGTTTGCTTTGATATGTCCATCAACAATCGCTAAGTTCAAACCTCCAAGGTGGCTGGAATTCACCAGCAAGAATCGTGTTTAACCCACGGACTTCATCCATTATGACTTAGTCATTCTAATTATCATGATTTTCATGAACAGCCTATATTTACTTTTAGTTGATTGCGCAGACTTCTGACATCCTCATAATGGTTTTTCATCTCTACTTTCTCCACAATTACTCCTTCCGGGCATACAAGTATTGTACATCGAGTCAAAGCGACCTCAGCAATGCCGTGCTATTCACCTTAAACTTCATGATTCTAAGAGTTTCCCATATACAGCACACATGCACTTAGCCTACATAAGGGACATTAATGGGCAAGGGAGTTTCAAGGCGAAGCCGGGACTTATAGAAAATGCCTAAGGAGTTTTTTTACTGTCTTCCCACTTCTGGCAGCGCCACATGTTCTGCATCATAGCTATGTACAACGAGGGAGTTCAAAGGTATCTACCTTTATTTCCCTAATAAAGCTGAAGTAAACTGAACATAATGATTTAAAGAGGTTCTCACATACGGTTTGCTTACCTTAGGGACAACAACATGTAAGGAAGCCCAAGGCAAAGCCGGGCTTCCACGCTAGTAATTAATATAAATGGAATTGTGGGTGCACACGAGGGCTAATTCACGAGAAATCCAACTTAGATACTAGACAAAAGCCGTTGCCACATGCCTTGTTTACTCCTTTCGGCCATCATTTTGCATTATTTGTTTTGTGGTTCATGATCGTCAGATCGGCATGATACACTGAAAATGTCAAACAACCCGAAAGGAATAGCTGGAGATAAATGCCTGCTATACGACTGTCTATTTTACGCACTGTATAGCGGTCATAACTTTGGCTGCTAATGGTTGAAATCCTCCGAATGGCTGCCTGCTTCTGCTTCTTAAACCCAGGTGCTGAAGATATGCGGGAAATAAAATGCAAAATAACCCCCAATCGATTAACTTTTGAGAAGACGATGGCTTCTCAATTACTTCCTGGGACTCGCATGTTCTCTTGTAGTGGTGATCAACTTTTGTGGATTGAACGCACATGCCAACATGCAGCTAAGTAAGACTTCTGATATTACGCATGTGCAGGATATTTGCTCCCCCACACACCCAGCATGCTTCAAGTATTAACCAAGGTTACTTTTCCTGTCTGAAGCATTCTGAAGGCAGTGACCGTTCGAATATTCCCTCAACGTTCACTTTGCACTTGCTCCTCTATGAAATTCAGCTATAACTGTTAATCTAAAATGTCTAGAAGTGATTACCAAAGGCTCTGGCGTAGACTGTTACTGAACCGAGATTATCCGGCTAGTGTCCATTTGCGCTGAACCTATCCCTTGAAGGGATTCAGTTTTCGGAAAGGAATCAAACCGTATCCATTCTGCAGAAATTGGTATTGCTATTAGCACACCCATACGGGAAGAGAGATCTGACATTGTAAATGGATATGTATGAACTAGAGGTCCAGGCCTATGTCATCACGCCTGAAACTACGTGACTGGAGTGAAGTGGCATGTGATACGAAGACCTACCATAGCATATTCGATCTTTATTTGTACTATGCTATAGTATGTTGTTCAACCTTCAAGAAATAGTGATCAGAGTTCGTTTCCTCAATTAGGACGAGAATGTCTTTGTAGGTTAGTGGCAAGTGCTTTGTATCTCTCATGAGAAATGCAGTAACATTTTTTATGGATCAGCACCTCGAAGGTTATGCCGAATCCAGGTTATCATCGAGTTAAATGGTAAAAAATCATTTAGACACTGTGTAAGCAGTCAACTGAAAAACAAAGTCTGGACATTGTGCTATGGAATGTAGAGAAGATTCCTATTCCCGCCAAAATTTTTCAATACGTCTAATGTTAATAATAATAATATCCGAAAATACCAAAAAGGATTGTTTTATACGAAGGGGGAACAAAAGAATTTTTGAACGTATGAGTACAGATGACACGAATTATTCCTCTGAGAAGAGGGTTACTCAGGGCATTGTGACCCATGCAGGACAACAAGCATACAAAGGGAACCCTCATTATTCCCCCTCAAGTTATAATACAATGAACAATGTTATAATAGAAAAAAGATTATGTTTCATAGGGATAGGACTTAACCCTGTTCGATGACATCCTCGATTAATTTGCTACCATATTACACCTGTGCATACGATAGACAAGGTTACATATGCGGGAGTTCTTAGTGTCTGTCGACGTGGCCAGAACGTGGAGTGCGCTCTCCACAGACGTTGTGACCCCAATATCCATGGAAAGATTCAAAATAAACTTTGACGAATTTACGCTCTATGGGGATCCAGAGCGATGAGAGATTGAAGACAAACCTATGGCTTTCATGCCAGTTTCCATACTATTATGGTACTACTTAAACGATCCCAAAATGCATGATTTCTGCAAACGTTGTACCCATTTTTACGTCTTAACTAGAATTATTGTAAATTCATGCATATTGATAATCATAAACGAAAGGAAAACTAAAGCTGCCAAAAGTGAATATGATCTGCAACGTAGTCGTTCCTTATTCAGAGCTCAACGATTAATCTAAAATAAGAATGGCAGGAATACAAGCATTGCCAATAATATTCCCGCATTTCATTGAACGTGTATTTATTTAGAACAGACCCATAGATGAGCACTTTTGGTCCCGTTACTGCTATTCATTCGCACCCATAGCGTTAGCTAAGCACATAACAATAGAAGTATGTCAATCGTTAGCGAGGAAATGATTTTATGAGCCATTATCTCCGGATTGAAACACGTAAAATTGTATCACCATCCATCTTCAAGGAAAAGATAATCATATAAAAAGTAAAATATAACTGTTGCTCCAGAGAGATGGCTCAAATATTTGTAATGATTCTACGTAAGTCACATGCGGTTTGCTTCACAGCCATTAGAAACATACTTCAACACATTAAGCTAACCGGATGTGGGATAGGAATGCTACGCACTTGTAAAAGAAAGGTAGGGTCTACTTAATGGTGATCGATTTAGAATTATATCATGAAAGGCTGGAAAAATGACGTCTTGTGAACTATGTAATGTCGGCATTTGTCCTCTCGTGGAATATAGCTTGCAGTAACGGGTGATAATACTAATCAATTTAAGAAATCCTTTGATATCAATTGATGCAAGAAAAGGCACAAAATCTCACACAACACACTTTCTTCAATACTGGGACTTATTTCTTCCTCCTTATTGTTACAATTGCTCAATGAATAACCACTATCTACTATTGATTACTTTGGACAAGGGTCACTGTAAAGATTGCGATTCTCACTTACAAAAGTTGGAAAGTAATGATGTTGTTGAAAAACTTTTTGAGTTTCCTTGATTAGTTCTTGCGACGCAGATAACATCAATCATTTTGAATCAATCCGATTTCCGAATCCTTTGCGTTTTTATTTGCTATATTGCTGGCGCTTCTTTTTACATCTGTAAATTAGCCAATCAGAACTTAGTCAAAAGTCTCCCTATCCGTCGGGGTTTTTATGTGGACGGTTTTTCACACTTCTTGCTTTTTTGTACGCATTATCCTTGGTTTTCATTAGTGTACCAATTGACAAAAGTGGCGGCGCGTACCTGCTTCTTAGTGATTACTAATGTCATGTTGCTAAAGTGTCGACGCTGTACAATACTTTGTCAAATGCTTCCGTACATCACCATTGTAGACATGAACTCTCGTAAACAATTATGATTTGGCTGCTTGCTGAACCTCTTACGCCAATTAAGACCACCAAAATTTCGCATTTTTTGGACATTCACTGCCCTGATATTATTTTCTCACTCTGAACATGACGAGGATGATGAGAACTTTATTTTGATGATAATATCAAACTTTCAGCAAAAAATGGCTCCATTCATGGAGAGCAAGAACTAAAGTAATTTAAAGGGTCCAAAAACTCAAGAGTAAACCGTCAAAGATCACAGAAAACTCAAAGTAAGTAGTCGGCACGGTTACCACATCAGTTATGGAGTCAGGTCGGCCTTCAGCTTCTCAAGTTCCGTTTCTTCACACGTGAGGAAGCGTGCTAAGAATGGGAGTATCGAGTTCTGGTAGGCTGATGTACTACATGTCATATGTCGGAAGTTTCGGCGCATCGTACCAGAAGACTTCGCAGCCATTAGTTCGGAGTGGAGAGGGTGAGCGTCATCACTAAGAGTACGGTCAACGAAATTCTTGACCGATTTGAAATGTCGCTGAATTATAAGGTCAGCTAAAAAAAGCATAGGAATATATTCGTCTCAAACCTTTGACCATGAAGGCATATCAAAGACCTCTCACGATCGGAATCCTGTTCATATCGGATCGAGTAGCTGAGGTTGTGAAATGTATGACTGGCCCTGTTGAACTAAAGGGCGATTTCACTGGTAGCCTTGGTGAAATCCATACAGTGTAGCAGCCGAAGACGTTGATATTGGTACACACACGATCTGATAAAAACCTGACGACCTTTCAGTCAGTGGGAGTTCTGAACACGGACGATAAGCGCCATACGAAGCATAAAAATGTCTTGATGAAAGTTTAAAGGCGTTTGCTTGTATTTCCCTTAGAAGACATGACTTGACTTGAAAAGACGGAACGAATGTATGGACAATCATTTACTGGTAAAAATGTATGCATAAATACTAAGCGAATAATCTATAACAGAAGAAGTCGTTACACGGATAAAGGTCCCAGCTGGAGTAGGGGTATTCTTTAATATCCGTTCGATTACCGGTGGTTAGTGTAGTGCTGGGGATAACTGCCGGGGCGGGACGTGGGAATGCCGACATAGGCCGAAGGGAAACTGTACGACAGCGACGATAGTATGTTGTGGGATGGGGACTTGTGCTGAACTATGCCGCAGCAGGTGTTAAATTTTAGAATTTATACGTTAACTTTTATGAGAATTGAGGATACGCGTTTCTTCGGTTGTAGCACATATCGTTCACGAAAATGCAAGGGTATACCACAAGAATTTCACGCATAAATAGAAGGATTCATTGAGCGTTCCTTGGTAGTAAATAATATCCTATCGAAATAGCGATATCTTGTCACCGACAGCAATAGTGATGGTAATAGATTCTGCTATATATTGACGGGCTGAGTTAGTGAAGCCCTAAAGACTCTGCGAAGTTTCTGCACCTGTGTACACCGGTTTCAATTACTGCGGATGTTTGTCTAAAGTGTCCCTTAAGCTTTAACAAAAGGCCTTTGTGTGCAGCAGTTTACATTTCATGTTGAACTGCCAGCCGTTGCAATCAATTTTCTTACCAACTATGCGCTTTGAGGCTGCCTAATTTGCAGAATTGTTGGTATATGTTAGTGCTAAACTTCTACACACACTCCCGGCTTGGACATCGTAATCGTCGCTTGTACCCTTAACGGCGACATCTGGTCAGTCACTTATCGATTTTCCTAGCGTGAAAGTGCACTGAGTGGTCTTTGCCGTCATTGCTCTCATCTAATGGACGTTCAAGAAATTGTACTTTTATTTCAGAGTGTCAGGCCAGACACTTAAAAATCCCGGTATATTGCTTACAGAGCAGTTGAAAATTTGTATTATTATGATAAAAGGCGAAAGTAAAATGATAATTTATGAAGTGGATCCGACAAAGCAAACGGAGACCGGAGTGGCCATTTCTGACTTGTAA
>JAYGXS010000002.1:47097960-47125011 GCA_036362985.1 Ligula intestinalis
CCGTCAATGGCTTGTGCGGGACATGACCAATCCATTGTAATCAGCGATGCTGGATGTATTATGCTAGACTTTGAAGTTTGAAACACCTGCGATATAGCTCGACATTATGTGAAGGGGTGTGCACTGATAAGGCATCCTTTACTCGTGAAATTGGTAGAGGCCTTGTAAGGCTACAAAATATGAAGTCAGACATATTGTATGTCCTTTCAATGGTACAATGCAGGCGTAGCTTGGTAGTATTCAGAATATCTTCACCCTTAAAGGGCTGAGATATAAAAATGGGCTTTTCGAAACTGAATGTTCCGTCATTTTTGTTCATAGGCAGTTTCTCAAACATGCTGTATATCCACGCCTAAGTAAGAGTGCTTTGAGGCAGACAGTTTCTGCATTCAACGCCTTCATAGGGCAAATGTTTCTTGCCCTTTGGAAAAGAGTGTATATCAAGTTACGTTTCAATGGTATGGGAACAAACCTAAAAAAGAAAGTAGTTTTATTTAATATTTTTCAGGCGAAGTCTTCCAAAGCCCTAGTTAATTATTTTCCTTGCGTTTCTAGATAAAACTTACTCACAGTGTTTAAAATAGCTTCCATTTTCGTTGTATAGTCCATGTGATTGAGGATGACAGCCCCACGTCTTTTGTCCGATTTAGAAACTATTATTTGTTTGAATGTTATCATGCCCCGACTATCTATCTATCTAACTATCTATAACTACCTATCACTTCATTTTCAATACAACCCCTATGTCTGTGCGTGTTTCTTTGTAAGTATAAGCACGCAAAGCCACCTGTTTCGTCTTGACTTCTCTACCTCTATATTCAACAGCCACGCGTACTTCAAACCCAGTGATAACAACTATCAAGGCAGTACGGTACTATTAGGGAAAAAATAGTAAGGGATAAACTATGCACAAATCTTAACAATGGATACACCAAGTCAAGAACGAAGGGAGTCGGCCAAATCGCCTGACTCTACACAGAGGACAACACAAGTTCAACAATAACGCCACGCAGGGCGAAACTAATCTTGAGAAAGCTTTATGTGCATTAGTGGGAGGGGGCGTGGCTCTGCTTTTATATGATTTCAGGAGGTCTTACGATTGGCCTGGAAACACCAGCGCGAGGGGGGGGGGGGGGGAGGGAAAAAAGGGGAAAAACGGGGCGGGCAGGGGGGGGGGGGACTGCAAGCGTTTGAGGTCAGCGGTGGCGACAGCTGTAATCGAACCATAGAGGGAGGGGGAGGCAATATCGAGTAGCCCTTGAAACAGTTGTCTCTTGATGCAGTGGGGGGGACGAAGGCATTTTGGGACAAGGTGATTAAAAGGCAAGAAAGCCGAACGGGTGGTGGGGACAGTATTCAAATGCCAGTTGGCCGGGGGAATAGTTTTAACACCAGTGTGCATTCGACTGGAAACAAGGAGGTCAACAGGAGCAGAATTCTTGGAGGTAGGGCTCGGGCACGTAGTTCAGAGTACGAAGGAACAGCCTTTCGTAAGAGGGCAACAATTGGAGTCGGTCTATCGGGAAGTCACTGGAAATTGACATGGAGAATTTACAATTTGTTCAACTGGAAATAACACCACCCTTATGACTTAAGTCTCGATCCGAAAGCGCTTTTCCAACACTTCATCAGCCTGTACCCGCTTTAGTTATTGGCATCTGCAACTATAGCTACTGAAATCACTGTCTGATTTGAGCTTGCATCTCCTCTGTCTGTCTTTTAGGTTGACTGGCGCTTGACCTGATAAAATGACTAGTGATCATGCATGTCAGGAATGCAAAGCGCACAGTGCCCTTGATGTCGCCTGATGAGGTTAAGGCCACCACGATGGCACGCTAGTAGCAGCTGACAGGCGTCCTCCCACAGCGTCCTCTGCAATTGTTACCAAAAAATACTGAACAGTCTGTAAAACTGCCTGGAACTCATATGAACAAGAGTGTTGCCTTTGCGGCCAATGGCGAACTTCTTATTTAGTACATTTACTCATTAAAAACTGCCCAAAATCGGTTGTTCACTCCGAACCAAAGAAAGCTTGTGAATCGGCCGCCTCCAGGAGGCCTTCAAGGCACATTGTCTTTGACCTGGGTCCCAGTTGAGCCTGGGTGGTCTGAAGAAAACCCTGGATTAGGTGGTTTTGACAACCCAGCTTCACACAGTCGAGATGAAGTCATAAATAGGAAGCTCCCCGATACCTGGCTGGTTAGTGCGTCCTTCTAACCAGTCTGAACTAGCTCAAAGTAAGGTATTTATTTATGTACTGCGGGGCCTACTATTTTTTCTGTTCCAGAATTTAGAAACAACCTTGCCTGACTTTTTTCTTCACTACAGGCATAAACTAGAGTTTTTAGCGAAGTTTTAGTCGCCTCCTTCCCTCGTTCTGTTGTGTTTCACTTCTTTGTTGACTGTCTCTGTTAGCGATGTACCAAGAGGCTCATCGTAGGCAACGTGAGTGACTTTTCAATGGAAAAAGCAAAATAAGCGTTGCCGGCACATCGCGAATTCGGCAGATGTATCCGGCAGTCTTTTTTTTGCAGCAATACACCTTAGGTTTTATCGTTGGTCATACAGAACATTCTCCACCTCATTAACCGTCGGCTGAAATCCTGAATGCTGCTTTCTATTCGAACAAATTACCTAAGTAGAGGTAATACCGATCATCATGCAGCCTATGCTTAAAATTGTTAGGGAGGTTTGACAGATTTGCTTCCTTCAGTTGACCCAATTATGAAAAACTCAGGCCGCACGGCGGGAGTCGAACCCACACAGCAGGGAAGGCTTTTGCACAGCCAACGCTCTTCTACTGACCTACGAGGCTTACCGTGAGCCGTGAATGTAATCGCACTTGCGTCGACTTACCCGCCCAACCAACTGCTCGCATGGAATTCACCATTACAGATACAGCAGGCTGACTGCTCAGACACGATTTCCCAAGCAATCCTCTAGAATCCACTAGAAAGACTGCTAGGCTCACTTAAGATATTTCAGTTCTGGCATGATGCGAGCTTCTGAACGCACTTCTGTTCGGTTGCCTGCAAGAATTACATTCTTCAAAAAATAGCTACTTCAGTAGTGTGCATTTTCCCCATTGAACTTCGATTCCCTTATAAATTCAGGTATATTTTGCAGAAAAACGCACCCATTTTGTAGGAACTAACGTCTTCTTCTGGTTTTATGCTTTAAAAAACGACCTCTTTTGAATTTAAAACGATTTCCTATTATACGTTTTTTTTCGACCGTTTATTCGTAACACATCGTATCCGTCAATTTATTAATCTTGCCTATGAGGTATAAATTACGATCCACTTTCACTGTAAGACTTCATGAGCAATATGTGAACTCGTCTTTATATCGAAGAGAAATTTGTTATTTTCCATAAGAGGAGTTAGTTGTGAAACCTCAAATTGAAGTGTAACGGCCGAAAGGGTTCAAAATGTTTCGGCAATTCAGAAACTTTTTTAAACTGAAGCATACCTTTTCTTAAAGTATAAGATTTGAAGAAGGCGTTATTGCCTACAAAATAAGTACAAAAAAGAATATGTTTGTGCATGTTTTTGCAAATATATATTTGAATTTAGAAGGGCATCAAATTTCAATGAGAAAATGTACACTACTTGAGCAGCCATTTTCGAAGAATTTACTTTTTATTAGGAGATTTTGGCAGATCTGAATAATTAAGTTGACCCGATTGTGCAAAACTCGCAGCCTCGATGGGAGTCGAACCCACACAGCAGGGAAAGCTTTTGCTGGGGATTTCATACGAGCAGTAGGTTGGACTGGTATATCAACCCAAGTGTGATTGAACTCACGGCTCATGGTGAGCCTCATAGCGTTGGCTGTGAACAGCATTCCCTGCTGTGTGAGTTTGACCTAACCAAGCCCGCGAATTTTTCATAGTTGATTCAACTGAGTATACGTTTTGAAGTCGACCGAGCAGAAGCTAGGTTACACGATAATCGGCAGTTATACCCTACGTGAGCAATTTGGTCGAATCGAAGGCTGGATTCAGGATTTCAGTCGAAATTTCATGACACAGGAAATCTACTGTTGGATCTTTCTTTATTGTGGATCTTCTCAGTGTAATTACTCGCTCCAGCCTAGCCACACCCTCTATCTGCAGAGCTGTTTATCGATTTTTCTCGCATAAATGATGTGCACTTTGCGATAGCGTTTAGTTTGGTACGAAGAAGTCGAATTTAAGGGGGTAGAAAGGTAGACGTAATTTGCGGAACAGGCTCATCGGCATGCTCAACTTTCCAACAGTTTTTTTAAGCTGTTTATTTCCAAAGCATTAACTGCATACAAAAATCGAAGACGATTTTAGGATATCTGTTTAGTTGGTCAAACTTAGGTAAGGATGGCATGCATGGCTGCTTAAACAGGACACAGGAATAGTAGCGCCCCATCCACTTGAATTAAGTGGCCTTGTACATTTCAGGAAGAATAAATATTCTCGTGCCTAACATAAACTGTCACCTGCATCTTAATCCTAGACCTACCTTACACCCAAACCCTACCGTTACCGTGAATCCTGACCCTAACCCCAATCTTAAATCTGACCCTTCTCGTAACTTGAACCTAATTTCCCTGGAATTCGGTGAAAAACCACATTTTCTGTGAGCGGTTCCTGCTCCCATGTCATGTTTAGATGGCCATACAAATCATACTAACCCAAACGTCCACCAACATGTCTTTGTCATCATAAACTAGCATTCAATCCTCAAATTGGCTTGTCAGCCCCCTACTGCCTGTACTATCGGTCACTGCGGGACTGAAATCGGCTGGTTTGACATTATCGCACATAATTAAGGTTCTGATTATTAGCTTTGGGCAGGATATTCCATCCGAAAAGTCTACTTGGTCACGTAGCCTGCTCAAGAAACTGGTCGTTGTTAAATTACCGTCTGTTAAGTTATGACGCAGTCGCGGGGAGGGGAGGGGAGGGGTTACGTAATCCTTCTGTATCATTCACGCTGCTCTTTGCAAGGGCTATACCGACACTACATTCCTCTCGCGCGGGCAAACTACTGGTCTCCGCACTTATTCTCCCAAGTTTCTGCCTAGTTCAGACCTCTCAAACACCCCAAACAAGCCGTTTGTCTAGGTCTTTACTGTGCCGGGCCCACAGATGGCCTCATTGATTTCTTTATCGATCGGCGCTCGCTGTCTCAGCTGCTCGCACCGACGGAACCCAGATGTCACGTACACGCGCATAACCACGCTCACACGCATACACGACTGCGTGTTCCTGCAACAGTTGCTTGCTGAAATTTGGGACGTAGCATGTGTATCTCTCTCTCCCTGCAATTTTTTTGCACGCAGCCATTACGTGCACAGTGGGCCGTCCTCAATGGGGTGAGCACGCGGCGAGTTCGTGTTCCTTGGAGCAATAGAAGCAGAGGTTATTTCCAGTGACCTCAGTAATACCCACGCACTTGCCCGTCTCGCTTCAGAATCGACAGTCGTTTGTATAGAGTAAACAGATTGCAAATTGCAGCCTAAACTATGCTTATATTTATTCCTAAATTGATCATCTGCGCGTCTAAAAGTTTCCCAGCGTGTATATGTGAAACCCTAAATTGTTTTTGGCATCAAATAGTTTCTGTTATTTTTCATCATGATGAGCACAGTCCAACTCTGAAAATTTGCAGTGGCTACAACTGATACTCCTTATTTATTATCTTCCTTACAGTCTATAATGCGTCAAAGAATAAGGAATGCTGTTTCACTAGCCGAAGAACGTTCAGTGGACTGTTAGAGTGAAGTGTCAGACTTTTTTACGGAAATACGAACTTACCTTGTACGAACTTCCAGGTAGATTAAGGTTAGGGTTATGGCAAAGGAGTTCGAAACCACCCGCACTACAAGTAGGGTTTCCTTATATCGTGTCTCATCACGGATTTTACTGACATCTGTTATTCCGTTGGATTTTTTTGAACACTCTTTCGCATAGCTATACGATTGTTTCAACTTAAAATACGTAACCTTTTCGATTTACCGTCATTTAGTTGGCCGGGTTACCACTGCGTTTTTCGACAGACCAATAAACACACACATTCATGGCCGGACTTGTCAGTCGTCCATAGTGTGATATGTCCTTGACAACGTCTATTTACGTCTTTTTTGTTGTTCAAAAAGGTACTTTCTCCTGAAAACATTCTCAATTTGTCTGTTTTTGTTGCCTTTTTTCGGGGTTACCATTTCAAGTCCGATCAAAATTTGGATAGTTTTATGCTTGACCTTATTTGCATCTCAGAGCCTTCCTCGGCTCCATCGGATGCTCAGTTCGGAGACTTTTTTTGTCTCCGACTAGGCTGCTCTGCCTCGACTACTTCTTTTGTGAAAATCGACCTTTAGGACTCTGTACTATTCAGTTATCGAAAGACCCCTCTTCTTGGTTATTCATATTCACTCAGAGTACTCCCGCAATTTCTTGTAACTTATCCCCAGACTCATTTTGGTCTTTGAGGAAATTTAGCGTTTGTTAGCTGGCCACAACAAGTCTGTATGTTTTACCGACTGTCTAGAAATAGGAAACCCAAATCAATTGATCATCGGGTATTTGGGCTTAAAAATACACCTGTTGATCATAATCGGGAAGTGGCGCCTCTGAGTGCCGAGAGAAAAATATTTTCCAATTCCCTTTCAACCGGCGACCTTGGTCGCCTTACAACTATCAGGCATTAAAGTTGCGAAAATTCCCTCAGAGAATTCAGCGGAGCAGTTGGCGAACATATGTAAGCTTTGGACTGGAAAAGCGGCATCCCAAGCAGTATAATTCAGTAGAAAAAGTACTTTTAGAAACGGTGGTTTGTTGGGTAAATTTTTGACACTGGCTCACCAGGTCGTCGTCAAACGGATGGGGTTTGTATAACACAGTTAATTAAATATGATGTCTAACAGAAGCTTATGTATTGGGTCGGAATAGTAGTTGGTAATCGTCATCCGCATGTGATTATGCGGCCTGTGGGGAAGAAAATAGTTGCCATACGTATGTAATTATTCAGTCGGTTGGGAATTAATTGTCGACCGCATCTAATTTTGCGGTCGGTGGTGGCTGGTTTTCTGGTTCCTCTAGTTCAGGTAGGCTGCCGTCTCTTCCATGCTTCCCTGAGGTTGGTGTACATCGCGTCCAGTTCGACGTAACTGTTGATGTACGATTCGTCGGAGCTCATGGCTTCTACAAACTCGCAGCCTCTCTTGTATGGACAAAAGCCAACAATGCAAGTTTTGTCACATGCAAATTGGTGTCTTGTTTAAAATGTGTGCGTGGCGACTTTGGACAAGTAAGCTTTCTCCTCCCCACCGCGTATCTCGCCTTCTTTTATCGACCCCTCCCCCCCCCCTTATTCTCACGACTTCCTTGTATGCAAAGAAGAACATTATTGACCACATTTTTTAACATGTACTGGCCCGATGAAAATTTATCCAAAGCTAACCCATGCTCAGGCATTAATTAGAAAATATTTCTGCCAAAGAAGAAGGGCCACCCTTAACTTGGTGACTATCCTCCACCGACTATACCGTCATCTAGTAGTCGGAGGTTTCCACTTCATACTTGTTAATGCTCCTGCCTTTTTATTACTTGTCGCTATGCCGTCGCTCTAAGTTAGCCTTCTGCGTAAATGGGGCTATCTGCGTTCTTTTCAGGAATCTGAACCGCCACTTCCAAAAAACATTTCCTCCGTGCCTTCAAGGTGAACAACGCCAGTGCAGACCCGTACTAAATCTTTTAAACTCGAGCGAGTCTTTCAGTGTCAAAAGCCACGTCCCTATTAGTCCCTAAATACTTTTCATCTCATCCGTAGTTATGCGACCATAAGCACTGAACGTTAAGTTGAACTACTGTGCGTAAGGCCAATTACTAGTTACACACCCATGTTCCGTGCTATTTTTTATTCCGCCCTACTCATCCATTCCTCAGTAGCATTTGCGGAAATAACCTTTATTTCATTCAACATGTTCAAAAGCTTTACTCGCAGTCGCTTTGGGCTTATTTTAGCTTTATCTCTGAACTATTCATTTTTTTCTGAAGCTTTGTAATTGTTCTTGCTCTTACCAATGCCGTTTGTATTAAACTTCAAGTAACCCAAGGCGTTCATATATTCATACCGAAAAGCGTAGATATCATCCCTCTGTTTCTTTTTGGCTTCTGTGCTTCCTTCTACGTGTGCTAGTGCACTTTACGAGGCCCAGGTGTCGACCACTTTCCGAGTTCATGGTTTAGTCGCTTCCTGTTCTTTCAAATTCGACACTATTAGGCCCTCCGAAGAAGTTTTTCGGGGCCTTTTGTCCAGCACATGTTGGCTCAATACATCGCCCCTCTTTTTATCGCCTCAATCCCCTTAAACGCAAGAAAACCAACCACCGGCAAGGTCAAGGTGTTTGGAGCAGTTGCCAAGTGGCCATCTGTTTCGCACTTTTCTAATAGCGCCCCCCCCCATCGCCTTCTTCCCAATTGATCTCAGGCCCTGTGGGAATTCATCCCCCCCCCCTATCAGATTTTAAAAGCAGTGTCCAAAGCCCACCCAACATATTGTACAGCGACGAAGCAGGAACCGCTAACTTTCGGACAGCTTCGTCCCCCTCCCCGTCAGCCCCTGATAGGACTTCACTATAACCTCTGCACGTTCTAAGCCCTCTCTCTCTCATACTTACTGTTTATTGAATGTTTAAGATTTTTAAAATTTACCCTCCCTTATATTTATGCAAAAGCCTGATTATAAATAATCGAGAGCGTGCTTTCGTCAAATTTACTTATTTGCGCTAGACACGAATTTGTGGTATTAAGTCCTCCTGGCTGATACATTCCACGAGTCAAACAAGCTTCTCCCTCCCTCCTCTCTTACTATAAACCCCTGGACTCCCAATTTTTTAATGATTCTAATAGCTGGCACCACACTGTGTGATTTTTTTCTGGCTCCGCTCAAGATCACTTCTCTCCGTATGCAAAAGCTGTTGCTAGGTCATGCACGTTTTTGCGCGAATCAAGTGTTTATTTGTACAAGTCTGACTTCGGCCTCCTGACTAACGGTGGGCGAACTGTGACTTTCAAACACCACGGAGCTCATTCACATGTAAAAAGGATTGCACTTCATTCATTATGGAAAACTGTTTGTATTAAAAAAAGGCGTTTCTTCTCTATGTACAGGTCAATGTGGGAAAGAATCCACCAACTGGAGTTGGAAAAGGAACGAAGCCTGGCTCAGAAAAAGGCGAAGTTGGACAGCGCCGTCGTCCGCAAGCAGGACGCCCCCGCCAATGGCGCTACCACTGTCCACTGCCCTTCCATTAAGAAGGAGGAAGGAGGGACAGGTGGCGAGAGCGATGATGATGACAGTGATGGCAGCGATCTTGAAGAGCTGGACAACTTCCGATGCAAATCGGGCGTCCGATAACGTCTCCAGCAGCCTCGCTTATTATTGCACATTTCTTCTGCCTTCTTCTGGCGCGTGTATAGCTGGTGGACATTGTTGTGGTCTCTATTTACAGAGAGAGAGAGAGAGTAAAAATATTGCACACATTTTCTCCTTGTCTTTCACTTCTTTCATCGGCCTTTCATACCGCCGAACCGGGTGTCCTCGGGGCAACTGACGGAACCCAGGATGCCATTGCGTCGTTCGACAGGTCGCAGCAAGTGAAGGCGTCGTTCGCTGTTGGCTGCCGAGACTAGACACTCCGCGAGCTTTATGAGGGAGCCCCCGTTTGCGGAGAAACTGCTAAGCAGTTGGGGTTTCGCCATTCGCCAGCCGGGGTTCTCAGCCGTGATGATTAGGACTCCGTCCTTGCAGGAGAAAAATATGAATAATATGAAGGATGAAGTTCTTGTACGAACGCTCTGAACTATAGTAATAAAAAAACGGTATTTGCATTGGGTGCTTACGGTAGGGTCAGATGAGTCGTTACCAACTGCAGGTTGGGGTCTGCTGATGAGGCCGTACTAATAAGCGTCCGTTGGGCGACCTTGCTGTTTAATTACTTCGTGGGGCCTATGCGATTGTGATTGTCAGGTTTGCGCTGCAGTTTGACTATTTTAGACGAACACTTGCAATTGGATTTGGTGTCCTAATGTAAACAGTAAGAATGACTTCGGACCTTAGCGAACATGTACTAGCTGTAATTCTTGTTGACATTTGGAGGTTGGGTGTGCCTCCATGCTCGTCTTAAACACATTTTTTACCTCAGCAGGTTTGTGTACCTGTCAGCCTCCGTAATACCGGTTTCGGGTTCTGTTTGCTTTTTGTTAACGGGCCTGGTCACGCATCGACCCAGTCGGTGGTGGATATGCAAATCTGGTGTGCCTACTATGCATGCTTTTGCATATGAACACTGTACATGTGGCACCAGAACTCACCTTTTCGAGGAGTTTACGTATCCGTTCAATACGTCGGAGGGTGGGAGAGAAGTCTATGGCGAGACTGATAGAGAAGTGGTCGCTCGAGGTTTTTACGCGTTCGATGAGGTATTCCTCGTAAACAGATTCGTCCCATTCCACAATAAGGGGCTTCGTGACAGTGGTCTTGTCATTGTAGAGTCGCGTAATCTGTAAGTCCGAAAGAAAGGGGTTAAATGGATGACCATTTGCAACAGTCTGGATAATTACAATTAAATATTGCAGAACACTGAGTACCCCAGCGTATCCTCGCATACTATTCAAAACTAGGCATGACCTAGATTCTGGACTAAATTAAAGAGTCCATCTTTCCGGTCGCTGCTCGAGGAAAATAGTCAAAGTTTGGTACTCGGAGAGCACCTAGCTTAACTTCTTTGCGAATTTACCTGAGATTATGTGCGCTTCGGATGCATTTAATTCGGCTTCAAATTACGGGTTATGAGGCTGTAATGTATAGAAAGCTAGCCTATTTCGAATAGTCTCGGAAGTGGAATGAAGGACTTCACCTCCCCCACCCCTCCTTACACATGCATCATTTTTAGAACATGCCTTGCTAACTACTGTACTTTATCAGATCTCACGAGGCAAAAGAAGCCGCGGTTGCGTTTTGATTATGTTAAACCTAGGATTTTCTACAAGCTAGCAGGAAAGTATGAAAAGGTAAGCGTATCTGTGTTTGGGGATACCACGTACGTTGTTAGTAGCCACAATGATATGCTCAAGTAGTTCTGGTCGATTGCCGAGTGAGGCCAGACAGGGTTCCAGTTCTCCCAGTCGCCCACACAGAAGGACCTTTTTAGTGTGTTCTAAAATAAAGACACAAGACCGGTAAAGAAAAAATTGCTCCGCTTAGTTGCACAGAAGCGGCCAGAACGGTTTTTTTAACAGGGAACGTGCGCTTAAGGTCGCTATCTATTAACTTCAGGACCAAAGGCTGCAGTATAGAAGTCTCCCCCGGACTATCAAGCAAATCGTTCTCTGTATACAATAAACTTATGAAATATTGCGTATCTGCGTAGGTTACTGAAGGGCGTTCACGCCCTGTCAGCAGTGTTCTACGACAAGAAGCAAACAACTGAAAATACTAAAATGCGAACGGCCTATTCTTTCTATATGATACAAAAATTCTCAGTCACTAACCAAGGAATTGCAACTATATTTTCAGAACAATGTTGTGAACACTGGTTAAATATCAAACTTGTTAACTTGATTTAAGTAGTTTTGTGATATAGATGGTTCCAGAATATGCATGCAGTTGACTTATCCGAGCCCTTGGTTGGTCTGCTTCATATTCATATATTAACTTTTTTAGACTCAATACTATATCAATATATGAATGCAAAAAATAGGTAGGTTAAGGCCAAGTATCGAGGAACACCACATACCTTTGTTTTCGGAAAGACACGATATAATTTTTTCGCAAACAAATGTAAGTTCTTCCGAGGTGTGTCTAATGGAATTGCAAGGGAATTCGTTCATTGTGAGTATAGCTTGCTCAAAACACGTTTACTTGGTTTGCCAGGGATGTACATGAATCTTCTTTGCATCTGTGCCGTTTATATTGATGAGCGGTGTAGCCTTGAGCGGCACGCGGCACCCAATTAAATCCTACACAGTCTTCATTTATTGCTGTGTGGCGCCTCCTATTGGGTCCCGCGCGCTCACCGCACTAGGTCGTCTCAAGGCCAGTCGATGGCCGTGACATGCGATGACAAATGGTAATAGTTGGAAGTGTCATGCACGCCGAGTAAGGCCACATGCGGTGAACCGAGGATGGATGCACTTTGGTTTTGCGTGATCACCTTCACTCGATGCGTGAACATTGCGTGCCTGCTGCACAGGCTCGCGTCAACATTGGGCGTGCTCAGTGTGCGACGCGTAATCATATGGCGCGTAACACACAGAGGGGGGTGTGTGTGTGTGTTTGTGTGTGCGTACGCGCAGTCTGTTCCACCATCGGACAACGCCCCCAAGAACAAGAGTGTCTAAGTAATAGTGTTCTCTGGTGCCTGTTCTAGTCTTTTTTTTCATATTTTCACCTGTTGCCTCCCCCAACGCTTCGAGACAAACATAATTTGGAGTTACAAGTGTGAGAACGCAACCATCGGGTTTACTTGGACCTGGAACCAGCAAAATTTGGGGCGATTGGATGCAAGGCATTACGTGCATAGTCCGTAAGGATTTTTTGCCTGCTGAATGTAAATGCTGCCAAAGGAGTCTCCGTTTTTCTGAGGCCATTACGTGTGCTGGGTGCCAGTTGAATTTTTTCTGGAAAATACTGCCGTTCATCCAGAAAGTACCTTATCCTCTCGATCCTCAAGGGATTTGATTAACATATTCTTGAGTTACTCAATAGATTTGCTCAAAGAATCTTTTAGTAACCAAGCATTTGAGAGTTTGGTACTACAGTTAAGGCTTGTACATCTTAGAAGTCAGTTTATGGCAAACAATTGTTTTCAGCAACTCTTCATCAGACCAAACTTTTGCAAGGGAAATTAACGCTGTACATAACAATTAAAGTTTGAATAGGTAGAAGAATCAATAACTATCTAACACGGGCGCTGATTGGCCAACGCGGACTATGTCAGCGTGTTGGTTGAAGGACTATCGCTAGTTGGTAGGGACGAAATCCTATCGCCACCTGGTGTTCGTTTAGGACATGGAAGTGAAAGAGCTTGTGTCAGAGTCTTCTGACAGCACAGCACGGGATTTGCTAGCCTTATAGCTACTGCTTCAGCTGTTGCAAGCATCCGTTGGCGTAGGTCTTTGGAAAAATTAGATGGTGTCTTGTAGACAACCTGACAGGCTTCGTTAGTATCGACTCGATGGTTCGTATCCACAAGATGTGCGAAAATAGCACTCGAGATCGATCTAGTTTCACCTTCACTTAGCCAGGTTGGTATGTGGCGATGGGCTCACCACTTGGCCCCTTTCTTGCAAATGTCATTATGGGCAAGATCGAGAAAACGAGTCTAAGGGACACCATCAACGACCTTACATTCTACGGTCGATATGTAGACGATATCTTCTGTTTGACAGACTATAACGCTGAAATTGACGCCTTGGTCACGAAGTTTAACAGCACTCACCCACCGCTCAAATTTTCTGCTGAGACTGAAGTGAACGATAAAATTGCGTTTCTCGATGTTTTTCTGTCAAGGCAAGATGATGGATCTATCCTACGCAGGGTTTTCCGAAAAAAAAACCTAGATAGAACAATACACTACCTTCCACAGTTTTGTTCGCCTCAATATAAAGCGAAACGTGGTCCAGGGATTAGCAGTTAGAATACGACAGATCTGTTCTCCTGAAACTATTGAAGCAGAACTCCAACAGCTGCAGCATAAAATAATCGAAAATGGATACCCGGAAAGGTTCATCCTCAGAAATATTGGCGAGCGCGCCAAAAAGCCTGTCACCTTAACTGCAGAAAAGAAAGACGTGTTCTTAAGACTGCCTTTCTTAGGCGATGCAACCAGCGAGCTGGTCAGACGACGCATGAGGATTGCAATCACAAACGCTTTCCCAGGGGCGAACTGACGGATACTCTTCACGAACTCTCCCCTCCGAAGATTGGGAGGTAAAAACCAACTCCCTTTGAAGGCCACATCCATGTGTATTTTCTCTTTCACTTGCTCCTGTGGAACGGGATACATCGGCCGTACAACGAGGCGTCTGGTAAAGAGGGTACGTAAGCACATACCAACCTGGCTGAGTGAAGGTGAAACTAGATCGATCTCGAGTGCTATTTTCGCACATCTTGTGGATACGAACCATCGAGTCGATACTAACGAAGCCTGTAAGGTTGTCTACAAGACACCATCTAATTTTTCCAAAGACCTACGCCAACGGATGCTTGCAACAGCCGAAGCAGTAGCTATAAGGCAAGCAAATCCCGTGCTGTGCTGTCAGAAGACTCTGACACAAGCTCTTTCACTTCCATGTCCTAAACGAACACCAGGTGGCGATAGGATTTCGTCCCTACCAACTAGCGATAGTCCTTCAACCAACACGCTGACATAGTCCGCGTTGGCCAATCAGCGCCCGTGTTAGATAGTTATTGATTCTTCTACCTATTCAAACTTTAATTGTTATGTACAGCGTTAATTTCCCTTGCAAAAGTTTGGTCTGATGAAGAGTTGCTGAAAACAATTGTTTGCTATAAACTGACTTCTAATATTAGCCATGGGAATATTTACGGAACTTGTAGATCTGTTAAAAGGTCTATAAAACGCAAATAATCTGATTACATTTGTTTTTGTAGTGCAGAAACGAGCACTTATAGGTTTTTATCACTAACATATATCACAGTTCAACATACGCTAGTGATGCCGACCACTGGGGAGTCTGACTTGCAATGCATCTATCGCACTCGCGCTTCTCTCACCCTCAATGCATACATTAAAGCAATTGAATGCGTAGTTTCACTTATAGATGCTCGACTGATGAATAAGCATAGGAACTGACTCCATGTTTACTTAGCATGAGTTAAATTGATCAAATACATGTCTATTGCACGCAAATCAGTCCCGGGTACAATGGGCCTCTGTTACTGCATTGACCGTTGCCAACCTTCCGAAGGGTAGATTATCCCTTGCAGTGCAAAACGGCAATTACTTAGCATCCATTCCTCCTCTAGAAATGCAATTAGCGGGATTGGTCCTTGTTTTTTTCAATTTTCGTGATCATCCGAATATTCGTCCTCTCGGCTATCAACACAAATTTCGTCAGTCAGAATCAATGGAGACAATTTCGATACCAAAAAGGGCTGTTTTCCGCAGTATCTGTTTTACACTCGCTTCCCAAGTCCATCCTGTACGAATGGCGAAACAAAGTCAAAGGAATTGAAGCTGGGCCTTTATACAGATAACAATAAGGCTAAAAACCCGCCTACGCGTGTCACGCACGTTTTTCCCCATAATTTCACGCAACCCGGTCTTCGAAGAAGAAGAAGGAGGATTATCTAGTGCCATTAAAAACATAGTAGAAGGGGAACATTGCACCCAAGCAGTAAATCCTCTCTAAAGACCGAGTCATCCCGCTAGCGGATAACTTTCCAAACTACAAATATAAATGTGTCATGAGAGTTTCATAGTGCCCTTATTTGTCGACAGTAGGTAAATTAAGTACTTTTCCCCATAGCTTTCCCTCTGCGACAGTTGTCTGTACGAGCAAAACCAACTGCGCAAGGAACGTGGGCTGCCGTAAAGCTCCATTTCAACGCAAGGACTCGTATCTCACAGAAATGAAGCTATCATAGGAGCCACATTTAGATCGGTCCATTTTTCGTTAGCCAATAGTACAAAACACTACTTGTGACCCTTCAAATTATACATCCCGCCATTCTTTATTGAATTTGGAACGACTTAAAAACGAATCAAGGGAACTCCGATGGGCTCTCCATTCTCCGGTTTAATAGCAGAATTGGTCCTGCAAGAGCTGGAAAAGATCACCTTCACCCAACAGCCCCCGACCTTTTGGCGCCGTTAAGTTGACGACACGTTCGTTATCATCAAAAGGAACATGCTGCAGAGTTTCCATGCTCTTCTCAACTCGATCTTCCCAGATATACAATTCATATGGGAAGAAGAAAAGGATCAGCAGCTTCCCTTCCTCGACGTACTTGTCATGCGAAAGCCCGACTGCAACATAGAAATGAGGGTCGATGGAAAGGCAACAAACACCACACAGCTTCGTAGTTTTCACAGCAACCATCCGACGGCTCACAAACGTTACTGTGTGAGAACGCTGTTCGAACGAATCCAGCCGCACTGCAGTAACCCGGAAGAAAGAGCACGTGAGGCCCGACATATACGCGACCATTTTATGCAGAATGGCTATCCTAAAGCCTTCATAAGCCGATGCCTACGTGCCCGCCCTCCAAGGACCCAAGCAGAACCACTACCCCATGATTTGGCACACGCTGCGATTCATCAAAGACGTGTCGGAAGCGACCGAGCGTATTGCCGCGGGTAAAGGCGTTGGAATCACACATCTTCCCAAGGCTACAATGCGCAGCCGGGTCATGAGGATCAAGGATCGACTAAATCCCAATGAGCAGTCAGGTGTAGTGTATCGCATACCATGTCTAAACTGTTCTCTAAATTACACGGGACAGACTGGACGCATACTGGGTTCGCGCTTACACGAGCACAAGTTGGCTCTTCGACGGGGTAATAACTCTTTGCAAGTGGCCGCTCTCACCTACCAGACGGGTCGCGAGTTCAAATTCACAGCTGCGAGGATAATTGCCCACGCAAGCAGCAAGACGGGCCGAGGATTTATTGAAGCCTGGGCGTCGGATGACAACTCAGTTAACCGATACATCGAGCTTGCGCCCTCATATGCTGCCCTGCGCAGGTATCTCTAGACTCATGGCACTGGTGGTCCTGTCCCTCCCTCGCTTCCTCGCTCCCTCCCCCCTTCCCTATGACTTATGATTGACCTTTCCCTATACAATATTGCTTGTTTTCTTTGACGATTTTATTTCTGCAAATATTCCCACCCACCACGCCGATCTCGCCCGCTAGCGAGACGACGGCCAAACCACACAATTATTGATTTTCTACCCGTTCAAATTTTAGCTGTTTTGTGCACACGCCAGAACTAGCTACCTCATTTGCTGCTTTTCTCTTCGCTGATGATGGGCTCCTGAAGGAGCTCGAAAGCTCAGGCTACTAAAATACTAATTCCAGTGTACGGTAATTCTTCTTCTTCTTAAAATATTCACGTTCCTGAGATGCGTACATTCGCCTCAATTCGCAAGTGAATTTTATCACGATAGAACTGCCCATTCTCGTGAAATAAATTTTCCTCTTAAAAGTGGATTTCTCAAAGAAAACCTGCGGCCCGTGCCATGATATTCTTGCAAACGTCCACGACTTATCTGTCGCTCGCTAGTCTTTTGCCTTTCTTTTTAGTCCGCAGAAATTTGTGTTCATCTCTTGGCGCCAATGGTTTGTCGGTCCTATGTTATCTGAATATCTGCCGCCTCGCATTTGCCCCTCAACGGGCCACGTGGTAGATGCGCTTGACCAACGCGGAAGTTAGATGAGGGCACGGGAGTTGTTATGTGGGTTGTGCTCCCATACGAAATGCCCAACATGAAGGGGGCGTTGGTGGCACGCGTAGATACAGGCTCACGCCGCGCCAGCCACCTGCACCCGAGCCCACCTTCGAACTTCTTGACTCTGTCTCGACACCAGGCTAAGTTGGATGAAGTAAGAGAGAGTGAGAAAGATAGAGAGCGGTAGATGTAGCGCAAGTCTACTATCACTTAAAACTAATTCATGTGTAAGTCACAGTCCTTGCACTCAAGTCCGACCCTTATCCAAAGGCATGGGCATTAGAAGACAACCCCTTCCCCTCTCTTTAGCCACCACTGCTATCGTGTCTTGACAGATCAGACTATTTTAGACCTATGTGGGGTGAGGAATGTGCTAAACTGCTTTGTGGAAGGACGTTCAAGTAGTGGCTTCCTCGTCTTTCCTCCTATTTAGCCGTGCTCTGTACGAGTCTGTTGACAGACTAGGCATGAGATTTAGCTTGTTGGCTAGCGTGAGTCAAAGTCCGTGACTACCATTTATCACAAGCAAACTGACAGTCGCAATACCCATTTCCTTATTAGTGATGCTGATGTTCTTGTCAGTAGGATCTATGCATGTTTTGTGAACACTGCCATATTTGAATGAAGAGACGACCGATAAAGACATACTGCAAACATTGCAGATTCGCCTACAGAAGCATAAAACTGGCGGTTCGGAGGCTAGAACCGAAATCGCAGCTTGCAATCTATATTGGAGAGACTGGCCATATTTTTTAAATTCAAAGAATGACAATTTGACGCCAAAGCACATCCAAGGCTCGAAACAAGAAATTCAGATGCTAGCTCTGGCAATTGGTATCTAGTCCATCCTGCGGCTTATGAAGTCCTGCGTCAGTACGTGCCTAACAACCAGGACAAGAAGGTCACACCGAGCGTAAGCAATGTGAGCGAAGACGGTATTGAGAGCGAGCCAGCCAACAAGAAAAATATCAGTCACTCGACAGGGCTGGCAGGTTTGACCACTTGGTCGACACTCTGATCAATTCATAAGCAGAAGATGCGATCACTGGAACGAGAGTTTTTTGCCTGATGTTTCGGATTCCCTCGGGAATCCTTAATCATAGGGGATGATGACATAGTCGTGATCATGCGCAGATGGTGGTCAATCAATCTGATCAATCTAGACGGTAAAGTTTATGACACTGGAAGGCCGGCAGAACTTTCCGAAACGCGGTTAGAAGCCAAATCCGTTTCATGCCGCGAATAAACATGCAGGTAAAAGGGCATGGGTTTTGAGGGGAGGAAGTGAGGGGTCGTTGTGTATGCGCATGTGATCCAGTCGTATTGTTAGAGGTTTGTGGGTGTATTACCAGATCCACAAATAGTCAAATATTACGGTCACATTGGAAACAAATTAGCACTGTAGCTGCACTCTGGTGATTGCCCCTTATGCTCTGGCGGCGCCTTACAGGTTAATCTAGCCAAAAAAATTCCTCCAGGACAGCAGCATGATAGGACAGAAGTGGTAAGTGGAAGAGGTTTCTTCAATGAGCGTTGTGTTTTGCTGCACTTTAAAAAACTAGGTAGGTTGGTACTGTATTGGAAACGAAGGTCGAGGTAGATCCAGAAGGGAAACTAAAAGGGGAACACGTGCACGGAGTCAGGAAGTTGGTGGTGATGCAGTTTCGTATTCTGGTGCGTCTGCGTTCGAGTTCTGTCCTTGTATTTGGTCAACCAGACAGCCTAGAAAGCCTAGTAGCTGTCACCAGCCAGCACTAAACAACTCCAGGTTTTGCAACCCTTGGGGCTTGAACACGCGACTTGCTGGTTCAAAGCCCAATACACTAAACAATGAGTTACGGACTCGTTGTCCTGTCGCTTACGTACAGATATATATTACCAATAATTGAAGGTCACTCGCAGATCGCGGCACAGAGCACGCTCGCCTTGTTGTACTTTCGATCTCACTGGATTATTAGCTATCGAAAAATTGGAGTTGTAAGATCTAATGACTAACATATGGCAGGCCCTCGTATCCGCAAAGGTACAAGCTATTGGGTAAGCTAGGTAAGCAATTGATTTATTCGCAACCTTGAACACTCTGATATAGGCTGTTTACCTCCAACAAGTTATCATTTATGTTGACCTTGACGTTTTGCCCTTGGTGGGCTGATTTTTTTATTACCCCCCATTTTAAGTATACCTGTTCGTGTTTGTTATTCCCGTGTGCGTTTTATTGCGTGCCTTCTTACGTCGCTTTGTGTGGGAGCTCATAACTCCTCAGAATGCATTTGGCACTATGAAGAGGCAAACAGTTTTTGTTGTTTGCAGAAGACGTTCCTTTGAGATAAAATAACTTTAATGAGTGAATTTTCGAGGTTTGCACCCCAACTCGTCTTCGGACTAATAATACTAACAAGAAGAGTGCAGGGAACAACTAAAATTTCAAAACCACCGCCAAAATCAATTACCCTAAGGATAAGGTTAGCTACCTCAATAAGAAAGAAGCTCTCTACCAAATCGCATGTGGAAGCTATGATACTGTATATTGGGGCCAAACAGGAAGATCCGTCTCCATGCGCATCCACGAGCACCAATCGGCCGTGAATAGATATGATCATTTTTCCGAAGTGGCCATGCATTGCCTCGACACAGTACACACCTTTGTATGAGACAAAACACGCATCGTCGGAGTTTGCCACACCAAAAATGGCCGAGAGTTCCTCGAAGTCATACACTCCGACGATTCATGCATTAACCGGCACGTCGAGTTCGATGTTATTTATAAACACATCAAAGAACGATGGAAAATACAGAGACAGCAGGACAGAAACTAACTGAGACCAAACCTACAAGTCATGTCTCATTTTGGATAACTATTGATTTTTTTGGCGATTTTACAATTATTTGTTCCTTGCACTTTTCTTGTTAGTTTTTTTAGCCTGAAGACGAGTTGGGGTGCCAACCTCGAAAATTCACTCATTAAAGTTATTTTATCCCAAAGGAACGTCTTCTGTAAATTTAAATTTCTTGGGATGCGTGCGTTCCAGTTTATACAAAAGCTTTTGTTGTATACATTTTGAAGGGTTGTCTGGCTATTGTAATGCCATCGTAGAGGTTTTTGGATTCGGACCCTAAACCAACGCAGAAAATAGTGAGGATGACAGGAAGCGAAAAACTCGGTTTTGCACTATAATTGAGCTGTTGAAATCGCGAGATGGTTTACGGTCGTGACTACCAGGAAAACGGTTGATGACTCATTGTTGGAGTGGTGGGTCTAACACTCAATAACTAAAAAACCCAGGATCCATCCCCGATTTATCCAAATATGACACTGGGTATGACTGGCTGACAATGTTTAATATGCCAGTAAGGACGATGCCGAATCTCCTGCCGGACGTGAGGGCTCCAGACGTAGCCTTAGGATGTAATGAGACAAACATATGCCGTAATCGGATAGGTGAACACTGTGTCAGAGTTCTAAGCCCGAGCGCAAATATATGCAGCTGCACAGCTACCATAATTCAGCAGCTGACAAAGATCAGTGGGTTTAATGTGACTATATCTTATTCTTATGCTGTTGTCAGTTAACCATAGTCCGGCCCCAGATTTAAATGCCCAAATAGATCTCTTTGGCCATTGAACATCGGAGCTATACCTTTCTCATTGGGTCACGAGATTCCTCTGTGCTCCTGTCAGCAATCGAGGCTAAGTAGAAAGCACCACTTCTTTGTTTTTGGCGGATCAACGTTCACCGATGGGTGGCGGAACCCACTCCCCCTCAAGCCCCACCGATTTAAGTCGGTAAGACAAGGAGTATGCAGTACAGTGGGTTAGAGCGTTTGGCTCCTAAGCAACCGGTCGAAGGTTTGAGTTTCGGGAAGTGCAGCACCTGGGGTTCCTACGGCTGGCTGATGGCTTCTAATAAGCCAGAACTAGCCATCCCAGTCTCCTTTGTATTTGTGGGCAATGTCTATCTACCATTCATTTGTGTCTGAATATTTCGGACTGTAGGTGAGAGGACAACCACCCGTCACCCAACGACACAGAGCGCCTTCCACTGAACCGGCCTTTTTTCAGAAATATTTTCTTACTGTCCGACTCCCTCTCTGTTTAAAAAGTAGAAACCAGCCATCCGGGGAGAATTTAGATATAAATTACCTTTTGAATTCGAATTCATCCATCTAAGGTCCGAGTGTCTGATTTAAAACTTGCATTTAGCGGCTTCCGTGGCCCACTGTACCGCGTGTGCTTACGTCTTGGTTTCGCCTTAGGCCATGACTTCACACAGTTTCCGTTCTCCAAAACAACCTTTAAGGCACTGAAATAGTCTGCCTAACAAGAATATCCGAAAATATTTATGAATGAACCAAAAAAATAATTGAAATCTTATTGGACAGAGTGCTACTGAAAGGGTGCACTCGTCAACATTTTGAGAAACATTTTTTGTTTATTGAAATGAAGCGTCTCGACGAATGAGAATTTAACGAATGTTTAGGGCTCAGCTGGAAAAAGGAACAGCAGTGGCCAGCTCTACCACCTGCACAGGACGGTTTTAAGGGCGTGGCTAACGAGGCATGCAGTGACGCAGGCCCTCGGAGAGCTGACCGCTTACCTCACTTGCTGGCCACACCCTTGACTGCGTGATTGCGCCACGTCCACATAACAAAGCTTAAAGTCTACAATGCATTCTACTGTGTAGGCATAGGTAAGCAGTTTCGATACGAAAACCACAGGTTTGCATTTGTCATTAAGTTCGGCTTCACACAAGGATGTGGAGTTTATAACTGCCAACTGTACAAACACATATTCAAGACCACATTGGACTGTGGTAGCTGGTTTATGCCATGGAAAGTGTTTGCAGCCAGATAAAGCCTGAGAATCACGTTGTTTGTGATACGGGCGTAGGCGAAGTTTGCAGTTTTATCAACTGTTGCGAATAATTGTATTCTCAGTCAACATGGTTCGGATGAGAGTACGGGACGAGTGGGGCGTAGATCCGGGAGTGTATTTACAAAATCCACCAGTTCTTTCCTCCTTATTGTAACTTTGACCCACGTGAATCTATCACGAAGCCCTATCAGTTGTGACTGTACGCATTTCTTTTTGACGCAGTACCTCGGTCTTCTTCAGAAATGCAATAGCCCCTTATTGATGTACTTTCACGGTATTCACCTATATGTGAAATGTGAGGCCCCCTTTTATGTTGATTGGTCCATTTGGATTTGCGCCAAGGCCATGTGTTCAGTTCGTTAGCCGTATGATCACTATCTCTACAATCTCAAGTAGCTGCGGCCGCAGGAGCTTGGAGTGTTTTGTCCGCACTGTAAAGATGACTCTGCGCCCTCTAAACAGGCTGCGTGATAAGTGCGCTGGACCAACACGGGGACCAGCTCAGCGTATGGCAGGCGCTATTATAGCTGCACTCCCATAACGAATGTCGAACATGGAGGACGGAGATGTCCTGGCACTCATAAGGGCAGCTTCGACCAAGCCAGCCACCTGTGCCCGATCTCATCTCTGGTCTTCTTGACTCTATCTTGGCACTGGGCACAGCAAGGTGGGAGAAGAGAGCAGGAGACTATAGTACATTCATTGCAAGTCTACTATTACAAGCCCTGAACCATCCTGTTGTGAAGCATAGGGTGGGCATCGTCGAACTCGATGGTCAAACCATCTTCTTGGAACAGAAACCCGGTCCTCCTCTGAAATGTGGATCCGACTGCTGTCGTCACTTTTCAATGAGCTGTTCACGTTATGTAGCCTAGTCCATTTGGATTGGCACATGATTGGTGTACAAGGCGTAAGTGAGGTCATTGTGCGAGTAAGCAATCTCATCCAGGCAGTACTACTCCTCATAATTGGCGACGACTGCACTACCACGTGGTGGTCCTCAAATGAATGGCAAACGGGGCACCATACCTTAAACACAGCTTTGTATGCCATAGCGACTGCACCATTAACATGACGTCGTTTGATTGTGGAGCGAAACAATCCCGAGATAATAGACTTCGTAGATGGCAAACACACTCGGTCAGTCACACGCTCAGAGCATGTCCTTTAAATTTGACCATAGCAAGGACGAAGAAGTTTGGCCCATTTGACTAATCTAACCTACTACGAGGCCTTGAAGTCACGCGGCTACCTGCTCATTGGTTTATTTGGTGTGTTTTAGAGCCAAACTGTCCTGTTTGGAGCCAACTTTTAAGGGAGGACCTATGCAATATTCCCACCAAAAGCGTAAAGTAGGCTTCAATTAGAAGGGTAAAGCAGCATGTGGAATGTTGTGTACAAACCGCGTGCCAGATACTGCAGCAACCTTCATCGCCAGTTGCCATGAGTACGTCCTGGTATTGCGAATCAATAAAACAATGAAAAGTGAAGACAAATGGCAGAGTTTTCCTGCTCAAGCCTCCTATACTGTACACTTATGCTTTATATGAAAGACGAAAATGTGTGCCTTACGGCATTCGGGGGCAAAAAATTCCGCGGAATATGAACTCAAAGGCAAACACACGCATTCTCAAAAATCACTCTCTGGCCTCTCTACATACCCGGTGTAGGTTTCCACGTGCAATGTCTTTTTGCTCCCAATTCCTCCATGGGACAGTAGCATAATTATTTGCCTCCTTATAACAATAGACGCGTTACCTTACCATGTTAGCCTTTAGCATTCACGCTAAAGCCATGTATATGAAATTTTTATATTTGTCAACACCGTAATGTTTATCCTATAGATGATTTTCCGCCTATCTGTTTAGTTACGTCCTTTTTATTTTCCCTAGCCCCCTTATAATTTGTCTGAATTTCCCATCTTTGCTCCGACAAACTGGCTTGTGCTCGCTGCTACTAAGCTTAAAAACCCTGCTTGTAAGCGCAATATTTCTGTTTTTCGGCAACATTGGTTTATGTAGTGCCCCTCATATACCCCCAGTCCCAGAATTTTGTCCTCCGAAAAAGATTTTTTGGGGGTTTTGGGGATGGGAAATAGGATAGGCAGGAAAGTAAATTTTTAGAAGGGTAAATTGAAAAAAATATAATCAAATTTGTTTCCCACGGCCGCTGGGAGTAAGTTGTTCCGCATTTAAATTGAAGGTGTGCGCGGCTCTTCATGCCGCAGACTGCACGAAGCTAACTGCAGAATGTTAAGTTGGACCTCAGTTAAGTTGAAATAGATAACTGCCTAACCACCAATTCTATTTTTCAGGAATTTCAAGAAGCCTGTAGTTTGAAAGTTGGGTTTTGCCGCAATAGGTTACGTGATAATACAGATTAGGAAAAGCTACAGGTATAAATCAACAACATTTCTAAATTAAATAAGAAAAAAATACATGTAGTAGTCAATAAAGTATATTCCACTGTCCATCCTAATTCCTAACCCATAGAACCCATATAACCACCGTTTTCGTAGGACAAAACGCTGCGACTAGGAGTATTTGAGGTGCACTGCATAAACTACTGTTGCCAGTTTTTTAATCCCTTACAATTATAGAATCGTGTTCATTGTATCAAAACGGTTACGAATTCAGTTACAGAGACAGCACGTATGGACAAAAATCCAAGTAAGCAGAACAAGACCGAAATTACGCATCTAGTTATAGAACACGCAATCATCTATACTTGGTCCTTATAAGGTGCATGGCCAAGGACTAAACCTGGATCCAGAACTCGTCAAAACTCCCACGGTTTGACTATCGTCTACGCCGCTGACATGAACTATGCAATAACATCGGTTAAACCTATCCATTAGAAATGTCTGATAGGTTGTAGACGTACTTGTTGAGGAAATCTGTGGTGTTGTCTCCACACTAATAGTAACGGGAAACTGAACACACATCAGTGTCACCGCTGGTGCTGGTGTCAACGCGGCACCAAGCAAGCAATAGTTTCAGTAAGTCCTCAACTCAAGTTAGATCACTTCAAGAAGGTTAGGAGCTCAGGGACGCTTACTTTACCATTATTAACCCATGTTACTTATGAGAAAACACTCTCAGTAAAACGGGTCACAAAACAGAGTTCAGAGTGGAGGACGTGACTCCTTCTGGCTTTCGCAGTGAACATCGCTACAACTATTTATCTTTGATATCGTGCCAGGGTTAGGAGGCTACTCGAACAAACGGCGATGGCAAAGAGTAAGTTCCAGGCGTAGACAGACAGGCTAAGAAAGTAGGTTGTGAACGGAAGTCAGTTAGTGCATGCTTTTTAAGTGCTTAATATGTTAATATGAATGCTTCCAGCCTTTGAGTCCTGCTGCTTTCTGTTCTCAAAATGATACAAAAGGTCGAATATAAAGGACTAGAGTTCACAAAGTCAAAGACGGCTAGCATACCTTTTCGATTGCTCATAGTAATATATGTTCCCGTAGAACAACGAAAACTCAAAATTTTGCGAGTATTTTCATGTTAAACTTGAAAAGCCAAGTCGGCAAACACGTGTTGTTGCTAATTCGTCAGCAGACCTACACAGTAGCATCGATACTGGTTGATAGGGATTACATGCATCATATGGTTTACACTCATCGTCCTCACGCCGCATGCATGAGGAGGTCGGCGTGTGGTTGTCATTGAGACTGGGGCAGGGGACAGGTAAGGTAAGGCATGGACGATGTTCGTAGATCGAGTACGGGAGGGTACGTCCCTTTCAAGTACGCGGAGTAAATTACTGTTCTCCTGTGGTTGGGGCGGCGTATGATCATCACCTAAATTTGGCGTCCTCGTCGGCCGCAGAAAAGACAGAGCTTATTAGCTGGCGTCTTCTAACAGCATAGAACTGGATTCGCTACCCGTATAGCCCCTGCGTACGCACCCACTGACGTGGGATGATAGCGAAGTGGACTAGTTTCCTTTAGGCAACGCGAAAGGCTTCTTTGAAATCTACTCTGTGATTAGATGTGCGAGAACTGAACTTAAAATCGACCTGGTTGCCTCTTTACCTAGCTGAGCAGGAATGTGCTCACGAACCTTCTTTTCCAGGCACCTTAATTTACGGCAAATGTATACCGCTCCACAGGAGCAAGTGAAGGAGTTGGCACACTTCGATAAGACTTTAAAAAAGAAAAACAACTCAGCAAAGTAGCTAGTAGAGAGATTGAAGTTGTCTAGGTTTGTTCGAACAAGGACATGATTCATTTATTTGCAACTCTTCACTGTTTCCGAAAGAAGTTTGTTCTTGACTGCTCCCTTCGTCGCGATCGCAACTGACCAATCAACGCTGGACTCAATTACTAAAGATCCCGAGTTCAAATCCAAACTACCTCAAACTTTGAATTGGGTATGGCCAGCTGCTGCTAACTAATAACCCAGAAATGACCGACCCTGCCTTCCTTGTTCTTTTCGGAACTTTCCTCTGAAAAGATACGGTTGGAAAAGTGAATGATGCTGTCTTGACTAGACACTACAATGCTCAATTTAATTTTATTCTGGCTAAAGAGAACAAGTATGTCTGCTTTGCGAATCCTGATCGCCCATATCGACTGAAAAAATACTTTGAACATGGTTATCTAGACGAATGTTCACTTGCACTAGGATATGACCTCCCGGAACCTCCTGTGGACTTTTATCTCTTAGCTAGATGCCGTGTTTGCAAAATTTTCGTTTTCATCTAGGACCTGGACGAG
>JAYGXS010000002.1:47135552-47204113 GCA_036362985.1 Ligula intestinalis
GTCTGGGTAGACAAGTACTTAGACCACTTTGAACCTGTTGCCACAGACACACCTATCTTAGAGAAGCGAACGTGCGTCATCTTTCCGTGCAAAGTCCAAAGCCGCAAACGCATTTGCGATACGTTTCGCTTTCTAAAATTCCTGCCGACTGCCAGGGCTTTCGATGTAGTTCACTAACCAACACTCCTTGTCAGTTATGTCTGGGCCGCCAAGTCACCTGTCGAAAGACTCCGACAGTCCCTACCGCGAGCATTAGTTTTTTTAGGGAATATGGTTTTTCTCTGTTTAAAAGGTCTCAAAAATAACCGAAAATGTAGCCAAAACGTAGGAAAAGGCTAAGTATTGATGGTTTATTTACTTACAGGAGTTGCTTGTAGTATGAAGGGCGATCGCAGCTTTAACATTTCTGATGTCTGGTATGTCTGTGAAACTTTACTTGTGTTTACTTGTGTTTACTTGTGTTTAGAGGTACTGCGAGTGCAACTTGTTCGATTATAAAAAAAGAGACACGTTTACCATTTTGTCATTTTAAAATATCAGGTATTTTTTACCTTAATCATCCTTAATTTATTGCATTTTCCTTTTATGCCTAAGAAGCTAGCAGCCTGGTTGTCAGTCCAATTCATTCACATTCCTACATTCGTACAGGAATCATACGCTTCTGCTCCGTATACTGTATCACGTAAAGGACCTCCGAAAGGGCTACCGATATGACTAAGATCGAGCGTACGTTTCCAATTAGCCATTGTCAAACCTGTACGATAATGTAACTCAGTTACGGTAAAGCAGCAAAGGTTGAGAATGCTCAGTAAACAGCAGTCTAGGGAGTGGTTTGAGAGCATTCAGGTACGTCAGAAACTAAGAGCTAATATTAGTTGCCGTAACTTGAGGCGACTGAGCTTGGGCCAGTGCAGCTCGAGAGCCTGTTCTTCTTCCTATGATAGATATCCGCTCTTGTAAGCCTCATCAACTAGAATTTTTCAATTGTGATTTAGCGCTCGAAAATACCAATCATTCTGTTTTCGGTAATCTTCTGTGGGTTAGGTGTGACGTTTTCTTTCCGCACAGTGCTTTGAGGAGTCCCTTCGTGATTACGGGTGCGTATTTCGTCCATTGGATAAAAAGCTAAAGCCCGTCGAATGTATTTGAGTGCCTTAGCTGATACAGGCAAATAGTAAACCTTTACGATTTCCTTGGATTCTACTAGCTTTCAAGTAATAAAATGCAGTATTGATTCTAACTTCCTTCTCAGGTGCAATAATAAAAAGGAGGGAAACATCGTCTGACTGATGGGATTCTTCTGTTATTCTGAATAATACAAACTACACAGAGAAAATGCCATCAGTGTTGAAAGGCAATTAAACCTTTTAAACTCTTATTGTCAATCCTAGAAATTGACAAACCTCACTTTAAATATATGATTGCGGTGCCCAGAAGAAAAAAGAATAACTTCCGGATTTCATAACCAACCTTTGAAATGGAATTAAACAACGATTTTTAAGGTATGACGACTTCCAAAGGTCTACGAGATTGGCACCACATGGTGCCATACAGTTTCTTTAATCGGTTCACCAAATTGAACAATTAACTATAAGATTTTAAAAAATATATCGACGCACCAAGAACTGAGAAACCTCCATTCAAAACTTGGTATAGTTCCCACACCACACAAAGGAATTCAAAGTTATAAAGGACGAAGTGAAGGTGTCATTTCTCTCTTCACGTTCACTCCTGTAGACTTTTCGGAAAGCTGCACAAGGGAACTCCTGCAAGCTGCAGTATCTAATGTATTTGCGGTTATTCCTTTCTTCGAAAATGCTTCTTGCAACTCGCTTTTTCGCTTCTATTGATAACTGTCGATGCTCTTGATGAAATGCTTGATCACTGTTTGGTAAAGTCCTTTGACGAGCAATCCTATCGATAATTAAAAGGCACCTTTGTGGATTCATTAACACCTCGTTTTCTAACATCGGCTGTAATACAGAACCTGCGAGTCATATATCTCTCTAGAGTTTATTAGAAATTGTGGCTGGGCTACGTTGACTGTATGTATGTTATTGCCAAGAAAGACTGATAAGAACTATTCTATAAAAACGATAACTTGTCAAATTATTTTCCGAAAATGGCTACCGTTCCACGGTAAATAAAGCATCAAAAATTCAACGAAAACGGTCTTCCTAACATTCTTCGAATAACGCTTTCCAGTTGCCATGGCAACTCATTCGCTCCGTTTTGCCTTGGGGCTCATGCTCGAGCCCCGTCAGCGGCAGCACAGCGGCTAGCAGTATAGGCAGGTGAAAATCGCTGGCAGAGACGATGGAGATTGAACTTGCCATTTATGACTCAGTAGCCATCAGTCAGTCAGCTTCAGATGATGCGCCAGCCCGGGCTCGAATCCGGGACCTGTTGAAAAGAAGTCAAACTTCCACGGACCATGGACCAATGGGGTCGTTGTGCTGCCGGTTTAGCTCGGGAATATTAAAGTTCATCTGTCGACACTAATAGCTATTGCGCGTCTGTTGGCAGGGCTTGACAGTGAGCCTCAAGGAAGAACAGCAGTCGGTAAATTTTCAATAATGAACAACGGTGTTTCCAATCTAAACCAGTAAGAAAACCAGCCAGCGGTTCATTTATTTCTAATTGACAGGCCCTAGGTTCGAGCCTCGGATGGCGCACCGCTTGGGATTGGATGCGACTGGCTGATTATGTTTAATGAGTCTAGATGGCTTTTTCGATATTCCTTGTCTTTGTTGGTCTTTCTTATGGTATTGCTATCAAGGTACACAAAAGAGCCGCTATGCAAACTTTCACAAACCTAAAAAGATTGTAGCCGAGCTTGTCGCAAGACGGCAGAAGAACCTAAGACACGTGTAGCACACCAATTCGCAACTGCATCGACGCAGACACCTTGTGCATTCCAAGCAGAGTGCTCGCTACGTCGAGAGAAAAACGTTGTCTAAAACGTCCGATTTGTGAATTTCGATGCCCTCCGTTGTGGTAAACCAGAGAAATCTCTCTTCGTCTCAACCTGTTTCCATAAACATCAGTTCGCGATTATGAAACCAGATGATGAATCCCAAGCTGCCGTGCTCGCACTGGGAACTCAGCAGCAATTTACAGGGGAGGACATTAGCATTGTCGGTATCTGTTCAATTAGGAACTACGTTGAGGGCCTAGAGGTAATGTATTCAGTTGAGACACGCATCAATAGGCATTTCGACTTCGACACCATATGAACATTTCGCAAGTTCAAGGGAAGGCAAGCACAATCGATGCCGACTATAGTGCGAGCTAAAGTTAGCATCTATTAACGCACACTTTGGCCAATTACAGGCTCGTTTGTTGGACAAGAGTACGAATTTAACAATTTTTTGCCCAACCCATAAACCTGACGACCAGTTGGCGAATCAATCTCGAAGATTTACGTAATAAATTATTTTAGTAGTATTCCGGCATAGACAGTCAACGTAGGATAGCTATTTCGGGCTGTTGGCCCTCATCAGCTACGTGCAGCCAACTCTAGTGTAGCAGCTGAAATTGCTGCCACACCCGAGTTCCGAACTCGCGCCGCGCCGGTGCACAAAACAAATAGTAATAAAATTAGTTTCGCTCCCAAAACATTCAATTCATTTCTGACGTGTCTATTGGGAGAGAAGTATGTTCTTTGGGCGAAGCAGCAGACTTAAATGGTTAAATGTTCGACGCTGGTTTCTTAGGTCGTGGGTGGAGTCGATCGCAAAAGGCAGTCAGTATTTTAAATGGGCTTAAAACCCGATACTCTTTCGGTGGTTGTGGTTGTGAGTAGCTGCTATTTGCGTCATTCTGTATTGATCGTTCCTCGTCTCCCCTTTCTTCCTGAGGTTTTGTACACGAAATCTAACTAAACGCGCTGGTTGATGCGTGATCATCGGAGGAAGTGCCTTCAAAAACGTTCGACCTTTGTTCGAGTGGCAGACTCCGACGAGGCGAGTTTTGTACCATGCCAGGTTAGGTAATTCGACTCAATCCTGTAATAACGCTTAACGAGACATCAATCTTTGCGATAAAATACAGATATGCCGGCCTGACCTCGTTCTGTCGCAAAGTCATGAAGGTTAATTAAAGATGCACAACGTCTTTTCTAGGAGTAGGTCATGTGCAACGAATCTGCTTTAAAGGTTGCAAATTTGGATGAGGACACTTGAGTAAAAAAGTTACTTCAGAAGAAGAAGATGCGTTTACTGGAATAAGGTGTTTAGTGACCTGGCGTTTCGGGATTCCTCTTGGACTTATCACAAGAGACAGTTCCACTATGTATGCCATTTAAATTGATTATAGGAGGGCCTTCAATAGTGTTCCGCACCAGCATCTTTTGCACAAGTTTGGGGTAGCAACTATCAGAAAAACACTTCATAGATCTAGAATTTCCTCGTTGGTCGAACTTACGTTGTCTGTGCAGAGCAAAAGTACGTCAAGCATACAGTCATATACATTTGGGGCCCAAAATGTTCACTGCTGGGGCCGACTCTCATTATCTAGTTGATTATTATTTATAAGAACTATACTGTAAGTGTGTTATGTTTGCGGAAAAGCATCTACAGTGCTGTCGATGGTGCCGACTTCCAAGAAAACCTTCCGTGATTGCAAAAATGGTTTGCCAATGTCTTCTACCATTCAAATGGAAAGAAATGCAAGAGGCCGCATCTTAGAAATCGAAAGTACGTTCATAATACGCGCAGCTACTATCTGAATGCCACTCCGGTTCGAACTTATATCCTCTGCTTTTTAAATGGCCCCTTCTGTACTCTGTAGGACTCAGATACCAGAAATGATGCCATGCTGGTCACAGAAGGCACTTACTTAAACTTGTTTAGCCAAAATTTTAACATTTACTTCTAGAGGCTAGTCCATACGGTTTCCTGTGGCAGTTTCACCGGGGCTCGAGTTGTTGGCTGTCTAATGTCCGAATCCACATTCGAACACCTCAACACCATTTCGTCGATCAACCCTGTGATGCTAGTGCGCTTGACTATATCCACTTACCTGCAGGAGTCCCATTGAGTGCGTCGACGCGTCGGTGTTCGTTAATGGGCTATTTGGCTGACGCCAGAAATTAAAAAACCAAATATACAAAACAACAGTTATAGGGGGCAAGGTCCAATCAGAAGTCAATAACGCCAGTCTAGAGGTGACCGCGCAGGAATATGTATGCTGGCGCCAGATCGATATATTGATTGATAGAGTTCTCATCAGAGGCCCAGGCATCGATCAGTTTGTGGCTCCGATCAAATTTTTCCGGTGACCGAGCGACCCTCTTCTTCTTCTCTCATACTTATACAGATACCTGGAATGCGAAGATTCGCCTTAATCTCCCCAAACATTTTGATTCCGTGGTGGGCTGTGCTGGCTCTCATGGAATTCCCAATAAGACGCCAACATGACTATAACTAGGGCACCAGTGTGAACTTTAGGGTTTTATTTGAAATTGACGACAAAAATTGAATAAAAGCCGTCAGATTAAGATGTGCCGTGGCTTATAACTGTGGCCATTCGCGCAGGACCTGGCAAGCCCGATTGTGACGATTTACCCAGAAGTTTTTATGTCACTCCCGGTCAAAAACTGCGTTTGTCCCAGTAATCCTATGTGGATGCTTGAGGGGAACGTCAATCAAGTGAACTGTTGGTATTTAAGGTCGGCAGTCACCGAAACTCGTCAAAAAATCATATTAGCTCTTGCCCTTACTAAAGTCGGCAATCTAGTCAGACAATTTTCTATCTATCTATGCTTCCCCTCATATACAGAAATAAATTGTTTTTTACATCTCCAAAAAGAGCAGGTTGACAAACGATTCAGGCGCATGAATATCAATTAGCTCTCAGAACTCTAACGCGCGCACTGAATGAAAATATCCTTGTCAGGCATTTACAATCTGAAAAAAATGGACCTCACCGTCCAGGGTTCGCTGTCACATGTCTGACACCGTTTAAACACCCAACAAGCAAGTTTTTTTTCGGTACCCGTGAGAGACCTCTGTTTAAATCTAAATTTCCCAAACCCGTTGTCAATTCTGCATTGTGGAGTAATCAGCGAAGTGCCACCCGACGGTTCTCATACAAACGCTCTCCCAGCTGACTTTCTGTGCACATAGATTCGAATTGCAATGGGGTGGGGGGCTTTTTCATACAGGCTCTAGAAAATTCCGATAATTGTGCTATTTCATGAACTAGGAACAGAAACTCCAAAATTGGTTTTTAGTTAGATGCAAGATTAATTATAACGCAGTATAATCCTAAGTTATTTCAATCAAGAAAGAAATCCGACTTCTCAAAGAGACCCTTTTCGACATCCTGCATAAACTACATTGTGTAGAAGAAGGCTTTAAATATGAATTGTGCCTTCCTCTCAAGGATTTTTGAGGCATCTATTAATTAAAATATATTTGATGGAATAGACCCTGCAGAGCAAAGGGAGACCGGAATGGCCATTTCTGGCTTGTAAGCCGTCACCAGCCAGCCATACCTAATCTCAAAGGTTGGAATCCCCGAGATTTTAACCCAGGACTTTCGGTCATTGAGTTCAATACTCTACCATGGCAGCATGGGTTCCTTGCTTTGTCGGTTGAGATCGGGAATATGATGAATATATATGCGCATCGCCGATCTAGTGGAGGAACAATTAAGTTCCGCCTTTCCCAGTAGGTCACAACGTGAACCCGCCAGACTTGTGAAGCGTGCCATATGGTCCACATCCATTGCAACCTTTCTGAATACTGCATGACTTCTTCTTAATAGCATACAGAAATATTTGATTTTACTCAGATGGAATGTAGACAGCTTGCAGTTTAGAAACCCAGGATGAAATTTCAACTATAGGTCCGATTCAGGTGTGTTCCAGAATTAAAAAGATTTTTAAAATCAGAAGATACCCCTCTTTCTAGTGAAGCATTCGAGAAGATGTAACTAACTACCAACTGAGTTCAATTAGCAATAGTCTTTTGCAACTCTGTGATAAAATATATTTTAATTTATAGACGCAGCGAAGTTCAATGGAGAAATGGATACTACATAAATGATCCTTATTTACAGAGTGGGGGGTTGTGGGTGACCTGAAAAGGTCTCCTGGAGGGACGAAATTTTTTTGCGATTATGATACATGATGATTAGTGCTAAAGCACTAATTGTGAGTAACTTAGAATGAAAACGCGCGTAAAAATTTGGTTGACCTTTGATGTACGAAGTTCTCGTATCGAGCCTCTTGCACTTAGTATATTATTTGTGCTAAAGGTAAAAGCACGCCTAACTTCGCTTTGGTCCAGCCCTCAGAATAAATCAATCCTTCCCAAAGTACATAATTTGCTGTTATACGGAAGGTCACAGGCTTGACAGTTTCAAATTGGCATCTTGGTAATGTAGCAGATGCACTACGAAACGAAAGTTTACTGCCTTCAGAGAGGAATCACGTGCACCGATGAGCCTCCACGTGCACCGTTTAGAGACCGTTAAGAGGACACCTAATAGGCATACCAGTAATGGCGCATAAGACTTCACATTTGCGCACGCATCAAAGATCAATCAAACCAAGTCGCCGGTGTCATGTTGTGTGGTCCCAATTCAGCTGACGCAAGTAAACTAACTCCCTCCACTCCAGACACGAACGCCGTTATGGATACACAATCATTCTAATTGTGAAATAATGTACGTTACCGAGGACCTGATACGTGGTTCCGTCTTGCGTAGTAGTCGTATATCTATAAAAATTAATTCTGTAGTTCTAAGTTGGGTCAACCTGGCACTATCCTTGTCAGGTGGACACCACGCTTCGGATTTTTGATGATTGTCCGCATAATAAGGGCTTGGTGGGAGACTTTGTTCCTCCATATGGACGCAAAAAATGCAGCTGTTTACTGTTCATTTATTAGTACGCGTTTTGAATTGCAAGTGCACAGCTGCTCAACACAGAACAACTCTATGCACTTCGCACAATACCATCTCAAACATATTTAGGATGGGTTTTGGCAGACTTAAATAATTCATATGACTCACTTGTGAAAACTCGGCGGTCTCGAATGGAGTGCTTTAGTAAAATCAATGCTTTAGCCAACTGAGCTAGGAGGCCAACTGATTGTGATACAGTAAAATTATTTTAAACTCAAGGTATCCTTTTTTGTGTGTACCATTCCAAGAAGACGTGCTTTTTTTCAAACTGTGTACAAGAAAGGATCTTGTTGAAAATGTTTTCTACAAATTAAACTTCAGAAGTTCTTTTAAAAGCTGGCGTCTTGCCGTGACTGAAATATCTTTGTAGCATGCCACACTATAATCAATATTGCAATATCATCTAAGTAATCCATTTTATGCGAGAACGCATCATAGAATTGCGGCCAGTAGTTTTATAAGGTCGGTTAACTACTATTCGTAAAAATATAATTTGCCAGTGGCATTACCAAAAACCCATCGAAGTCTTCCTTATTACAGTTGATTTAAGTCTGAAAAGTTCGCGGCCACGGCGGAAGACCAACCCAGACAGCAGGGAAGACTTTTACGCAGCCACCGCTCTACCATTGAGCTACAAGGCTCACTGTGAGTCGTAAATTTTATCCCACTTGGATCGATTTTACCCGCCCAACTTAATGCTTGTATGGAATCCACCCTTACAGATACAGCAGGCTGACTGCCCAGGCAGGATTTCCTAAGCCCTCATCTAGAACCCACCAGAATGACTAGTAGGTTCACTTAATTGTTATGGGGGTTTAGCAGGTTTTCGTAATTCAGCTGACCCAAATGGGACAAATAATAACTTGCAAATCACACTCGTTTTCCACATGTTCACCAAAAGCCATATCGTCGACATGCTGAAGAAAATGGAGATAAGTGGGCAAATTTGAACCCCAAAGTTCTTCACCTCTGTCAGGAAAAAGGACAGTCCTCTCACTTCCAAACAGGAAAATCTGAATGTGGAAATTAAAATGAGCTGCAGGTCCAGAGACAATTCAACCATTATTGGATGCCTTCTTAAGGAGCAGTAATCAGGAAGTGTGTATATATGAGTAAAATTGGTCTTGTCAGCGACTCTTTTAGTCGGCGTAACCTAAAGAGCGACGGCGTCTAAGGTAATCTGGCTGAATTCAGCTGAAAATGCTAGGGCGTCTGAGGACATTAAGCCAAATAAGGTGATAGAGTAACTTGTCCAGGGGCTTCGGACTGAAGTAAGTGAAGAATTAATTTTGCTAAGTGATTTAAGACTACGATTATAAGACTTTTTGAAATGAAAAACTTTTTGCCAATGCGACAAGCATCGAGCATCTTAGACCTCATGAAAGACAGATTAATTAGGCAAGTTAAACGGGTTACCACCCGAGTTGCGCATGGTTTAAAAAGGAATGGTGTGCTAACATTCGGTCCAATGATTGTAATCCCGGGTCTTGTAAACATGGTCCTTTACGACAGTCACAGACACAAAACAGAAGAGTCGGTTGATTTAGTGACCGCAACTTATCACTGATGCAATATGCGATCTACCTCATGAAAGATGCCAAAATTTATATCATATGTCAACTAGCTCAACCAGTGTCCGAAGCTTGGACACAAAAATGAACGACGTTAAGCGAATTGAAAACATAAATGTTGGCAACAGCAGTTTAAGTAGTGCACCTCATATACCCCTAGTCCCAGCATGTTGTCCTTGGGAAACGGTGAGTATAGGGGGTTTTATAGGTGTGAAATTAAAAAAGGCATTGGAATATACTTTAATAACTGCTATGCGCATTTTATTTTATTGTATTTAGAAGTTTTATGGATTTATATCTGTTGATTTTCCTTATCCTTATTTTCTTTCAAAGTATTGCGGGAAAAAACCGATTATCAAAATGCAGGTTTCTTTAGTATCGTGAAAAAAATAGAAATGTTGGATAAGAGGTCGTGTCCTTCAACTAACCTGAGGTCCAACTTGCCATTCTGGACTTAGATTAGTATACTCCGCGGCGCAAATCGCGGCGCCCACCCTCAATTTTCATGCGGGACAACTTTCTCTCAGTGGCCGCGGGAAACAAATTCAACTACATTTTTCCACTTTGCATTTACTTCTACAAAGTTTCTTCACTGGCTATCCTAGTTCTGCATCCCCAATACCCTCATACCCACCGTTACCTTAGGGCAAAATGTTAGGACTAACAGTATATGAGGTGCACTACTTAAGCTACTTTTGCCGAAATGTTAAAGTAATATTACGTTTTTTTAGAAACACCAACTATTTTAGAGAAGCATAAAATTCTGAAAACAGCAAAAAAATTGTGGCTGAGCAATTTTTTGCCTTCAGGTGCACAGAAAACCTGCCAATAACAAAACCACAAATAAAATAGCAAGCGCCGAATAACGTTTGAAAATAATCCTTTTAGTGAAGTTTGTACTTAACTATCCCACAGGAAATATGAGGACTATTGAGGCAAACTTTGGCATCCCAGGTATGTGTATAGACAGAGGAGACGAAGAAGAAGAAGAAGAGGGTGTGTCGATCACCGGAATCTCAATTGTTTTGCCTGAGCTTTCGAACTCTTGCGGGAATCCATTGTCAGAGATAAAAGCGTCAACGAAAAACAGACAAGGTTTATAGGGATCAAAGGCCAATCAATCGTTGTAGGAGCGGGGGGAGGGACCAGTTAATAACCAGTGCCGTCCGTTGGGAGATTCTTGTGCAAGCTCGAAACATCGGTTGACTGAGTTATCATCGGAGGCCTAGGTTTCAATCAGTTCGCAGCCTGTCTTGTTGTCCACGCCGGCGACGTTTGATCGATTTTTGACTTCCCTGAAAAGAAATGAGAATATTTCTGCTGTAACTGAAAAAACCCACTTAATATAGCGGTCTTTTTCGCTATATTTCTTTACTTTCATGTTCCATTCTAATATTTTCAATGCAAAACAGAATGGCCGTATGAATACTAAAACATTGCAGTAACTACCAGTTTTCTGTCCATTTCGTTTCTAAATTATGCATAAGTGGAAATTCGTTCATACCAAAGAATCGCACCGCATGCTCTTAAGTGAACCTTTTTTGCTGGCGAACTTATCGGTGGTAAAATAGAACAGCATTCTCAGGGAGTAGAATACCATTGGGTCATTTAAATCCGAGTGTTGTCAGTAAACCTCATTACCGCATTTTGGGGCATCAAGCCATACAGATTTGCAAAACTATTTTTTTTAAATCAATAGAACGTCTGGTTTCCTGAGAATGGCCCACCTTTCTGCATCATGCCACATCAGATTTGTATGGAGAAAGCGATCGAATTTCAAGTGCTGCAGGTTCTGTTGGGTAAATTGCGGGTATGCGCAGACTAAGTCTAGGGTAACTGTTAGCATAAGAAAACGTCAGAATACAAGGTAACAAAGATTTCCACTCCAATTTGTAAACATTTGGACTGATTAAATAATTGGCAAACTTATACCGCAAGCCGAAGGGATATTTGCCGTTTTCGGCTAGACAAAATAAATAACACGTGCAGTATTTTAGTTGCTTACAACTGATCGTCTCAGGCGCCGTTATTACCTTTCACCTACTGTATATGTCAATTTGGGTCGTTGTTTAGTGGGACGTTGAACACTTCTTAAATATCCGCCTAATAAGCAGAAAAGGAGGAAGTTTGGAAAAAGGGGCGAAGAGCCAACTAATAAAACGGTAATCTAGCCTAGCAATATCATATTTTTTAAAATTTCACGTTAATCTCCTTAAGACAGTTATGCAGTCACATTGTGCCTAGTTCCCGTCGACGTCATAGACATTCGAGGTAGAGAAAGAAAATTCCGCCTGATTTAAAAATCGTGGTTTTGTGTAAATAATAGGTACGGGAAAACTTGTTGACTAGGCCTCTGCGATATTCAGAATAGGAGGGGGATTTGAGCATTGAAGAGAAGTGGAGTCTGACATGTTATAAAACTGTGACGCAGACTAATGTTTGTGGGGAAACGTTATGGCATAGTGCTAAGGCTAAAAAGATTTAACCTTAACGGCTGCGATCTTCTAAGCTCGATTCCTTTGGCGAAGAGAGAGAAGTATTGGGAAGGCCAGAGTAGAAGGGACAATGTCTTCTGTACAGAAGAGTTAGGAGGAATTCGCCACTCGGTCTGACATAGGGTTCAACCGTGAGGGCCGTGTGAGAGCGTGAGGTCGTCAAAGCGGCCGACGACGCTGCCTACGTCAGTACCCTGACGGGGCGGAATCCTCAGTGTCCGTCAGCGTGGGGATTGTCACAAAGGCCCCAGAGCGAGAATTGTGTGAGTCAGCTTCAGGAGGCTGATTGGTCCGGCCAGTCTGGAGTGCCTGAGTGCGACCTAGTTGCGCGAGGGCAAAGGTTGCGCGTCGAATGGGGACATGGGCCATCGCACTGGGGCGAGCGCGTCTGGGCGACCAAGATTGTCACCGTGAGACCACGGCTGGGGCATCAAGAGTTACCAGGGCGTCGGGCAGCAGCAACCACGGCAGCGTCACGAAACTCGATTTTTCCGCTCGGCTATGAATAATACTATTCACGCAAAATAGAATCCAATTTTAGAAGACCCGGCATGATGCAATAATCTGAGGCAGAGGGTAAAGTCCACACTTAAGCTGATGAAGCATAGCGTAGTTAATTAGAATGTGGCCAAGAAAAGCGGCTACACGTTGTTTATTGCATTTTTTGAAGTTCTGCGTGCGCGCGCACCTAACAAAACCATGTTTATCCTTTTCGCTGCAAACAGCTAGTGTCGTCGCTTAGTTTTTAAGAATTTAACCTCACGGTGGGTTTTATATGCCATTAGCTACCGATCTGGCTTAAAGCCAGTGATCAAACAAGGCGAACTGGTCAGCGTCAGCGTGGCTCCGGGAAGTCATTCTCATTTGAAACTGATCAGTCATAAAACGGTGTATACTACAGGGTGCCCCACGAAAAACCCCTAAATTTATGATAATGTTTATACTGTTATAAAAATAAAAATTAGTCATTACAATTATAACTAACAACTTTATTGTGTAATTAACAAACTTTTACCTAATAACAAGTTACAGATATCGCTCAAAATGCTGTCCATTAACTGCAGAACAGCGACGTAAGCGATGCATCCAGCTGGTCAGTTGTAATGGCACCAAAATATTGAGGCAAAATGTTCCACATTTCTGCAACCCCCATGTTGGATGTTCTTTCCGGAATAGGACGATGACCTCGCGTTGGAAATTGCTTAGCTGTTGCATGGGTCTACACGTCTTTCTAGAATATTCCTGGCATATGGTGCGCAGGTGGGCATTTTAGAACCTTCTCCTCTGCGACCACCACCCACGTTGTGTGGGTGCTCCTCACCACTGAGCGGAACATGGCGTGGGCGACATGAATGCGGGTGCGAACCAACGGGGGCGGCTTCACTTCGGATGTGGCCCAGGTGTTCTCTTTTCTCCGCCATCGATCGTGACGGCATGGACGGTCCGGCCGCCGTAACAATCACAAACTTAGGGGGTTTTTTGTGGGGCACCCTGTAGTTTACTTATCAGCTGGTCATGTAAATCCTGGTTTTTGTGTACGTAGAGCAGTAGGTAGTGCTGTGGCGCGCGCAGGCTGGTTTCGCGGTCCTGTCAGCCACTGCGCCCGTCCCACCTTAGGCGATCGACCGGGTAGAACGGTGGCTTGATACTGGCGACTGGGGGAGAGAGTGATATCGACGACTCAGCGCATGTCTTTCCTCACTATAAATAATCTGAGGCGTTTGAAGCTATCGTGATGTGCTTGGAGCCGTATCTTGGAGGGTTGCAAACTGATAACTCGGACCGCACGGTCAGACCGTTGTGGTTCGGTTGTGTGGACTACCTGACTGGCGGCCTGAGAGTCAGGCGGCCATGGCTCCCTCTTAATTTGGCCTTTACGGCACTCCCACGTAGCTGGGATCCTAGCCAAGTGTGGGGTGTCGCATTGGAGGAGCGGCCTCGCGCCCGATCCGGCTTCCTGTCTTCTTTGACTGTGTCTTGACACCGGGCCCACGTGATAGAAGGAAGATAGAGTTAACTAAACGCTACGTTCACTTTAATCCAGGGCAACTCACCGTCCCTGGATCACCCTGTTGTAGATCATACGGTGGATCTCATCAAAATCGTCAATCAAACTCTAATCAATGACTTGTGGAATTTTGCCGATGTCATTTTGACCGTTAGAAGTCACCCTATCTGCCGAGGTCCGTGCGGTTTCGGTGTAAATTGTGCTCCAGTCAAGACACACCCTCTAAGAAAAAAAACTCAGTGAAGCATTTTCTGTCAAAACATTTTTTACCAGAGGTTGTAAACATCTTTTTGCGTTAGACTTCGTCGACGGGTCAGTCGGGACCTGCTGTGGTTACAAGTAATTTGCACTTCCGACTTAACTTATCCTAAAGCAGCTGACAACAAATGAACAAATTCAGGCCATTCAAAATAGCTGAGCTGAGTTACCGTTCTGAAATGGGTTGGTGATGGACCGAAAATTTAGGCAATGCACATAGCTGTTTGTCCCTAGTCCACCATGGCACATCCTGTGACAGTTAAAACTATAAAAAGGGCCCACTGTTTAGGTGCGTGGGCTGCCTACCGGTCTGTGCACGACTGCCAGCGTCTTCTTTATCTGAAAAGTTTTAAAGGCGATTTACTGCCATCAAACTAATGTTTCCGCTTTGTCTTTTAAGTGAGATGAAAACTCCGTAAGCATATTGTATAGATGACTGAATTTAATTTAAAATAAATCTGAAGATTCTTTGTGCTCTACCACGATACCAAACTAATCTTATTCCTTGGCTTAATCTGGCAAATTCTAATGACTTATCTGTCCGCCAGCCATTTATACTTTCAGGATACTTACGAATATTTCGACGAGTGAGGCAGAAATTGCCAATGTGCACTTTTTTTCCCGTCTTCAGACCTCCCTGCCACAAACCACAGACCAAAAAGATTTCGATCAATCTAGCGTTAACAGTAGACACTTTAAATGGTAGAGAATGCGAATGGCGATGGTTTTAGTCACGTGAGTGCCTGTGAGGCTTCCAGAACCGAGCTCCGTCCTGTAATCAGACCCTTTTGCTAAATACTACTTGCATTCATGCAAGTATTATGGTCGAGGCCTTAACCCGCGAAAATTTCATGTAGCTAGGACAGTCTGGGATGTCAGCGACAGGTGACTTCCATACATACAAAGAATGTCCATGCCATCCGAACAACCACACGTAGTTCGGCCAGACATAACTGGCGATCCTAAAATGTACTTTTAGAGTCCATCGATTTTTTTTTTCGCTGACGGCCTAACTGGTGACCATATAAGGACGGCGTGGGCACCTTTCCGGTTTCAGCGACCACACCTTCACCATGCATGCTAACGTACTGTTTAGAATGTCTCCCTTTCTCTGGGCCATGTTTATATGCACATAGGGCATGGGACGCGAAAACCGCTAATTCATTCTTTGCCTTCAGCGTACTACCCTTAAATGGTAAGTACTTGTCCAAAGGGTTTTTCCGCTGTTCAAAACGTTTTTTTAAAATTCACTTGTACTACTGTTGTCAGTGCATCCTTGAGTTAGCTTGTTTTGCGTTCTGAAAAATAACTTTTCCTTTTGGTTTTTCTCCATTCTTGGGCATAAGAAGCCGTTGTGAGCCAGGATGGGCAAGTCAGGGGACTGAGCAATCGTGGCGTTCGCTTCTTCTCCCAAAACTCGTTGATAGTACATTCTGTATTGGCGGGAGCGTTGTCATGATACATTAGTCAGGATTCAGTTCGTGCTTCGCACTGCCTCTCGTGATCGCTGCAGGACCTGGAGATAGTAATGCTGGTTCACTGCGCTGCCATGAAGAATAAATGCGGCGTAAACGACACTTTTGATTTTGAAAATATTTCTGCTAATTTTTTCTTTAACGGGAAAGAGCATATCATGTTGGCGCACTGTCCCCAAAGTCTGTCACCGCAAAATCTTGGAGGGCGTGGGGAGGGGTTTAATTAAACACGCACTCTCTCTCCGCTACGATGTTTTCTCGTGTATGCTAGTTGATCAAGTGAACAAGAATAATGTCTAGTAAACGTATCTGACGGCCAGGGGCAGGACTGCCAACCCCCTTGGCCATAGAAAAAATTCTCAGTTTGGGAGGTACTCTCCGTAATTTGAGGTTCCTCCTGTTCTACATCACCAATGGAATAAGCGCAATCTGCCAGCTCACGAACACCCGTGGGGTGAGCTATCAAAATTGAGCCTTTATTTTTCTTATTCTCCATTTGCATTAAAATTTTCTTGTTTGTATGACAAAGATGCTATATCGTACTTCCTCATAGCTACTAGCTAAAAGCCCAGCCGCGTGTTTCGCTGATGTTTCTGGTGCTAAATGATGCAACAACGAGGGGTTCAGTTCCTCAATGGGTCCCCCATTGTTCCCTATGCAGTTTCTAGTATATTACCTCCAGATAATAAAAGTAATGCCCCGTCCACTTACTTCCATGACATGCATCTAATAATTTCCGCGATTATTTCCTTGATATATATCTATATATATACCTCGTTTTATAATAGTACGGGGTTCACTGATGTAGCTACGGAACATACTCGCCCCGTTATGCATAGGAGTCGGATAGGATCTTTTAATATATGATGGACTGATACCGACAAAGACGAGGGAGACCGGAATGGCCATTTCTGGTTTATAAGCCGTCCAGAAGGAGCATATGCGGCCACTGTAACAAACTTTTACAGTGGAGTCCGGTTAATGTGGACACCTCCGTTCCAGGCCAACAGTCCATATTAACTGGTTGTCCACATTAAGCGAACTGACCACAAACCAGTCGTTTCTACGTATAAAAAACAGAATTTTGCATCTTAATGAAGTTTTATTGAAAGAACATGCTCAGTTTTGATTGCTTTGGTGGAAACTTTTCTCTTAAACCTCCCCTTAAGTTCTTTATCACAGTGTCAAAATTCTCCACATCAAAATCTTGTTGTCGATGCCCCGTTTTGAGTACGGCCAATGCCGCCCTCATTTCTTTTGATGAGACTGGGGGCTCGACTTCTTCGTCTTCCTCTTCAGACTCTTCCTCCTGCTCGTCAGGTACCTTCTTGGCATCTGCAACTGCTTCGGCGAGTTCGCTTGTCACCTCCTCCAGTGTTGCCTCCTCGGCGACTTCGGCATCGTCGTCGATTAAAACCCACTCTAGAAAACTCTCGATCCTGTCCTCTGTCACGTCTTCCGGGATCGGAATCGCGACTTCATTCTCTGCAACTTCCTCTTCAGTGGTGACGAAGCCCCCTTTCCTCCAGCAATTTACGATCGTCTCCGACTTCACCTTTTTCCACGAAGTGCTCAACATCTCCATGGCCTGAAGAACGTCAATCTTCTTCACAACGTTGTGAGCCAAACGCATGCCAGTCTCATCGCCTTCTACTAGGTCTTGGATGATCTGCAAAATCTCTCGCCGGATCGCGGTCCGAAAGGAGGCTTTAAGAGATCGAATGATGCCCTGAGTGGGAGTGGGAATAGCCTAGATGACGTATTGGCGGCCTCCTTCGACAACTGCACCTCCCAACTGTGGCGAACAGGACGCGGGAATTCCCCACCGCGGGCGATTTGGACTGGATTTTTGACAAAATCTGCGGGTCGACCGACCGGTTGACAGCTTGGTGCTGTCCACATTAAGCAATGGCTGTCCAGATTAACCGGAGGATTTTACTATGGAGAAATTCCGGTCCTGGCCAACTGTCCACATTAAGCGGTTGTCCACATTAACCGTGTCCACATTAACCGGACTCCACTGTATTTTCCTGAAGTTTCGGACTCTGTCGAGAATCCTCAATCATGGGTAACCGTAGGATGGTGTGAAACATGCGCAGATTGGTGGTCCGTCATTAGCCAGTCTTACTCTAGCTCAGGTGTGGTGACACACAATGTTTGAACATTAGACTTTTGTCACTGAGGGTAACACTCTATCGTTGCACCAGGGGTCCGCTGCTTCTGTCCGTTGCAATCGAGAATATTATGATCTGGTTACGGAAAATGCTCGTCCCTCCTTGTTAATTCAAAGTCCAATAATGAGCCCATTAGCATCGTTTTGGAGACCAATTTGGCCCACTCCAGTCAGATTAATAGGCTATTCATTTAGCTTCTCACGATATCTGCGCAAGACATTTTCCTTACTATCAAAGTACGCTTGCTGCTTGCATTTTTACCGACTCCTTAATTACCCTTTCATGTTCCTTTTTTCATTTTCTCCTGCCTTTAACCTCCCTCTCGACGGCTAACTGCACAATCTGCGCTCGTTAGGAATAACTACTTAATAGTTTTGTTCAATGTTTGATTAACTCATAAATTAAAATACAGTTTGTGGAAAGCATAAATTCTTTGTACTCACTTGTTAGAATATTACTATACACCTGAAGAAGGGGTACCTTCAGGGTTCAAAAAATTTACTCAATATGGGCTTTTTAAACCGTGAATTACCCATATAGAAAGCATCGTTTACTTACATTTACCAGTGTGGCTTGGCAACACGATCGACGTCCACTGTAACATTTTCTGAGCACAGCAGAAGGTCCTTCTTTCAAGGAGCATGATTGGTCCGCACCAACTTTGTGTTCGTGCTTAACCCTCATCCACGTTTGTACTTTGCACCGTGCTCCCTCAACGGGCCGTGTGATGAATGTATCGCGTAACGTTAACTCTATTAGAGTTAACCCTAATGGCTGCGATCATTCAGGCCCGGTTCCTTAGGTGAAGAGAGAGAAGTCTTTGGTAGGCCAGACTGTCAGGAAGTGTGTATTCTGTACAGCGGATAGGAGCATAGTTAGGAGGAGATTTGACTCGCGGACTAGTTCATCAGCTGCCTAGTCGGGTAGGGTCCGGGGTGTGGTAACGCGGCAGTAATCCGGACGTCTGCCGAAAGCTGTTTTTGTCTCAGTCAGCCTTGATGGTAATTGGTCAGACGGCGGCATCGCGTGTTAGTGAGTTACGTCGAGCGATACCAAGTGCGTGCGCTCGCTAACAGTGAGGGTAGCGCGTGCACTTGCGTATAGCCCCAGTTAATATTGAGGGGTCTTGAGCCCCAGCCTTGACCTTTAATCAGCCTCACTTTTGCCTAATAATAGCTTCAGTAATCGTATAACAATTACTAGCCCTCGGATATATTGCTGGTTAGTAATAGTAGTAATAGCAGTATCCCTATCAGGCTCGGCCTCCTTGAGCCTGGCTTAACACCTACTGAAAGTGAGTGGGGGTAGGCAGTACGGTAGTAGCCGCGCAACGTATACCCTCACGTAAGACTTAGTTGGGTGGAGTTTCTCGCTTGCATTGGAGAAAGCGACTGACGCCTGCTCCCATTTTGTCTTCTTGGCCCGGGTAAAGGTGGTGAGTGCCGTTAGCGCTTACTACATCTACGTTCATCCTCTGATCGCCAGTTACCTTCCCTGCTCAACCTGTTTGGTGCATAGGGCAGACTTCATCGAAATCGATGGACAAATATGCACGCACATACACATGACACGCACTAATGACAGCACAAGTATTAACTAAAAGTCCAGACACGTGTGTTTCGCCCACATTCTGCTGCTGCATGCCAATCGGCGAGGGGTTCGGCTCATCAGTGGTTCCCCAGGGTTCTCCATTTTCTTTCTGATAGATACTTCAGTTTTAAACATGTTAGTTTCTCGTATTCCTCAGTGAAGTTTATCAGTTTGAATAGGAGTTTATAGGTACGGACTGAATGTTGATATTTGAGCCGAGGACATCACAAACGGGGAATGTTGGGGGACCCATTGCTGAGCCTAAGCCCTCACAGATTGGCATGCAGGGGCAGAAAATCGGTGAAACACGCGTGTCTGACCTTTACGCTAGTACCGTGTTGTCAATAAGATATATCCTGTAGGCTCTGTGTATACTACTTGCTGCCTGTTGGCAGTTTCATGAGTACTACGCGTTGTGACTGGTGGACTTGGGTTCAAACATTCCTAACAACTAAGAAGAAGGCGACTCGATCGCTGGGAAAGCATTTTTATTCGCCTGACGTCTCGAGATCCATCGCGGGTTTATCATCAGAGACATAAGCAAAAAAAATACGAGATAGGAGTCTATAAACTGGCTATCTGCGCCCATAAACTCTGAATCCGACTGACTTACTCCAACTTACTGATTACTTTGGAAGAAACTTAAGTACCAACAATCGGCCCATTTCCCCAGTGAACGAAGGTAAATAACCAAAGTTAATGAAAAAAGCTTATACCACTCTAAAATGACTGGAAGATGCTAGCGATTCACATCTTCCGCAAGTTGATAGGAGTTCGAGGACGCAGTATAAACAGGTATAAACAACACGCAAACGAATTAATTCCCCCTCCTTAATCTTCGTTCCTGCCTAAAATCATGGCCGGTGCGAAACAGTTGACTCTGACAGCGTCCAGTTTTAGAAAATTCAAAGGGCAACCAAATAGAAGGAAGATTAATGACCACCGAACATTGGCCGCCTAACGACCCCACTGATTCTCCGAGAACAATATCAGCATCCACTTGTTCGTGGATGACGGCAAGCTAAACGCCACAATGAAGTAGAACTTATTTGACTCTGGCCTCCCAAATTTCGGAATGACCATCAGCTGGGAAAAAGAAAGTAATTTAACAGCAATATGCTTCCGACAACAACCACAACGAATCCGTGGTAGGTTTCTCAGGTGCCTGAACTAACTGATGCAAACTAACTCATGCATCCGGAGCTGTAATATCCAAAAGAATGAACATCGACAATGAAGTCTTCAGTCTGATCTCCACTTTTTCATTCTCCCCAACTCGAATCTGAAATTTTACATGATTGTTGACCTAACTGTGCTCTGATACGAGGTGGACAGCATAGGAAATTCTAATAAGAAACCCATACCATCCTGGCCCATGTAAGGAGAGTCATGAGGGTAAACTCGTAGGGAAAGAGCGTAAGCTGGCGTCCTCAGGGTTAACCCCCAAGCAGTTGCCTTTTCGTTGGAACAGGTGCGCCGTGGATAAATTCACCTGTGGACAAAGAGGAAAAATCCATGATTCGAGGACTTTACGAAGCCTTTCCTTCGACTCCCGCAAACAAATCCCGAGGCCCTTGAATACCTCAGACAGCATAAGCAAGTCCAGCGCACTGCTGTAGGTACTACAGCAGCAGACTACCACGAAAAAGAAGCCAAAATCTGATGTTTTAGCAATATTTTTGCTCGATTGTTCCAAAGAAATCGAGTAGGTTCTAATTGGACTTGTATGGCTGCGTTTGTTTGAAAACGTTAATCCCGCTTCGCGATAGGGTGTTAGTAACCACGTTTCCATATTCGTGGGCATGATGAGAGACACAGGGAAAATAGTACCGTGAATTCAAGTTAGAATTTTTTGAATAGGTCGTCAACCATATCAGATGTTTGTTTCTTGATTGAATCACGCCGGGGTCACCAAGTTGTAGCGTCCAGTTAGTGGTTGAGCTCGAAGCACTGTGAGAGGGATTCCTTGTGTACAGAACTCATATTTGCTATCTCAGATGACAGCGGCCACTGGCGAAGCCAGAACTAGTACTGACTGCGTTCAATCAGGTCTGAAAGAGCGTGAGACAGTGGTGGCAATCGCCTAAGTAGGACTGCGGAGCCGGCTTAACTGCTCTTAAATTGGTGTGTGTAACAGTACCCGAGAGGTGTCATTTCTGGTAACGTAAGCTGCGTCGGCCAATGCTGGGGGCAGGGGCGTGTTCAAGTGGCGCTTGAGTGGCCGTAACTACCTGGAGGCACGTGTGTGTGTCCGTGTGTAAGTCGCTCAAGTCTTCGCGGCTCAGCGCGTCTGAATGCGCTGACTGAGCTAGTGGATGACCTGGAGTAAGCTGGTCTGTAAAAGGACGCCGGACAAAGCAATGTTGGGCGTCGGATACCCCTCCACGCCGAGTATATCCCCCATATTGTCCAACATCACCCTATCACCTATTTCACCAGCGATGTGAATGCAGTCCCCACCTGTCCTATTGCAATTGCCCTCGCCAACTCCTCATGGATCCTGTCATTCGACTGAGATTCCGTCGCACTGCGCCCGGCTACCGTGCGTTTACAACCCTGACATGAACCTGTCAGTCATACCTAATCTATCAATACGTTGCGGCTAAGTGCAAATGCACCTGCAGTCAGTCAAAACACTTCGACTGCACATCGACCTAATCGGATCAAACACGCGTATACAAGACAGCTATCAGCAGCATAGCACACATCACTCATGCGACCAACGCGTGATGCAATTTGCCAATGACTGCATGTCTTGTGAAGCGTCCTATGTGAGAGCGTTTGTGTTTATGCCATTAATGGCTGAATGGTGTCGTTTTTTAGGCTTACTTGCGTGGAGCCTATGACCAGCGCGTGTAACGGGCACCCATCATCCACTGCTTCCAATCTCACTGTCAGTCTATATTAAGCAGGCAAACTGTCGGTGTATGTCGTCTGATCTAATCTCCAGCCAACTTTCTCAGATTTTGCCATTGGGAGACGCTAACAGTTCGAGGGAGAGTCTAATAAAGATGTTTTTATAGGCTCCCGCCGTCGTGATTTAGCTCAAGTGCAAACTTTCCGGATGCCCTTTCGACGGTGCTGGTAAACGTCACTTGGGACAGGTGACATGCTAATGAGAACGCTGGAACCGAGGTCTACCGAAAAATATGAAAATTGTGTTATTTTTCGATGGCTTTGCTCCTTATTAGGAATGATCGCACACCCACGGAATTGCGCTATCAAACTGGACTGGTGCTGTTTACTTTCGCGTCAGTCTCCTTAATGACTGAAATAATGTAATGACCCGAGCCTGATACTTGTAATTAGCACAAACTCTGAGATAGTCTGGCTGTTGCCCCAAAACCCAGCAGGTGAGAAGCCAGTCAGCTTGATGAGGGAGCGTTGGCGACAGTGGACAAATCAGCTATAAAGAGAAAAGCCGATAGCTGCGGTGCGCGCTCTCATTGCCGCGGCATTACAACTGCGCTTCGGCGTCTTTCTGTGCTGTGACTCAATGTAGGAATAGACGAATTCCCAACAATTATCATGCCTCCGAAGCTAAGCTGCAATAGATCAGAGGACCAGCACTGCATGCGAGATTGCCTGCCCCAACGGCTACCCACGTCTCCATGAGATCTATAGGTGCTAAGGCTACGAAGGTTATGGCCTTAACACCTACCATCTTCCAGACCCTGGTTCCTTAGGAGATTGGAGAGAAGACGGTGGAAAGGCGAGAGTAGACGGAACAGTGCATTGTTTACAGAAAAGTTATGGGAAAGTTGCCAGTCCATCCGGCATGGCTGTACGGCCGGAGGGCGTATGAGCGCACGGCCTCCAACCCGTCTCGCTCAGAGCCAATTTCCAAATTAGTTCTTTGAGAAGTCGGGCCAGAAGACAGAGAGAGAGATAGCTTTCATTGGCTAGGTCGGCTTGGAGATTTTGGGCAGCGAGGCAACTTGCGTCGGGCACGCGTGCAAGCTCCCCATTCGTCGCCTGGTTTTTGAGCATAGATGCGAGGACCGCAATTGGCTGATCGAGACGTCAAAAACCGCGTCGACGAGCCGTTGGGAAAGTGCACTACGATGCGAGCTAGTCAGCCAGGCACGAGCCGCTACCGATCCTCCCGACACTGTAGCCAGCCAGGATCGGGTTGAAGCGAGCTAAAAAATCCCAAGCTCTTCCTTTCCAGGTACACGTGGTGAATGGCCGAGCCACTGGAGTATGCAAGGCCGCATTGGATCGACGGTGTCCCTCACTGGCCTAGAAACCGTTATTTATAGACGATAAAAGGAGAACGATAAATATTGATTAAACACTGCAGGATGGACTGTATCTATTTGCCAGACGACATTGTTCTTTCGACAAAACATTGTCATACTTACATTTATGTGCCCCAACTAAACTCACGTCTATTCAAAAACGTATTGACAAGATCTGTTAATGGGAAAGCTTGACTGATAATTTAGATGCTCGATCTAGAGTTTGTTCACATGTTAGACCGATAGCTTGCTTCAACGTGCATTGGAAGTTCGAAGTGCAGGGGAGCCATGTAAGTAACATCTATATATTTCAGTTCTCAGGATTTCGCCAGGTGGGACCATAATTCCTTTCATAAGCCACTGAATTTCTGTCTATTTTCGCAAGTTTTTCATTCCCATTATATTGACACACGTAATTCGAAATTCAAGGATATTTCCATTCGCTTTGACGTAATTTACACCTTTTTTATAACTTTCGTGGCTGCTTTCAGCGTTTGCGTGGGCCGAGATGTTGCACCAGATCTTTGCAGTGAATCATGCAGGACGCAATCGTCCCGTGCATGTTACGACTCAACACATGCGTCACCGAGGATTTCTGTCGAACATGTCATCAGTGCAGACACTGACGCATCCGTTCCGTCGCAGTCTCCGCAAACCAGATTCCGGTGTGTTGACTCCCCAGCTGCGTTTCTGTAGTCATCTATTCCGGTATACAATAGCAAATAACGAACCGATTTTCAATTTGACCGTCATTTTTTTAACAAGTCGCACAAACGCACTCAGTCGTGTTTTGCAGTTGACATCCGCACGTATATTTGAAGTTCGTCTTTGTCCTTAGTTCGGATCAAGATCCAGTGGCTTTGATTACACTCTGTGATAAACCATATTAACTGTGAAGTAAACACGCGCTTTTTTCGAATGCCTCGGTGGCTAGCTCTATTATTAGCGAAATGGACTTTTTTCAAAATCTTTATACGGCTTCTTTCTATTTGTTAAAAGCTGCTCAGGTTTACATGTTTAAATTCCAGCCTGCCTTTTGCATTTTTATTTTTTTTGGCATCTTATATACAGTAGATTGCATATCTGATGCAAGGTTGGGGATTGGAGGATTTAACGCACATTTGAGGTTGATTAGTTAATTTATTGGGTTGACTTGGGTCGCAAAATTTTGCTATCTAGTATTTTATTACGTTCAGATCAGAATACTGGGAGAAAAAAGAGGTGAAAGTTGGGGAAATCCAGCGTTTGTTGATATCCGAGGAATTTCCTATGCTATTAAACGCTGTGGAAAAGAACTTCTTGCATGTGCATGTTCCACTATAAAAGGACATTCATGAAGAGCGGAAACTTTTTAATTATATCTGTTCACATAACGGAGAATTTTGTTTTGCGTCCATGAAATTGAGGTTAGTGTACTTAGGAGATATCGCATTACTTTTGGGAAGAGAAGGGTGAAATAAGTTTTAAAATATTTATTTTGCAAATCTGCCAAGTTTCGTGCCATAAAATTGAGTAATAAACTTATGAAGTTGTTCATTGCATTACTCCATATTACATTTTTATTGTATATTTGACGGGTTAAAGGCAAGGAATGCGTTCGAGAACTTTTTTAGTATATGGCAACCAAATTAATTGTACAATCGATACGAAGTTGGAGACAGTTAACTTAACAAACATTTGACAGAGTTGTCACGGGACATTGCAAAACAGTTTTTTCCAAAATCGCCGTTGATATTATTGCCACTGTACTTTGTATTTGTTATTGTAGAACTTAGTCTAGAAGTAACCAAATATGCTGAAAACTTTTCCGTTTTCGATAAAACAATTAGCTCTTTCATTTATAACAGAAGAGATATCCCTAATTGGTAGGGAAATCAAACCATTGGCCAAAATTTCACAATCTGACCTTGACTTTATCATCAAAAAAATTAAAGTACGCAGACATCAGACGCCAACATATATAATTAATTCTTCTTTTTCAAGAGTCAAATTTTTATAAAATTTTCCTAAATCAATCTTGAGCATACTTATTCGTGACTTTTTTAGCAGACGTTCATTTTTCTCGGCACTGAGTTCACATGATTGGGTGGTTCTGAAACTACGACACACAAAGACAGCTGCATGAGAAAAAATGTTTAAAAGCTGGTTATTTATGTAAAAGCTTTAAAGATATAGCTTATTTTGAAGGTTTTGATAAGCACATAGAATATACTCATAAGTTATGGTCAATTGACTAAAGCCATTGAAAATCGTAAAGTTTTTATTACAATTTCATGGAAGATCTGAACCTCTTCGTAATATAAATATCGAAATGATTACAAAAAATATGGCGGAAGGCAATAAGTCTATGTGTACAAAAAATGGTACGTTTACAATTGTTCCCGACGATTCAATTTAAATTTATTAGTCACTGACGGCATGTCTGCAAGTGAGTTTAAGCAATATATTACTCCTATGAGTTCCCAATGGGGCATATCAAGAAAAAACATGGTTGCCTTAGTCCAACATAAGTCGAGCAATGCATAAACGAAAGAAACAACTAGCAGTTTTCGTGAAAACGTGTTAGAATACATACTTGACATTAAGGCTCTTCAGTAACAGCCATACACTATATTGCACGTAATATGGAAGCATATTTATTCAAAAACTTGACAAAACGATTATTTTCCAACGTAATTTTTATTGTGTTGCTTTATTTACTCAGTGATTTTGCATAAACGGGCTTCCTCTACGTGTAAAACTTAAGTTTACCTAATACGCCCGATTTCCACTTTTTCGGAATTTTCCACTTCGTTAAAAAAGCTGGTGTTTCTACAAAAAGTTATATTTCTTCATAAATCATAATATGCCCTATTTTGAAGAACGACCATTACTTTATTGCTGTAAGACTTTGGGGGCCACAGTTTGGGCTGCGTTTAAGAAAGAGGAGGTTACTTGAAAAATCGTAGGATTGCATGAGTTTGGCCACCTACTGTAAGAATTTGTAGAAAAAGGTTTTGTAATGAGTTCTAATTGGTTTTTTTGCAGACCGATTCTCATTTCGATTGGGATCACACATCATCTGGGAGGATTGCTCAGTACATCTTAGGACAAGGCTGAAATAAAACCAAATTCAGTATGCTTCTGTTGAAGTTGCGTTGAGATAATACAAAAATATCCGCCACATTTTATTTTCTTTGAAAAATTCTAATTTCAGACCGCTTTCTTGTTTTTCTGAGCCCCTGGGCGAAATTCGGAGCCTATTAAAGTTACGAAGTGAGGAAATGTGGTAAATTTAACAATATTCTCCAGTCAATCGGAGCATATTGGATCAAATTACGTTGATACGCTGTGCGGACGAACCCAACTACCTGACATTTCTGTAGGTAAGGTACATAATTACGCCTTACTTTACTCTGGCAGTACCAACTTTAAACCTTTTAAATCGCAGTCAAGTAAACAAGGGGTAATCGGCGTAGTTTTTAAATGCGCAGCACGTCACCCTAAAATAGAACACATTACGATGCAAATATGCGTATTATTTAAAAAATAAATTGCACTAAAGATCAATTTGCAGCTTAAGTAATTATCTAGTATTCCCTTTACCACTTTTAAGAACCTGCAGTTATCGACTAAAGTACCACTTGTAGTAATGTCTTTGGTCGTGCATGTTTCTGCATTCGCTTTGAAGGTTTAATTTGGAACCTGTCTGTACCAGGATATTCTCTCAGAGTTTTTTTGGTTCCTAGCTGCACCGCCTCCATTATGCATATTCCGCTACGAGGAAGAAATCCCGGCTGAGACTTTGAAAGCAGTTTAGACAAAGACATGGCGCATAACTAATCCAACGGAGGTTTCCGTTTTAGATCTGAATCCTATATCGACAGTTCGACCGTCTATTTCGACTGTCTATAAGTTGTGTCTACGGCGTGGTGGTAGTGCGGCGACGCGTTCATTATTTTTAAGAGGTAGTAGACTTGCGTTGCATCTAGCGCAATCTCTCTTCACTAGTGCGCCTCTACTCGAAGTCCAAAAAGAGCCCAGAAGATCGAGGGCCGGAGCCTGAGCACCATGGGACAGTTTTGGGGTTTAGTGTTTTTTTAATTCAAATAGTGTTGAGTGTCCAAATGTTAGATGTCAATCAGTAATAACGTTGCGACTAAACTGTGGTTTATCATAACTATTACAGAACCTGACCTGACTACTGCCTTCAGCGAAAATTTGTTAATGCGAGGTTTTCTGGATTCCTACAAACAAGGCCTATGCATTTCACAGTTTTTCCTGCCATTTTATTGCACTGTTGGTCTCCTATTTTGGGTTGCTTGTCTTGCCTCGTAGGTTATGCATACTAAAATAGGTGCAGTTGGACAAAGGACTCATTGGGTGGCAAAGCTTTTCTCACAAGTCTGGCTGCATGCAAATTAATTGTGTGGAGTGAGCAAAAACACTCGGACCCAGTCAGCGAATACCAATCGATTCGTCACTACCAGAGGCTCGTTTTTTCTCTAGCCACATTCGAATTCTTCGATGTTCGCGCGTCCAACAACTAGCCCTGATCGAATCTTCGACTGCGAACTTTACAGCAAGGCTGGAAGCATTGAAGTGCGCAGGACTCTTCTTAGAGGTCCTATTTGCCTTTTCCTTATAACAGTGACTTACTTTTACATTTTCCTTAACCGGAATTTCCTTTTTTCTTTAAATTCCGTCAATATAAAGTTGACTTTCGCTCCATAGGCATCAGTCGCCTGAGCAACCATTGTAGTTGCTTCGATTTAATACATTAAAACAAATATAAATTTCTTTAACTGCATATGTTTTATTTCTTCCAACACAATAAAATATTCATTTAAACCTGCTAACCAAGAATTAAATGTTTAACTACAAATTACGTAAGACAGTTGGACGGGGGAATATATATTTAGGTGGCCCTACAAGAGTTTTGCCGAGAAGTGTACTGACTTAGGCTAAAATTGTCTTCAAAGCAAAAAAGGAAAATGTGAGGATGTCGAAAGCTGGACTGAAAACAGACCAATCAGATGGGGCCTTTGATTGGTTAGAATGTTGACTGGACTTCCGATTCATCTCAATGGTTGGATAGCCTTCCAATTCGGCCGGAAGCTTGCGCGACCTCAGCAAGCACAGAGCATGTGGGTTGACCGATAGAGCGACGTGCGAAGGAACTGATTAAGACGGCTCCTCTAAACACCAACGTGCTCCACGATAAGATTCATGCCTACTTTGTCGATCATGGTGTTTGAACATGTTGCACCCAGTTTGGGTGCATACAGTCCTCGGAGAATCAGTCGCATACGCGTCCAGCGGTCAAAGCTATTGCGGCAACCATTATTCATGAGCTGATTTCATAAAATGAATATTGAAAACTTGTCAACGGATTTGGATTGCGACATACCTGGGCCTGTTCGGGCTCACTAGTGTACTACGCCATGTCATTTAAGGTATACCTAATTGACGCGCCTCTCAGTCTACGTACATCAGTCGTATTTGGTAATTTTTGGTCAACAGCCACAACTGTGTTCTCACTTGCTGTCTACTCATGCATCTCTCAGACCTCTTGTTCGTAAGCGCTTGTCCTCATGGACCTTATCCTACACCTGTAGACCTACCCGACTTACAAACGCAAATTCGAGGCAGCGATAACTCAAGGAAGCAGTTGGAACCATAAATAGATTCTCTCATTTTTTTCGCGTGAGATCCCTACATCTCAGTTTCACTTTGTCCCTTATATATTAGCTGTTAACAGCCATCCCTTGTTGAGAAAGATCTAGTACGCAGCCTTTGCTTCGATGCATTTAAACTCTCACAGTGCGATACAGAAGTAACTTCAATTAGAGAATGGTTTCGTTTAGTAGTTTATCTGTTCGTTTCTTGGCGAATTCCGAATTGGCTGATAGACTTTGCCCCAAATATAAACATCAAATTTCTGTCTGCATCTGCAGACCTTGAAGACACCAATCTACTCTAAGTTAAAAAATTATTTTCTGAGGAAACTAAAATAAATGCAAAAAGCAAGCTTTCACAGAACAAGTCAGCACGCGCACTCTAAAGCATGAAAGGAGTCATCGTGCCATCTTTTTAACTGTATTCTAGTCCTCCCTGTGGTATGCCTGTACTCTTTCTGCGTTCAGTTGAGCACTGTTACCATTAAGTTAGACGATGAGTTAAAAAATGCTATCCAGAACTTCAGTCACATCCAGATTGATGCCTTCAGAAATCACAGTATAGGGCCTTTCATCCTCAACTTTTGGGAGTTCATTTTGTAAATTCTGGGGCAAAGTTGGCTGAATTATCTTGCGTACGATAATTGCAAGCCTAGCTTTTATACAATCTTGTCAGACAGCCTCGTTTTAGAAGCCGAACTTGAGTGAAAACCATGCATATATAGTTGCATTCTCGTAAACTCTCTGTCCGCAGGAAGAGTATCCCTTCCAGATTATTGGTCTTTTTAGTGGTCAGGTCAACTGAGCGAAGACAGGGGTCACAAGTTCCGGCAAATTTAGTGTCACAAATTATAGTAGGAATTGATATGTCTTCCTTCCTATTCCGTAGCTCCGCGTGAGGCGGCAAACAAAAGGTATAAAGCCTTTTTTACTTATGGTCAGCAGAGGTGGTTAGGGCAGTCGATGACAGATCGAGTGGCTTTTTGCCTTTTGTTTGCGAGAGAGGACCTTTCAAACTCGGGCTAGTTACCTGTGCTCTGGGAATCCTCTCATACCGGGCAAGGTTGCATTTTTTCAGACGAGGAGTAACCGGTAAAAAAACGCTTCACTAATTCTGGCCTGGATGAAAGAGGCCTGGTTGGTGAGCGTCTATCCTCCCCGTAAAACTCATTTGGCCAAAGTGTTTTTCAGATCCAAATTAACAATACAGCGTAGAAGAAAGAGTTGAAAATAGGACTTTCCTCTGGAATTCGGTCAAACGTTTATCAGGCAGTTTAAGTAATTACTTTGCGGAAACCTAAATACTTTCTTGCTTTTCGCATTGTTTTCTAATAAAATTTCCCTTCAATTTATGTTGCAACCTCCTTCTTTGCAATGAATTTCGGTTAAAAATTTCCATCAGAATGCTTTATGGTTCGTTGAGCTTGAAGCGGTAGTACCATTCACCAACCCATCCTGATCACCCGTGGAATTCAGGCATTTGTCTTGCTTTTCAGACAGTAGTTTTATTCGTCTAAAAGGATGCTAACCTATGAAATAAGTACAAGCGAAGGATATTTTCGTTCATGTTTTGCATACAAATATTTTTCGAATTGAAAACTCGTTTCAGAATTCAGCTGACATTTCATAATAAAGGGAGTCCACTTTAGGACACTGAAAGGTCTAGGCGGAGAATAGGCAACCATACACGGGGTCTATATGACATTTACACTCATGCAAGTTTGGAGCTCCTGATAGAAGAGGATGCGGAAATACAGACCCCATTATTGCAGATAGCCTCTAACCAAAGTTCAGTGAAGATTAGGGCTAGTGTTAGCGGTTGGTCAGAACTAAGGAAATACGGTTAGAGTACTGATTAGGGTAACGGTCTAGACCAGGGGTTGGCAACCTTTTTGACTCAGAGAGCCAAGAAAGCAAATATTTGAAAACATATTTCAGTGAGGGCTATATAATATACATTAAGATTGAGTTCAAGTAAATGTGAGTATAAAAAGCGTCTGAATTTATTCATGGAGGAACCAAAATCACAAAATCTGAAGTTCCTAATTCCAATTTTATCTGAGAGAGCCAGACGCAATCATCAAAAAAGCCATATATGGCTCGCGAGCCATGGGTTGCCGACCCCGGGTCTAGACGATTGGGGGGTAGGGTTAGTGTTGAAGTTTGGGCTAGGAGTTGGGGTAAGTGATTCGCTGGAATTGAGCACAGAGCCACCCGTACTACCGGGACGTCCATATTCCCATATCTGCTTATCTAATGGACCATGCTTGTGATGTTCAGAACGATGTAGTTTGTCACTGGGCGTGAAGGTCAAGAAACTCACTCGTACAACATTTCAGATTCTCACTCGAAAGCATCATTATCAGCGATGGATACCGGTTAGGGTGGTCGAGGCACAAGGTGTGGAATATCTGTAGGACGCAGTTGCCATGCGCCTACTGTAATTAACAGCTATTGCGTCAACTTTCAGGCCGCACGTGATGCGCTGGATGCTTGTAAGTCTGCATGCGAACCGTTAATGGCCGTGATTTACTCAATCATGTCGGATGTTGGCGTGATCATCAGTCGGACATTTGGTTCGCTGTCACTGAAACACTGATAGCCACCCGCACCCTCTACCCAGGCAAAGCCTCAGCACAGGATATGGGAGAGGGAGGTCATTGTGGGTTTTTTAATGGACTTCGGGCCAAAATCACAGGACTCAAGCAGCCCGCGGCTCACGAGGTTGTCAACGCTTGCAATAATAATTCGGTCTCGTCAAACTTCAAGTCAGGATCGGATGCCGTCGACTGAGCTGTGACCTGAGAGCTAGCGTCATTCCTTCTCCTCGGAACTGCTGCATTTTCAGCCGTTTGCGTCCGGGATAGTCTCAGAGTCTATCCGAAGAAACTGATTTTTTCTAAAACTGCACCAGATCCGATAAATACCCCTCAACCATTTTCTGTCTTGGTAGCGGATTTTTAACCTCATGACATGGCGCACACTGATTGGCTCCGGTCAGCGTGCAAGTCCACATTTGAATGACATGAGAAAGCAACTGACGGAAAATCTCGCCAAATGTGGGACCAGTTGGAGTAGGTGTCGCGTCGCGTTTGCGTATGCGTCGAGTGACGAAGTTGCGTGGGTAGTTTGTATCACACTAGGTCGGGTATGTTGATTCCGTCAGTCAGGAGTGCAGTTCCAGGCTCCCTTTGCACTCATGTAGTTTTGCCCCCGCAATGTGGAATTCGTGCAGAGAAAAAAAGAGAGCGACCGATGATTCACCGGTATGATCTCTATAAACAGATCCACGTATATGGTAGCACTAGACCCTGCTAAAATTGGTGGACTTTTTTTCTATAATGCATCTGTAATGGCAGATTCTCTACGTGCAGTAGGCTAAACGGGTAAATCGACCCAAGTGTGATTGAATTCAGAGCTTTTGGCGTGCCTTTGCAGCTTAATTGGTGAGCGTTGGCCTTCCCTGCTGGTGTGGGTTCAAGTCCCACCGAGGTCACGAATTTGTCACAACTGTGCCAACTGAATTTTTGATAAGGTTAACATTGGTTTTGTGTGCTGACTGATGTATGGTCCAGGATAATTGTTATGGTTAACGTCGATGCCACTAAGAATGAATGCATAATAATAGTTTTTCTTACTCGATCAGAGCTTTAATAAGTTACGCAGATAATTGTATGCTAAATATCAAAATAAAGTGCTTTTTAAAATGGTAACTTGTTAGAGAAAGTTTGTACATGGACCTTAGGCATTTTAACACCGGACTTTCGTTGTGGACTTTCGTTTTTTCGAGTCCTGGGTTTTCAGGTTTGGGTGTGTCTACAAATATGATCCAAACAGCCATTTTCCTAAGAACGTATATCCAAACAAACACTTAGCTAATAAGCTAGGTGAACCGAACATAAGATGTGATCTTAACAGATTGAAATCCAGATTAACATGGCCGACAAAGGCAATGGACACTGGAATGGCCCTTTCTGGCTTATAAGCCAAATTCAGCCAGTCATACCCAACCAGAAGTGATGCAATACCCGAGGCTCGAATCCGCAACCTATTGATCAGAAGTCCAACGCCCAAACCACTGAGCCACGGGTTCGGTTTCTTGCCTTTTTATTAAAACTCGTCGATGCACGTCTACATATCGTTGACGGAATTCAGTCGTCACGTTCTGCCTTGGAGCTGGCTCTCTAGCCCCGACAGCAGCCGCACAGAGGATAGTGGCTTAGGCGGATGCACAGTGCTGGCAGACAAGGGAGACTTGTAGCGGGTCGTGCCTGCCTGACTAGCTCGCGTCGAAGTGCACTTTCCCAAACGCTCACCGATGTGCTTTCTCGACGTCTCGATCAGCCAATCATAGTTGTCGCATTTATGAGGCGACGAACGAGCAGCTTGCACGCGTGCCCGACACAAGTTGCCTCTCTGCCCAAAATCTCCAGGCCGACCTACCCAATGAAAGATCTCCCTTAATCTGTCCTCTGGCCCGACTACTCTAAGACCTCACTTGGGCCCGGTCAACCTACTGATCAGACGTATCTCTCCCAAGTCAATCTATTCTCCTCTTCCGTTGTGTACACAATAAACTCTTCCATCTACTCTGACCTTTAAAGACTTCTCTCCTCAGCATTAAGTAACCATGGTCTGAAGATCGCAGTTGCACGGTTAGACTCACTTAACCCCCTGCGATATTGGTGACTTTCTGACGTGAGATGAACACTCAACTTCTGATCTGGCTGAGCTCAATCATCATCAAACCTCCCTCGCCTTCAATTGAATTTCGCCTGTGTCATCTGATGTGACCGCGATATGGAGACTTTCTGCACCGACATTTTGTCGTGAAGCGAGGTTGAGATCTTCAACCGCTCACAACTTCTGATGTGGCCTGCCTTCCCTGCGTAGTTGCTGACTTCCCGACCTGTCCCAACGCAGTTCCCTGCGTATTTGGCGATTTATGGACATGTCCCTATGTATTTGGTGATTGGCATTCGCGACTTACTGCCGATAGCCCATTCAGCCCAGGTCATGGTTACTTCCCAATCCAACATAGATGTCCCCTTATGAGTGTCAGCACCCAGATCTCCTTCTCAATCTCCACCCTTCCTTCTACTGCCAGCGATTCTTCTGGTTCAACTCATACTGATACGGCATACTGATTTGCTGTTGAAGTTCAACCCGGCCAACCAGGCTCCCTCCCACGTAGTTGAGATGCCCAATCTCCTACGACATGCCGATGCACGCGTAGTCGAGAAATTTCCTCCTACCGCAGCCCCAGTTGCCCACGCAGACGCAAGTTTACCTGTCCTCCTCCCAAGCGGCACTGGCGGCACTAACCCGCCTCTCGCAACCTCATCTTGCCACCTTTCTCTCACACCTAACTTAACTATTCTTCCTCCACTCGGATTCTTTCAGTTTCCTCTTTGCGGTCTCCGGAGGGAGTACTGTAGCGGGTCGTGCCTGCCTGACTAGCTCGCGTCGAAGTGCACTTTCCCAACCGCTCACCGATGTGCTTTCTCGACGTCTCGATCAGCCAATCATAGTTCTCGCATTTATGAGGCGACGAACGAGCAGCTTGCACGCGTGCCCGACACAAGTTGCCTCTCTGCCCAAAATCTCCAGGCCGACCTACCCAATGAAAGATCTCCCTTAATCTGTCCTCTGGCCCGACTACTCTAAGACCTCACTTGGGCCCGGTCAACCTACTGATCAGACGTATCTCTCCCAAGTCAATCTATTCTCCTCTTCCGTTGTGTACACAATAAACTCTTCCATCTACTCTGGCCTTTAAAGACTTCTCTCCTCAGCATTAAGTAACCATGGTCTGAAGATCGCAGTTGCACGGTTAGACTCACTTAACTCCCTCCGATAGACTTAACCATTAGTTGCGGTTTGGAGCCTCTGGTAATGCACCACCCGTGGTTGGCTATGTCTGGCTGATGATGGCTAGTAACCTAGAAACCACCTTCGCAGTCTTCCCTGCTTTTGCCGACAATGCTCATCTGCCCAAACTACTAGCGGCTGTGGACCTATTTGTGCGGCTCCAGAGTAAGTCTCAATGCAGAGCGGAACGAGTGTGTTCTTTTCACGACGGAGGGATTTTCGTAGGCGAGATTGAACTCCCTCTAAACAAGCAAAATTTGTATTGGCTAGCTCTTGCTGCTCAAGTATCTGACTTCATCTGCGTCACCCAATTCTTGTTAAGAACTCTTATTATCACCCGCTGGCCTTCTCTTCCACTGTTTACCAGCAGTGGTCACCAGTGTCCGTTACCCTACCAACTTCGAATTTTCCTTCCGACATTTTACTTATTACACCACACGCATTTCCAACAGCATGGCTGTAAAATAAGACTGCAAATGGAAAAATCTATACTGTAATGTCAGCTTCGAAAGCCTACCTGTCCATCTAGTTCGGAAAATGAAACTCCGTAATGCTAAGAATCCTAAAGATGTTTTCGGTATGAAAAGAATTTGCCATTAACGTAATTTTCTGTAAAGCTGGTAATGGGGTTCTACATTTGTATGCATAACTATAGGAGACTTTGATGGTCTGGTTACTCAGCTTTCAAAAATGTTTAAAATGGAATGAGCAGTTATAACACTTGGCCATCATTAGCCAGTACACACATACCCGCAGGAATTATCTTTTCTTGCTAGGTAAATGTTACTAATATGCACCTTGGTATACTTTATGCACACTATAGGTGATCCTGGGTATGGAGACGAGTCAAGAAATCATTGTTCAGGGTAGACTAATTCACTTATCGAATATTTTGGTCCGAGTCGAAATCCAAGCAATGCATACAATTTGAAAAAGACAGTTTCATTGACGCCAACAGCTTTAACGTCCGTTCCCAAAAATTGGCCTGCTGCTTATAGACTTGAAGCATGATTGACAGGTCCTGCAACAACAACACATATCAGCTAATATATAGACAGAAAACAATTTTATGTCACTGCATCGTGCTCTTGATAAGGAAGAGGGAGTTCAAAGGCGTTTGCCTGTATTTCCTTTAATAAATTTGACTTCACTTGACTTGAATACACGTAATTTACAATTTTCTACAAAACAAACTAACACGTACAGTGCTCGTTAATGAACGTGCACCCGACCGCTAACGGAACTCATCTGTCCCGCTCTCACTAGAGCCTCGACAGAGTCACTGATAGCCGTCACAGCTGGTAGTATAGGCAGATAGTATTGCCATTAAAGACAAGGGAGTCTGGAATTGCAAAATCTGGCTTATTAGCCGTTGTCATTCAGTCATACCCAGACCTAAATGATGCCCCACTCGAGCCTCGACTTCGCGGCCATTTTAAACGAAGTCAAACGCCCTAAGTATTGAGCAACGAGCTCGTTGTCTTGCCACGAGCTTGGGTGGGTCGCCAGTTAGTCCTAAGTTTGACTGGTTGACGATGGCTAAAAAGCCAGCAATGACCATTTCCGTCTCCCTTGCCTTTCCCGGCTCTACGCCGCGCAGGACCAGCTAGGAGGCTAGCCGGGTCCTAAGTGCGAACTTAGCAGCAGGCATCCCAGCGGCCAGCAAGAGCGGTCGTTGTCTGGGTCGGCCTTGAAGGTATTTGATCGGCCTAGGCGTGCAGGCGTGTTATTCGTTGTCGGGATAGGGGCCAGTTTTGCGGCGTCTGTGATTGGCTGTCCCAGAAATCAAAATCAGCGGCCATGCGCTTTGGCAAAGTCCGCTTCGATGCGAGCTAGTCACGACAGATCGACATCGATGTTGGTGCGTAAAATCCAACCCCACCTCCACGCTGGTGCGCGCCGGAAACTTGCTTTTGCTTGGCTAACGGGGCTCTGGTAGGGGAGCAAGACCGGGGACCTAGCGCCAATCCCCTTTTCTCCACGAAACACGGAATTGACTTTCTTGACTTTCTACACTTTCATGAATCACAACTATACGCAACCTACGATCTCTGCTACGGCGTCCACGGGAACCGACGCGCCCCATCCTCTTGGCGTCGCGGGACGGGTGTTAAATCTGCGAGCTGATGCCGGATTGCGAATTGCAGGCTGGAATGTTCAAACTTTGAGGGATGACGGCGCCCAACTGTTAACAGCCAAATCCCTTTCTGAATACCGTGTTGGTGGGGCGTCTCTCTGAGATCCGCCTACTTGGCACTGGCCACAAACTGCTGCAAGTACCAAGAACTGACTCTGCGTACCATCTCTACCACAGTGGTGTGTCCGACAACTCTGGACTGTATGGTGTCGCTATAGCTTTGGCCGATTAATTTCACTCGAGTCTGCTAGAGTGGGAGGCTGTCTCACCGCGGATCGCTTGGGTCCGTTTGAAAAGTGCCCCAGTCACCGTTTCCATCATCCCGGTATATGCGCCTACTCTGGCTGCTGATGACAGCATAAAAGATTACTTCTACGGTGACCTCCAGCGAACAGTTGACCGCATCGCAAGAAGCGATCTACTCGTCATTGCCGGTGACTGGAACGCCCGACCAGGTGTGTGTGACGCTGGAACCCGTCATGTGCTAGGCAAATTTGCTGTCGGAGCGCAGTGTGCCAACGGTGAGCGCCTTGTCAACTTCGTATCGTCTAACCGCCTCGTTGTGTCAAGCACCCGTTTTGATCATCCGCGCCACCACCTTGTCACTTGGTACTCAAATGACGGGCATACCCAGGCCCAAATAGATCACATCCTTGTCCGAGCACGCTGGGCTAGCTCGGTCTTGGATTGTCGAGCCTACCGCGGTGCTGATACAGGAAACGCTCATTCATCGGACCATGTCCTACAGCGGGCAACCCTTTGCTTGAGTTTGAGAGCTATACACAGACCCTCCCGACCACAGCGGATCGATGTTGCAAAGCTGAAGTCCTCTGCTGGCGACGCCTTCCACTTAGCACTCCAGAACCGTTTCGACGGCCTGTACCCTGACGCCCGAGCGGACCCAGAGCCCGCGTGGCAGTCCCTGAAGGCCGCGATGTCAGAGCTGGCATACACCCATCTGGGCAAAACCCGACGGCGACATCGCGACTGGATCACTAGACCCACGCTTGAGTTAGCTGAGGAGGCCGGCCGAGCCAGACTCACTGGCTCCCCCACATACAGAGAGCTGCGGCGCCAAACGACAAGGGCCATCCGAGCCGATAGGAACGCCTACTGGAGCGACTTTGCCACGGAAACGGAGCGAGCAGCTACCAGAGGTGACACCCACAAGCTCTACCGACTCTTAAAGCAGGCCAGCAGAGGTTCGGGGAACACCACCGAGACTTTACTGGATCGCAACGGTGCTGTAATCACTAAGATCGATGACCGGTTAGAGAGATGGCGCGAGCATTTCTGTGACCACCTTAACCATGATCCCCCTGTGATGTCTGACCTGTCGCCCAATGCGGACGATCCCCACCATCTGTATGAGTGCAACACAGAGCCACCCAGTGTAGAGGAAGTTGTCTCCATTCTCTTGAGGCTACGCAACAACAAGGCATCTGGTGAAGATGACCTCCCGCCGGAGCTCTTTAAATGTGCACCCGAGGTTATTGGGCCCTGGCTACAACAAATATTTGCCAAGATATGGGACAGCGAATTTGTGCCCTCTGACTGGAGAAAAGCAGTGATCCTCCCCTTGTTTAAAAAGGCGACAGACGAGCGTGCAGAAATTACAGAGGCATTAGCCTCATCGATGTAGCGGCGAAAACATTCGAGTCTCTTCTTCTCAAGCGGTTCCAAACTGCGAGAGACCAGCGCACCCGCCCAAACCAGAGTGGATTTCGACCAGGTCGTGGCTGCACCGACCAGATCTTCAATCTCCGCCGTGTACTGGAACTGAGATGGGGTCACCTACAACCCACTGTTCTATGCTTCATCGACTTTGCTGCCGCATTTGACTCTGTTGATCGCAGTTCGCTGTGGAACATGATGAGGACGGACGGCCTACCACCTAAGCTTCTCAATCTCATGCAGGCATACTATCGTGGCACTTCCACACGGGTGAGGACGCAGAACGGTGACACGGAAGCCTTTAGCGTCAGGACGGGCGTCCGCCAAGGTTGTGCCCTTTCACCAACCCTGTTCAACTATGCGGTGGACTGGATCATGACCAAAGCACTGGATGACTACCCGGGAGTGCAGTTTGATCGCTCGAAATGGGTGACTGACTTGGCGTATGCTGATGACGTCGTCCTCTTTGGCGACAACTGTAATGGAGTTCAGCAGGCGTTGGACAAGGTCAACGAGCGTGCCCTATCCATCGGATTACGCCTAAACGCGACTAAGACCCAAGTCATGCTCTCCTGTGTGCCCCCTACATCTGTCACTCCTATTGTTCTCGACGGCGCTCCTCTCGAAAAGGTCGACTCGTTTAGATACTTAGGCTCTTTGGTCACGGAAACGGGTCAAGGTGTCGACGAGGTTGTATCACGCGTCAACCGTGCCCGATCTGCCTTCTACCGACTGTGCGCTCCTCTATGGAATAGAAGGGAAATATCACTACGCACAAAGTCCCGTGTTTACCAAGCAGTGGTTCGATCTATCCTGCTCTATGGCGGAGAGACATGGCCTATGCGTGTTGAGGACATGAGGCGCCTTGAGGTGTTTGACAATGACTGCCTACGCCGCATCCTTCGTCACCGACGCGTCGACCGAATTCGCTGCTCCGATCTCCGCCGACGCTGTCACCTGGACGCTCTCCCTCCACTCCTGCTTCAGAGACGACTTCGGTGGTTCGGGCATGCGTCCCGGCGTGATGATGGTGAGCTGATTCGTGACCTGCTTGTGGCGACGCCTCCCCCCACCTGGCACAAACGTCGCGGCGGGCAGCTGAAAACTTGGACAGCAACGGTCAAGCAGGATCTGTCGTCAGTTTCCGGCCCATGCGTCTACGGCCTACGCCAGTGGAACCGTGAATGGATGGTGCTCTCGTGTGAACAGGCGCAAGATCGACGCGCCTGGACAGCTGTGATTCATGATGCAGTCAACGTCAAAACTGATGCCGGCTCAACCCGCCCGAGGTGAATGCCGTTACAAGTACAAGTAAAAGTAAGACAGATCGACAGGAACTAATTTGCGGAGCCCCTTCCCTCTCCCTCTCTGGTTCCAAATTATGACTAGAATCAGACCCTTTGATCCTTTAATATCTCTCTCCATAATATTTGCTGACTGGTTGCTTCATATTTTGTAAACTCTACACTCCTTCATATTATTGTACCAGCCTGATGATCAATAATCGAAAACGTTCGATCACTTATCTTGACTTCTTGTAAGCCCTTTTTTATCCACTTTCGCAATAGGCCTGGTTTCGACTAATTTACTCCAATTTATCGATTTATTTCTGTGAAAATTGAAAGTTGTAAACTAGAGGACTGTTTATAATAAAACCGAAAGTAAGCAGAATATAGATGAGAAGTGAATGTGAAATGTGGTCTTAAATAACATATGACTAACTTATTCATCTACTTCTACTTCTTCAGTGCTATAAATACAAAAGAACATGAATAAACGACGAGCAGCGATAGTTTAAAAAACTTCAAAACAAAGCAGATTACGAAATGGAGCAAGATATGATGAAATCCATTAGTTAATTGGGGTGTTTATCAGCTCTGAATAGTGCAGCTGACTCACTTGTGAAGATCTTAGCGTTCTTGGTGGGATTCGAATACACGGGAACAAGGATAGGGTTAGAGTACACTCATCGCTCTAACTACCTGAGCTACGAGGTTTCACGGGTAGCCGCAATTCAAACCACAGTTGGGATTGGGGGAGGGGTTAACTTGACCCAAAGGTGCTTAAACTTGCGGCCGCAGCTAGAATTACGTAGCCCAAGTGACTAGAGCATGGGATCTACTCAGGCCTTGCCCACTAAGGCCGTTGTATTTTTTCTCCAAGAGTCAAATGAACACCAAGATACGGCCCTAGCAGAGCCAAGTTACCAATTTGACTGAAGCTTGTTTAACTCAACCAGTCCTTCTCTTACCCGCATGCTCTAATAAATCAACACCTTTTCAAACCTCCCGCTACCATTCCACAGTTCAAAGGTTATAGGGGAGAAGAAAAAACGGCTGATTTACGAGCCGATCCCGCCCCCATTTTCAACGAGATCGTAAATCTTTCAAAGTGTTACGGTTTCCTGGTTGACCAGGAAAAAACTATAAAAGTCCACCGACACATACATGAGAATAGAAGCAGAGCTCGTTTACGTAACGGTAACGTGAACCACAATGAAAAAACTTCTTGTTCTCATTATTTCCGTCTGCCTGTTCTTCGGTGTCGTCTGGTCGGAGGAAGAGGAGACAGTGGAAACCAGTCTTGATCCTTCCCTGCTGACGGTAGCCACAGAAGAAAAGGCAAAGGTGGACACTACCGCCACTACTTTCGTCATTGCCGAGACTACTACTGAGACTGTAAATGCTACTTCTTCCGCTGAGAACCTCTCTGGCGTTTCTACTGCGACTTCTGCCGAGGGTAAAACGGATGCCACGGCGACCAGTGTCGGGTTGAATGCTGAGGATGACGACGATCCCGACGGGTGGGTAGTTGTCAGTGCAGAGGAGCTAAGCAAACTCATGGACGAGATTGAGGCCGAAGGCAGAAAGCACAGCGCTCGGATGACGAACTCCCCACAAAAGGCCGTGACGCCAGGTCAGTAATTCTACCAGTGGACCCTTCTACTCCCCACCTCACTCCATCGTCTAAATTGTTCAGTCATTCAATAAAATTCTGGACCTTTTTTTGCTAGTATTTGCGTACCAGTCTAAGGTTTCCTGCTTATGCTCTGTCTTCGGGAGGGTAGGCTTTTGTATACTTCGATAAATTCAGTGTTCTTTTTCGGTCGGCCACTTTGTCTGTGGCGCGAATGGGATTTGGACCCTCTTTTGCAAGTGAAATAGATTGGGAGCCTGAGCAGTTCCGGAAAGAAGCCATTGCATCTTTTCACACAGAGGTCTGGGAGTAGCATAGCTGCGTTTTTCCTACGCACGTGTAGACAGATTGGCAATAAAATGCATCGCGAAGCATGTACCGCGGTCTGTGGTTCTCATGAACGTGAGCGGAAGAACTATTTCACAGTGGAGTCGGTTTATCAGGAATTTCCAAAGGGTAGAAATAATCGGTCGCGAGAAAGGAATTTGAGATGCTTTAGTTATACTTAAATGCTTACAAATGCTTTTTGATAGGGGAAATTGTGTTTGACCATGGCACCTAGGAAAAAAGGATTATATTTTAAGGGTTACAGACAGTGTCTTTAATGAACCTATTAATGACTAGCAATTTTGCACACTTGCAGTCAATAGAACGTTGTGAACATTGGAAATGTGTTCAAGTCAAAACATAATAACATTTAAAACGAGCTGTTGCCGTTCACAGTGAAGTAGGGCAAAAGGAGAAGAGGTTCAAAAAGAATTTACAAAACTGACTGTCATGCCTTTTTTCAAACATTTTACCACCGAGCCGTCTTTTAAAATCAAATTGTTGTCCTCCGTCGCAGGTTCTCTCGGTTCTGCGTCCCATGGTCGTACCAATCGTTGGCCGAAAAAAACTTACATGAGGTTTAGTCGCGTGCGTTCACTTCTGATCTTGTACGGTTGAGTGCTCAAGCTAATTGTGTACATAAACTCGAGGAAATCTTCCAGTCTCAATGAGCTACCATAGCCACAGATAAGCTTGAACGTCCAGAGCAGGTTAACTTTTAAGCGCCTGTAAGAAATAAGCAAAAGATGTAAACTTTTTCAACCTTTCCTGGCGCGTTCAACTCCTAAGACCATCGGCCGTCTTTCTTGTCCTCCACTGCAATTATCCTCATCCACGGTGTCTAGGCTGTCCCTTTGTAACCCAAATGGGATCTCACGGAGACGCCCAAAATTCTTTCGAAGTTTTCAGGGGGAAATATGCAAAACGCACGGCCGATCCCGTGCAAAGCACTAAGTGATTTCTGGATTGCCTTCTTACAATGTTCTGACGATGTCATGTTCGCAGTTGTTCACGCGCCCCCCAGAGCTCTGTGTGTTTCCACATTTTATGCAGTGTTGTTAATATAATACTGGTGTTATGAAGATACTTTTCGATGCACACTTAGGTGTAAGACCATGCACTTGGACACAATAAACCATAGAAGTCTCCTGTTCGACCAAACCCTCGGTTTGTCGAAGGTTGATTGCAAGCCTTTCGCGTCGTCAGCACAGTTGGCTTCAGTCTGTGTTTGTAGATCGCCGGCTAACAGTACAAATTCACGATCTAACTCCTTTATGCGGAAGGGTGAAAAGTTTAAAACAACACCCTGTGCGATATCACTTTCAACTTTTTCTCATTGTGAGATAGAAATACCAACAAAAAGCATCTTATCCAGTTGAGCCTTTTGCCTCGAACTCCTATTTCCCGACGAAAATTGAAACCGCTTGGAATGTGCAAAGTACGCCTTAGAATCGTTCAAATGCACGAACGTTATTTACCCAATTACTTGTATCCCTGCTGAAGCCTATTATACGAGCGAGAGAGAGAGGCAGATATATTTGAAGCACAGGGTATGTAGTATGTAGTGTTTGTTAAGCAACCACGTGCCTACTAAAATTGGCAACTTCTGCATTTATTGCACATTTTCACGCTTAATGGGTTTGATGATAACCGTGCTAACTTTAATTGGTCCGTTGTCGCGGGGACAACTATTTGTACCATGTCCACTGTGCTTCCACTTCCTCAATCCTCCACTGTTCCCAGTCATCTCTTTTAAAGCGAATATAAAAGCAGGAGGCACCATTTTGACCCAGTGCCCATTTTTAAATCTAATTCTTCGAGCTCACCTTGTGTTTTATAGGGCAACTACGCCCTATGAGACCCCCTCTGGCGATAAAGGACAGTTGAGCCTGCAATGCGGGACCTGAAGGTAATAGGAGTTTTATGGGGTGAGGCTAAATGAATGTAAGGGGGTCGCCAGACAGCCTAGTCCCACCCGTTGTGTTTGTTAGGTTTAGCATTCGCTACCGGGCTAGTACAGTCGCACGAGCATTCGTTTCCGAGCCAGGTGCTATTCGCTGGCTGGAGAGCAAGTAGAAAAGAAGTACCAGGGAACATCGTCTTACAAAAAGCGTGAACGACCAGGTTGAGAAATATTGTGGGAACATCGATTTTGCTGACTGAATTTCTTGTAATGAGCTGAAATTACCGGCCAGTCAACAAGACTCATAGAGGGAGAAATCCTACAGAGCCGAATTAACCAGCAGCAGTAGTTACATGAATCTTCTTCTCTTCCATGTTCGTAAACTGACTAAAGCTTCATTCTAAGGGACAGGATTATTTCAGCGTATCAGATAATAACGTTATCTTCCAGAATATGAGGCTACACCACTTATACGAAAAGTGACGGTATTCTGATTCGGTTACTATCAGTCAAACGGAGAGAAACGAGCCCAATGCTCTATTTGCCCTTGTTGCCAATGTAAATACCGCATTCTTTGAAGTGAGGAATTATGAGGAATCCTCTTTAAAACTACACTCGAGACTGAGCAGTCCGAAATGAACTGATAGAGTTGAAACATTTAATGATATTGAGTCTTCGCTTATGTTTACTTCCATGCCAATGCTGACAGTTTAAGTGTTAAAGAAAAAGGACATCCTTACAGAGGTAGTTATTACTAACAAACACATACTTCATATCATTCCCAGTGCCGCTTCCAACGAGCCGGGGGACAACGAATTGGTGCGTGACTCTACTAACCGGTCAAGAATTTTTGTACGGTTCTCCTAATAAACACAGTGCATAGATTGAATTGTAATATGGGAACGGTGGCAATGGAGGTAGGGCAGTTTAAAGAACGGCAAGTCCGGTAGCACGTTGGCAATTAAAATAAATTGATATTCTCACCATTATGGTTAATGTCAGACGGTTTTTAAGCCCTGAATTAGAGCGCATTAGGCGCCTACCCCTCCACGGCTACATGTACGCCAACCTTCCCCTGATCCTAACTACAACTCTAGTTCTAACCTTATTCATTGGTTTCTTTAGCGTTAGCATTCTTTGCCGGGAAAGTGAGATCGCACAAGCGTTTGGTGCCGAATACACATGCGGCTTGAGAAAGCAGTTGCCTTTAAGCTACGCCGCCCATTATGCGTGATTTCATTCCTAGCTGACTTAGAACACACTTTTTGACGGACCCTTGATGGGAACGAGAAGTAGATCAGCCCTGTGCTAGCTTTTGTCACCACAGCAAGGGTGAAGCGTTTTAAAAATACTGTGTCGTCCTAATAGTCATCGCTTTGAAAATTGCCAGTTGACCCAATAAATCGGCAGCTCTGCAGCCAAAACGTTTTTACGTGACCGTATTACCCCGACTCCGAATGCTACAACTAACGAACACAGTGAAGAGAAGTAAGGTTAGGTTGGCGCGTAATATGATCGTACATTATGTGCCGAAATATCATTTTTTGCCTGAATGGGGTCACATACTACGTGCTTACCTTCTGTGGTTTTTCACAGACCCGCGAATGGACCCGCAGGCCTTTTCACTTCCGTGATTAAGTTTTGTGAGCGTACAGTAACAAATATGTGAAATTAAAATCGATTTATGGAACCAATCGGGCGTTTTTCCACTAAATTTGTACATGCATCGCCGATCCTCTCTCGGGTGTTGCGAAAACGTGCGAATTTTGTTAAATTTTGTTTATTGTAGCAAATTTTTTCGCATCAAAAATCATGAGAACAAGTCGCGTAACTGCGCAAAATACTCTATTGCCAGGTTGCATCACTTTGTCGCACGTGACTTGTACAATGCTTGGCAACTCAACACTGTTACCAATCTGCTAGTAGACGCCATTAAATTTTAAAACCGGAGGCTGTTCCGTTTCAACATCGTCAGCATCGCTTCCTGTAACTGCCTTTTCTCTGGCTTATCAAAATATATTAGCGTTCACGAGTTAATTCGCTTTTGAACATAGACTATGTTACCGGGTTTCAAGCGACAGTTTCTAGGAATGACGACAGTGTTTTGATATGTTCCAGGGTATTTCCAACTATTTATGCGCCTACTGATTACTTGGAACCGTAAGCAAGGAAAGCTATGTGGTTTGCGCCCCTGAATCATACGCCACTTGAAATTACATTCTATATGTTGTTCTGAGTGAAGTGTATCTCTCCAGTAATGCATCTTATCGTATACAATACTCGGTTTGTTGGAGGTACTCTAAATCACATTACATGATAAAGCATGATCGATTGAATTTCTGCTTGCTAATAAACAGCCTTTATTTAGCCCTTCTCGATCTCCAAAGTCATAACTTCAAGTATACAGCTACGAGTATGGTTAACAGTAGCAAAGTTTTATTTCATAACTAAATAAGCCTACATTCCTTTGCATGAACTCTTTTAAAACAACAAATGTCCTGTACTTTAGTGACCGGAACTAAAAGTTTATGTTGGCAGATTATATAAATATTAAGCTCGATCGGTCAAGAAACACGTGATTTGGAATAACGAAATCAGCTGGCCTGCCCATGTTGACCAATCAAGCAAAGGACCTGACGCGATGATGATCCATAGATGATCCATAGTGAGCTCCCGTAACCAGAGCGCCATTTTATCGGTGGCTTAGCCAATTTACTTATTGCATTGGTTTCATTGAGAAGTGTTCACTAGACTTGGGCTAGTACTTATGCCACCAGTATGGTAAATAATAACGTAATTTATACTATAGAATGTCTCTTGGCAGATTTTGAATATTACGCGGTTACCCCACAATGGCTGATGAACTTCAGCCCAAATATTCCTATTTACTTTTGATCCACGCCTGTAGGCCCTCAAATACATTTATTTACTCCATCACAGAAATTAATTGCTGAGGAACTTAACAAGCTACTCTCCCAACTATTCAAAATTTTATCGTTTGTGAACCGTTTTGATTAGCTTCATTGTGTATTGTTTGAAGTTCGGAACCCTACAACTTCTTCCAAAACGATTTACGCTTAGAGGAGCAGTCTGGACTTTCTTCTATATTGCATACTCCTTTACTAATGAATATAATTGGAAGAGGTCGTGAACTTTTAAAAGGCTGTAGGTTTGATGAGCATGTCTAGCTGACAAACAAACGGCTTCATCGCCCAAGCCGCGTGATTGTTCAGACAGAGTTGTCGGTGCTCTTGCAGGCAAGATGCTCTTTGAGGCATTTAATCATCTCGTAGTTCCATAAAATGTATCTGCGTCTAGTTGGCCGATTCAAAGGCTTTTTTGCCTTTCTCAGTTATTCGAATGAAAATGTTATATGAACTTTTAGAAATTGACGTTATTCATTGGACAGAAATTTTTGCATCTTCGACAACTCAGTTTTCTGAGAAAATAGTTGCAAAATAGTATTTTCAATGTTTCTTTTCCGTTTTCATCCAAATAAAGGTCCCTCACTGTTAGTTTAGTATCTTCATGTAAGCGCTTGGACCGAGTTCCGAGGAACTAGAAAGTTTTAAGTTAGTTCGACTTTGTCCGTGTTACGTCTTCTACTGTACAGTATGATGAATCGTTTTGTGGCATATCTGTTTTGCCGTGTAATACGTCATTATTTTCCCTTATGACTAAATCTTACAAACACATTCATCAAGAAAAAACGTCCGCAATGAGTGTGAATATTTACAACGTCTTGTGAGGTTAGAATGCGAGAAAAAGAGGTGTGAAGGAAGAAAAGTCAGAAGTATACATAGTTATGAGCACGGGTTAACTCTACCGAATGCGAGTCTGTGGGTATTTACATAATTTTTGTAGGCGGGCGGAATTCTGTTATGAGGGCGTATTGCGGGGATGTGGTGCGGTGTATTGTTGTGTGCGCGGAAACACATTAGGAGACGCGCAGCCCAGCCAGACTGTGCTGTTCTGCTGCGCTGGGCGTCTGTGTTCGTGCTCCAGATTCTTCCTGCTCGCCAGACTTCGTCTCCCTCTGCGAGCACTTGGTCAGTGTCAGCATTGGCGGCCTTTCGCCGTAGCAACTCGGTGGTTTTTTGCTGTAGGCCTCATTACCCGTGGCCATTACCTCCCATGCCTGTCGGCCGGCCTCCTCGGACCTGTGAGACCAGGTGCGCTTGCGCGCTCTAGGATGGAAGGACTCGGAGGTTGCACTGTTGCACGGCAGCGCGGATGGCGGTGGTGTTGGTGGCGGTGTCTGCATCGGAGACGGTGAGGACTGCGCCAGACTCGTAGCCGAGAATTCGGCCGCTGAGGAGGGCTTGCTACGCTGATGGGAACTGTCCCGATAGCCGCACGAGGAGGCTGAGGATTCAGGGTTCTCGTGCGGTATCTTCGCGACCCAGTCAGTATTCTGCGAGGCCTGATCGTCATCGTCGGAGAAGGAAGAGGAGGCAGCGGCAGTAGCCTCGGCTGCTTCGGCAGCTGCCGTGGTTTCAGAATTCTCCTCCTCCTCTTCGTACCGGAATCCTTCACTAGTACCCTCCTGGATGTAGATGCCCTCCTCGTCGTCGTCCTCCCCTTCACTCATACCGTCATGCCATTCCCCATCTTCGTCCTTTCCACTGTCACTGTTAGAGTCCGGGAAGACTGCGTTCTTTGCATACCCTTCTTTGCTGTCCTCTCGTTTGGAACCTTTTCGGCTACAATTCTCGGGCTTTTGTGTTCTGCGGGTGTTGTCTGTCGAGCCAGCCAAGAAGTCGGGTGGGGAGGAGCCGAGATTTGAGGGGTCTGTCAGTTGGGGGGCTTCCTTCTGCGGTCCTGCTGAGGAATCCGACTGACCTCGATGAAGGCCTGTCTCATCGGACCTTTCTGCATCCGTTGCCTTAAATGAGCCATAGAGAGAGAGGACCGGGGGGTTTAGGACCACATTTGGCATCGGATTCCTCCGAACGATGGTGTAGCCTGGATGTAGAGAGTGCAGTAAATAGGGGAAATTAACGTCTGCTTTTCGTGCGTAAATTCAAGTAAGTAAAACTTCTAGCTGTATACATTGTCATTAGTAGGAATTTATAGAGGGAAGGGATTCATTTTAGAAGCAACACTAGGTCATATGTGTGTTAGTGGGGGGTTATTCCATACCTATTGTTTTCCTGTATTGAACATAGTCTGATACCGAAATTCCCGTAATTGCTCAGACTAAGATAATTTTAAGGACATAAAAGTCGAAAGAAATGGGTTTGTGATTCGAAAAATGTTTAAAATATTCATTTATGGACTGTATTTATTTCCTGTAAAAGCGTTTTTAAGAGCTAGTCTTCCGAGCTGAAAGCTTCCGTTACATTGCAGTTCCACGCTCGATAAAGCAAATAATGCAAAGAGCCCAGTAAGTTTATTTGGGAAAGTATCATCCCAAAACTTTCAGCAAAACATTCTCCGTCACTGAGGATAAAGCTGGATACACACAACAGATAAAATCGAAGCAAAATAGGCGCGCCGATGTACGCATGGGTAAATTCCCATGGGCCAACAAAACATGGTGGCTCAATTTAAGTAGCCCACTTCCATTAATTGGAGTCATCTTTAAGCGTGGGAAAATTAAACGTCTTCTGAAATGTTTTGATAAGTTTAGTTTTGGGATACACATGGAACAGAGTGGTCTCCAACATACTATAACCCTCGAGTAGACTTTGGGTTTCTTCGTTAAAGGCCAAAATACTAGACGGCAAAAGTAGCTTATGTAGCCTCACTCATATACTCCGATTCCCAGCATTTTGTCCTGCAAAAGCGGTGCTTATAGAGTTTTGGGTGGGAGTGGGGAACTAGGATAGAGAGCGAAGGAAATTTTTAACAGTAAGTGTAAAATGAGAAAACTGTAGTCGAAATTGCTTCCGGTGGCCGCTGGGTGTAAGTTGTTCCGCAGGTAAATTGAATGAGTGCGCAGCGCTTTGCGCCGCGGACTATACTAATCGAACCCCAGAACGGTCAGTTGGAACTCAGATAATTTGAAGTAGACGACCTCCTAACCACCATTTCAATTTTTCGGGAAATTCAAGAAACTTGCAATTTGATAATCAGGTTTTTCCGCAATAAGTTAAATGGTAATACAGATTAGGAAAATCTGCAAATATAAATCAACAACACTTCTAAATACAGCACAATGAAAATGCATCATGCATTTATTAAAGTATATTCCACTGTGTGTCCTAATTTCCCGCCCATAAAACCCGATAACTACCGTTTTTATAGGAAAACATGCAGGTTGTAGGGATTAATGAGTGGAGCTACATAAGCTACGGTTGCCTACTAGACTGCTTATTTCCGATTCTCTGTGCAACCAGGCCTTTTAAGGAATATTGTGGACAACTAGTTAAAATACTGCATATTTTTCTATGAAAAATGCGTATATTTTTCAAATATTTTGAAAGTCTGTCACATGCCATCTGAACTTTTAGGTATTACTGGTTCTAATGTTCTGGCATTCATTAAGTCAGATTTTCTAGACAAAGAAATCAGTGGCCTATCAAAGTCCTTCAGCACGGCTAGACAGCAGTTGCCGTTGTCACATTTGAAGCTTTGTGGAACTAATAGGGTTTTTTCACGCACCTCCTTCCTTCAAACTTTTCATAACTTTCCTGCGACCTAAATCACCGGAGAAAATTTTCTTGATATGTTTTCACTGCTCACACGGGTATTTTTGCACCTTTATTACGTCTTTGGAAAGGCCATAGCTTTCCCATAGCCATATTTAAAGGAGCTTCCTTCAGACAGTATCTTGTAACTTCCACTGGTTTTGATTTCGAAGGTATCTCACCTTCGAAGTATGTACTGCAGTCCGTTCATAGACAATGAAGACGGGTTTGCTTCTCCTTTCTCTAAATTTTCAAACAACCACCGTTTGTTAGAAAAGTACGCCCATGTTAGTCTTTGAGGCATTTGGGCCTACATTTGCAACTGCATTTACTGCCCTTCCTACCTTCCTCTCATGTTCCTAGCGTACTAACTCCATCTGTAAACTTACTAATTGCGCTAAAAATAGACTTTCTATGTCCATTTTTCTTGTCTCTATGCAAAGGACTGACTGATGGTGGTAAGTATCATGTCTACTACTTGAACTGGACAGGGGAAACGCAATTTCAGTATATTATGAGACTCCTTACCGCTGCCGTCATCGACAATAGTTGCATTGTCCGGAAGCTTCTTTCCAGCGTGGGCCATATGCAGACGAGGGTTTGGGTTGGCCGAGTGTCGATTTCGACTCCTTCTAGAGCTGAACCACATGTTACAGCCCTTTATGGTACACTTATGCATCTCTCGGAGGTGTACTGCACTGTAGTGGATCTTGAGAGCTCCTGAAATATCAAATTACGGCACAAAGTGAGTTTGACAGTCGTAGTGGAGGGTTCAACAATAGGCATGTGATTTGATACTTATTTCGCTTGTTAAAACTGGAATACACAGTACGTTAAAAAATTGTATGCATCGAAAAATACGATCCGGAGGCAGCCTTTCCTGTGACAACTTGCGTGTTCTTAGATGTAAACTGGTAGTATGTTGTGTTTTTTTCAATCTGATAGTGCACACAGCACTTAGTTGGTGTGTAAAGGAAGAATGAGCTGGTTGCCATCTGACTCCTTTGGCAGACCACGATACGTTTACTTTTTCTGTATATTTACATAAATCTTTCATTGCAGAAGAAAACGCGGAACTCGAGACAGGCTACGGAGAAGGGAGCTGTTGAGAAAATACACCCAACCACTACTACATCATATTCAGATAGTATTGCCGGCAAATGCAAGAGAGACTGTAATGGCCATTTATGGCTCGTTAGTCTTCATCAGCCAGTCATACCCAGACTCAAGTGGAGTTCCACCCGAACCTAGATCTCGTGACTTTTTTGATCAGAGCCAAACGCCCTAACCATTGAGCCACGAGTTCATTGTCTCAGCGGTTTAGGTCACGGGATATTGACAGGTGACTTCCGTAACTGGTCAGGTGATTGTTCATTTATGAGCTTCAATATCCCTTGACCTATGCTGACGAGACTTGAGTCTGGGTATGACTGGCTGACGACAGCTAAGAAGACAGAAATGGCCATTCCAGTTTCCTTTGCCATTGCCGGAAAAACTATCGGTCTACTTTCAGCTCTTACATCTGTCGGGGCCTCTGTCTAGACCCAAAGGAGAGCGGGACAGTTGAGTTCCGTTACTAGTCAGCTGAACGCTCATCAACGACTACGTCATATTCTATTAATCGCATGGTTAGTTGGTCAAATCTTGGTCTTGCGGTGAAACTCTGTGTCTGCTTAGTATCGGCTTTTCATGTCTACTCTCTTTCTATCCTTCCTCTACTTTGTACTATTCTGTATTACACGAAAATATGGAACCGGAAGAATATGATTCAAATAATGTCGAGTCCAGGGTGTTACTTTAAATGTGCTTCCCGGAGGTTGGTTGGCTATTTTAGGTTTTTTATCACTTTTCAAAGCTAAATAGGTCGGTGGCAGGTTTCGCTTGTAAAAGGACTTCTTCGCCAATTCAACCTCCCTTATGTGTAGTAGTATGGTTGCACTGTCGAATTAACGAGAAGCGATGCGTGTAGAAACATATCCTTCACCAAAAGTTGTCCTTTGATTTAACTATGGCTATGGCAGGAGTAATTAAATTTTGTGCTTTAGTTTATGACGCAAAAATCAGTCACGACAAGCCTGAGGGTACTTGTTCCGTACATGTAGCCTATGGCTAACCCTTCCAGCTCTGTGAGGGGTCCGTATGCAAGCTGTAGAAGCCTCAAACCTTCCAATTTTACGGTTTTCCTTGGAATACTCACAACATTTCGAAGTCTGATCTGAATTATTGACTCCAGTCTGCAGATGACTTACCTTTGTCGCAAAATGATTTTTTGCAGGTGGTGCAGAGCACACGTTTTTTGCTTCGGTTTGCCATAGTGAGGCCAAGTGGATGTCCTCGGCCTGCCGAGGTCTTCGTGGGCACCTCCTGTCCACTTGTCTTGCGGAAAGATTGGCCGCAGTAGGTGAGGGGCAGAGCAGAGACGTCAGTCGGCCTTTTAGTCGTAGAACGTCGAACACCGCCCACTGTAGGACCGCGAGTCTTGAAGGAGTTCATGCTCTTTCCGTACTCCGACTTGGCGTCCGTGTGTAGGCCAGAGGTGCTGGTGGGAATCATACGGGGAGGCAGTCCAGAACGATCGGAAGCCTCCTTTGATGAAGTATACCTCTCCCGATGGCCAACATTCGGCCCTCCAGGAAGGCTATTCACTTCCTGAGCGGCCGCCAGGTCGTCAGTCTTCCAGGGGTTAAAAATACCTGGAAGTATTGAAAAGGGAAAGTTTTACATTTCTGCTAGTTCGCCCGGATTTGACATGAATGCCAATGAACCTTCATATTCAGCTCATGTACTGTTGACATTCTTCAAATCAGCAATCCTTCCGCCTGCCATTTTGCAGGGAGGAAGGACTTGACGGGTCAGTGAATGCCGATGAAGAAGAAGAGGTAAGTTCTGGGAAGCAGTCGAGAAGAAGAAGAAGAAAAAGAAAAAGACATGATCACTGAAACTAGAACTGCGTTTGCCTGACGTGCAGCTGATTGTCCAACTCAGTACTCATTTCGTGTTTCTGTTCCTGATTATGGAATCGAGTGCAAATCCGCAAGGTCGGGTTTTTTGCGGCGACCGTGTCTAAGTCTTCGCGGCCTATTAGATGCTCAATAATTATTAACCAATCAGCATAGACTAAGACGGGGATAATTCGGCAAGGGTATGTGACTAGATATTAATTACTGGGCGTAGCTAATTGATTGAAAATTTATTCATATTTTGCTGTACATGCACAGGAAAATTTAGGCTTCAACTCGGGATGTAAGGAGTTTTGAAAGTCGAAACGTCTAAGGTTGAAAACCGCTTTAGCCAGACTTTTTGCTGTCCAAAAGGCTCTCTTGTAGACAGGGGTCTGGATCATAGTTTTTACATTTTTCAACAATAATTTACGAGAGCGTGATCATCGGGCTTATTGCATCACACAAAGCGGGATGTGTGTATGTGAGCGAAATATGACCTCCGGCCAGCAAACCACCTAAACTTTTCGCCTATTTAATGCATTCTAGTCGTTTCCACAGAAGAACCCTTGAAATCTGGCATCTCGGGCCAGAATGAGTTGACTGACAAGTAAAGTGAGTTCGGGTATCGTTCAAATGTTGGTTGAGAGCCGTAGCCCCTTGCATCTTTGATATAAAGTTGCTGGTCATCGCATAGTGTGCAAGTTGTGCAGCGTTAAGACTCCCATCGGCATTGTGGGGAGTTTAGAATTCACAGCCCGAAAACGCACCCTTAGTCGGTGGGTTGATGTGACATTCCGCGAATGGCTGGCAACTGATAAATAATTCCCTCAAGTCCATCCTATTTGTTTACTAACCATGTTTCCCTCGCCTGTTGATAATAGTCATGTGCTACGACGTCATTCACCCCCTTCGGGATTTTTGAATGATAAGGCCCCTTTTCATTTTGTCCACTAGGATACAGATGAAGACACAAAACCAAGCATCTATCTGCTACTGCGTGACCGACGTTAGGATGTTAACTTGAAGTGTCTAGTTATTCTGAGATGACTAGACAAAGGTGTGCGAGGGGGCCACAGAACTTCTGAAACTTGTTCTGTTATCGTATTTGAGCCTGAAAACGGGAGAACAGAAAGAGGTCGACGTCCGAGTACGTCTCGGAAGGTTGCCAACTGACGGGATAACTCGGATGCCGGAATCTGCCCAGTGTGTGTGTTTGGATAGGCCAACAGGCGGATTAAGAGTCAGGCGCAAAGAAGCCTTCTTACTGTGACTGTTATGGTACCCTCACAATGGGGAACTCGAACCAGTTGCGACAGCAGGCCTAGTAATGGCTCGGGTCGCGCCAGCAATCCACGCCCTCTCTGGCATATTTTCTTCTCATCTTGCTCATTAAACCGGGACCAGGTGGGGAAAGGGGGGATGAAGAGAGTGCGGTAGATGCAGTCTAAGTCAACAAATACTTCCAGCTAAGTTGCGCAAGACTCACAATCCTTACGCCACCGTACTGTGGGACACATTATGTACCTCGGCGAAAGCTGGCCTTATAAAAAAGCAAAATCGAAGCTACGTTTCTCCATTGCCACTGTGCACCCTCTGTTGAAGCAGCCCTCACGATACCAAGACTGGCAGCGCTTGACTGAATATCGGTACCAACCGGTATCCTTCATTTATGACCTTGAAATGAGTATGTTTACTGTTTACACTGCGGACGCAACAAAGATTATTCGTAGAAGGGTTATTTACTGTGTTTCGTTTCGCGAGAAACCCAGATAAGGCCAATCTCCGCTTCCAAACCCGGTGTTTTCGTTTTCTCAGTCACAAATTTCGCAAGAACTTTTTGTAAGCTATCACGCAGAAGTAAGCATGACCATGAAGCCTCAACCGGTGTGATTGTGCTGAATGCCACGCGAATTCGTTTTTTATCCGCATGGGCTCATCAAAGGCATTCTGGACGTAGGTGGTATGTGTGTGTGTGTGGGTGCATGAGGGAATTTTTTTAAAAATTAGTCCAGGTTCGATGTTTGGTTTACGTAGACTTTGACCTTTAAGTTGCATCATTAAAGGCGCCTAAAGATGGCAAAATCGGACACCTGCAGTACCGCGATTTTCCTCTCCAGTTAGCTGCAACAGCGCAAATTTGGCCCTGTTTGGTTGCAGCTAGGATCTGTTTGATCTCCTTCGACTCCTGATATCTGAGAGGTTGGAACGTTCTGGTGGATTTTGTTTTATAGATACCTGCCATCCTGCGAGAGGATGGCTCGGTGCACTCAGTGATGATTTTCAAAGGCTACACAGAACCAAAATTCCCCGATAGTTAATTGTTTCATGCATGCAAATCTTTTGAGAGACTACTTATTTCACCGAAATGGATGCCGTCAGAAAGCGGGCGTATTACCTGACAGAAGAACGAACTGCTGACGACTTCCTAACTCAGGCAAACAGGTAAACAGAGCACTAAGATGACCTGAGCGAGTAAATCCTTCGATTTAAAACTTTTCTAGCGAGCGTCTGTGCTATCAGTATAGCCAATAATTGCTTAGTTTAGACTGTTACTTTTTACGCGTGAGATTCATGTGCTTTTCGGTACAAAAGAGCCTTACCAGCCACCAAGTGTGTATACTATTGCTCTCAGCTTCGGCATCGAAGTTCACCCGCTGCTTCAAATGGAACTTATGCAGCAATCAAAATCGCAATATCTGTTCTGTCGGAAGTGCCTAATTTACCTGTTTCTAATCATATTCATGGCTATCTAGCCGGAAATCTCTGTTTTAGCCGTATTCATCCTCGATCACAATTTGACTCGGAGCTGCCAATGAATGATCGTAAAACAAGGGTTGCCAAAATCACTGGCATCGGCAGATTCTAGTAGTACGGGACTGAATCGGTTAGAAACCCCCCAGGTTGTATACGGAGCGTCAAGGAGTTAAGTCAACGTTGGCCCGCAGAATACAAAGCTGCATGTTGAAGTGAAAAGAGCAGACTTGTATCCCAACAGGAAAGGATTAACCATTTGAAAGAAGATCACTACATTACTCGGCCTTCACTCTAATGGAAACGATTCCCAAATAAGCAAAAGCCTGTTCACAACGATTGAGGACACATAAGAGGAGGGGTAAAATGTCCACTTGGCTGCAGCTCCCGACCTCACCTTATAATTTATGTGCCCGAAGTTTGTCTCAGGAATAAGATAGTAGGGAGGAGAGAGAACAACTTTTTCCGCTTTATCCAAACACGTGCAGTTCAGGTTTTATGGTTAGGACCGGGAAGTAAGCTTCCAGGCCTTGTGGAAAAACGGTAAACAGGATATACTACTCAGCAAAGTCTTTTTAAGTATTATCGAGCGAAAATTGCCTGAAAGGCGCATGATGTTGGTAAGTGGAGCGGGAAGGGCGAGTCAGTTACCACATCCAATTCGTCTTCTATGACCTACCACTGGGGTCCTATGAAAGTGGGAGGCGGGAATGAAGTCGATACTCTCTACATTTTCCTCGCTTTCATTCTTAATCAAATGGTTATCAATTTTTTCTGGTTTTGCCATTCAGCAAGGGCAGGCAGGCATCTCCCAGGAAGCCAACTCCATACCTCATTGGTCGAACTTCATAAAAATATTCAGAACTGAAATTAACATACACTGCCTTCTTTCAATGTATAGATTTGAATTCTATGAAAAACACTCAAGATGGACTGGGACAAGAAGTTCACCATCCTGAATCACTTCGTATGGCAGCAAGCTGCTTCGACGCGTTCAAAATAGTGTGAAAGTATTTGCTCTATACAATCAGTGAGAAATTTTGTGAAAGGCATAGTGGAGGTACCTGTTACTGCAATGCTGCAGTTAAGGGTTAACAACTATCACAGCATTATCTTATCCTGGGGCCCTATGTATCGTTTTTCTGTGGCATTTCTTTACTTAGTAAGAAGAAGTGCCTCCCTCTAGTTTAAAAACATGTCTATGGGGTTGCGCAATCATCGTTATTACAAGTTCCCAAGGCCAACTATTATCAGGCAGAAACAACTTTTATGGTCGAATTTTTAGTACTATTTCTTTTCTGGTTGTATACTTTCCCTATAAAAACGTTTCTATCGCCTACAGCTGAAAAATTAGCCGTTCGTTCGGAAGTAAAGATATAAGATACATAAGAACTGTTTCTGCTACTCATGTCTCTGATGATGTATCCGCGACGGATGTCGAAACATCAGATGAATAAACAAAGTGTCTTAGTGATCGAGTCTTCTTCTTCTCAACTAGTTCCTATGTTTAAATAAAACTTTTAATGTAGGTTTCGCGCGGCGAGCATTTTATCAATGCTCAACTTGCGACTGGGCTCTCTGACGGGTGTGGTAAACAGACGAATACGAAGAAAAAGTCACCTGTGGACATTTTGTTCGCGAGAGAGTTTGTATGAGACTCCAGGAACCTGCAATCCGTCGCCTTGAAAGGCAGGAAGTTCTCCGTACCGGCAGGCCTCGGCATACAGGTCCTCTCCAGGTCTCCGAGCGAGCCTGGAAAGGCGAATGTGCTCAAGTTGAGGGGTGGCATCGGGAGTGGGTCTCCAGTACTAACACTGCTGACGCCGATACCAGCATGACCACCACCACCACCTGCAGCCTCTCCCGAATCCCCTGACGGCAAAGTCGCTGCATCGGAAGCTCCTCTTACACCCGGCATCTGCGGTGACGTTAGCTGTGGTGACGTAGGCGGTGGAAAGGGCATAGAAGGCAACCTGGGTAGGGCGTACTGAAAGGCGAAAGGCATCTTGGCGAAAGCAGCTGCGGCCATTGCAATCATGAATTGGTTGCTCAGCGTTGGGCTGACATTGGAGAGGGGCACTTTGTCCTGCGGGGAGCTAACGTCCTTCCAAGGGGCTTGATTGTGGGCCGCCTCGTCGGGCATACCGTTTGGGGACCTTTCGCAACCATCTCTCGGCGCAGACGGAAGAGCCACAGAGACTGGAACAACCGGGAGTGAGGGCGACAGTGGCGATGACGATGATTGTCTTGACGCCTTCTGGGATCTGGGAGCTTGAGGCAGAGCCCCAAAGAGATTGCCGAGTGCATTTTGGTATACTGAGGCCACCGAAGAAAGCGTGTTAGAAGGACAAGCGACGAAGGAGGATGCTGATGATTGAATGGAGGATGAAGAAGACGCGGAAGGGTTGGAGAATAGTGCCAGGGCTGAATTGGGACCTGCTGGGACCGTGGACTTGCCCTGCAAGTTTTCATGCTTGAGGTCTGAGAGACCGAATTGTGAACTGTGACTTCGTTTACTAGGATTGGAGATGCCGGGCCAGTTGGTTGGTGGGCCTTGTTTGGTCGGATTTAAAGTTGAAGTCAAGGTGGAGTAGGGAGTTACACAGTTGCTTGTTATCCCGGACGCGTTAACATCGGCCTCTAGGGTGACGAGCATATCGTAGGCTAGGTGACGAGTTTCGAGAAATCGAAGAAACTGCTGAATAATAAGAGCTTCCTCGTCTATACGGCAGCAGGCCCAACGATCGCGAAGTTGGCCTTTGTGGTCCTATGGTCAAATAAAATTAGATGTTTGACAACTTGGCCGTATTCATGACTAAATTGATCTCACTTACTGTCAGCATAAAACATCAGAAAAGGTCATGTAATGTCACTAACGGATATTTTACTCTGGTTCTATGTTTTGCCGACTAAATGTTATTTGGAATCCGAACGAGGTTTGATAAACCTGAGCCAAACGTCCGTGAAGCACCGAACTGCTATCACAAAAACAAGGTATGATTCTACATTTTTTTAAAGTTTTTTGTACCTCCTTTGTATTTACTATTTTTGGCAGTGCACTACAAATAAAATCTACCTCTCAATCCCACGGTCACTACCTAATGTCGGGGAGCTTTGATCTGCAACGTGCTTCCGAGTTTTCATTTCCCACGATATACTGGTAAATGCATCGCGGTCGAAAAATGCCAAGAGTGGGAATAGAGACGTAGCAGCCACTACGTTGGTGCAAGACCGTAAATTTTATCCAGGGACAGCCTGTCTCGTAATCTGAAAGCAGTTCTTATAAACGGCCGTTAAATTTAATCGCACTATTTTAAACCATGAGCGTTTTACGACAGCCACCATTTCCCAATCACATGGCGCGTTATAATTCAAGGAAGTTACAAAAATGCACGCTCGGTTAAAGTCTTATTCATGATAAGCAGCAGTCTGATGTGAATTTCGGTCGGTTTAAAAGGTAGTTTAGTAATTGCAGTGTCTTACCGTAAGCATGTATCCACGACTATAATCTTGTAGAGTCCAGCCAAATGATAGGAGGAACTGCGTCAAATCCACCTGCAGGCGGCTAACTGAGCAGATTCTGTCCAAGAGAATCTTTATCCGCATTGGCACAGCATGGCAGCCAAGAAGGGCCATGCTCATTGCCTCAAACATCACAAATATAAGACTGGCGTCGGATTTCAAGCTAGTGTCGAAGAATGCTGGTAGATTCTGGAACTTGGAAAATGCTGGAAAAAAGACGACAAGATACATCGTACTTATGTTTATTAAGTAACAATTAACATGAGGACTAGACCAAGTCTTCAGGACATGGCTTCCTTGAAACCACAATTTATATGAATAGCTGATTCCACTGTAGTCAGCTTCAGCGGACGAACCAAAAATTTGTAGCAGCGAGAGAGGGAGGGAGAAGTACGTTTTCTTTTGAAAACAGCATCCAAATATCAGCAAAAATGGCTTCATTCACCGAGAACAGTGCATAAATTAGCAAACTAAGCAAAATAAAAAGGTTTCAAGAAAATTCACATGGATTGGGGAGACAACTTCAATACCAGTTTCTGTATTTAAGTCTCCTTACGCGTAAGATAGTTTGCTAGAAATGGCAATGCATAACACTGATAGGCCGATGTGCGCTAACACATCTGTCGGTAGCCTCAACGCATGGCACGGGAGAACTTCGTGATCATTAAGTCACAGTAGAGAGGATGGAAAATAAAATCAAGAATTCGATCGGCAAATCACTTGACCGCCGTGAAGTGTCATTGTGTTATAATATCAATTAAGTTGCCAAATGCAGCAGCAGGACCGTCCATGAAGCGAAATTTAAATCTTTATTTATTACCTGAGTTCGGGGTATAGTCAGTTCACTAAGTATACCACATTTACCTATTTTGAATTATTTTAACTCTGAATCATTGCGCAGCTCCCAAGAAGCTCCATTTAAAACAATAACCAGTCATTGTTCGGTTAAATTACGCCTGGAATTGAACAAGTTATGGGAAAAATAGAGGACAGAATTGCTTTTATTGGCCCCCTGGTCATGACACAGGAATAGAAACCGTACTACGGATGATTTGGCGCTTGATTCCCGAAGGACAAAATATTTTCGTTTGTTAAACTCAACCCAAACTATAACCGTAACCTTAAATTTCATCCTAACTATCACTGCACTGCACTTCAAAGCAGCCTGTTTTGCTGGCTGTTTCTATTCTCCTGTCTTTTCTGGGAGGTAGAGGCATCTAAGCAATAGACTTTATGACCCTCAACAGGTCATTCTGGATCTCGCCATGACCTGTTCTGCGCCCTATTTATTTCGATCGCAACCGAAAGAGCATAGGTAAATTGATCGATTTGAGAAGTTTCATTCATTTAGAAAACTGGGCTCCGATTCGAATGGCGGGTAGTACTAGCCAGACAGGAGTGTTTGATACAACAGCAAAAAATTGAAGCATGCTTTTTCCCGGAATAAGCTCGAACAAGGCAAAGGCGCAAAATGAGCAGCATTTATTGACCTCATGCAATTTTACCACCTCAATCGATTTGCGTCAATAAATTCTGTGTGTTTAGTCGCTTTTATCTTGTTTAAGCAATAAAAAAGGCAGAAAAAATTAGTCCGGCCACCACTTCGTTTCTGCCACTAATAAGGTCACCATGGAAGTAGTTTATGTGGCAGTATCAGAAGTTTAGTGTAGCAAACGCAGGCCAGAATTGTTAAACTTATGTTCGTTTTCATGCGCAGTTTTTTTTGCAATCAGCCCAGTAAAGCAGAGGACTCTACCAAAAAAATTTTACCGGAAGTTGATCGAGTACATGCACTACAAACTGCGTGTTACTGTTCCATGTAAATTGACTGTTTGCTATAAGTGGACAAATAGTAACCTGGGGCACGCATATTTGCTTCTATTCGTTTACTACTATTTATTTAGACTTAATCATTCTTAAGCATGAATTTAAAAAATGATCACAGAGTTTAACCCGCGGATTGCGTTGTAAATGCACACTGAAAGCTTCAACCCTACCGTGAAATACCCAAGAATGTTGACATCCGGTGCATTGTCGGATGGCCGTCAGTTTCGGCTGGAAGGCGCTGCAGTCACAGCCCGCACAGGCGCATCTAACGGGTTGTGATGTGGACAGTGGCTTCACTCCAGTCTGTTTCGAAGAGGGAAAAAAACATGAACAGGTAAGTATTTTATAAACGTCAAAATGGAACTTATCATCCCACCATTGGCAATCCATCATCTTTCCCAAGTTCAGGTTTCGGCAGCTAAGATGCCGATTTTAAGTGGTAATTAAGAAGAAGAAGAAGAAGAAGAAGAAGAAGAAGAAGAAGTAGGTTTTGAAATCTACCAGACTCGGGAATACGCTGAAATGCAGGAATTTTTTACTCCCTTCCGAGAATGTTTGACGTTTTCTATGGAAAATTAAAAGATCCGAGGAAATATGCCTCGACAAAAAGCCTCCCTCTCTCTCTCTGCAAGGCTGGACTTTTAACAGCCTACGGAAGCACTAAACTCGCCCTCCTCTCTTTTAATCTTTCACATGCTACGTTTTTTCACTTGGAGAAGGTTGAAAACCAAGCTGGTCATATTGTAGAGAAGTATACCTTAGCAAGATTGGCTACAGACTCTTCCCCCATCCCAACTACGACCAGGCATTCGTAATTGGCTACTTCGTGTAGCAAATGCCACTACGTTAACTGACACAAACAGGGACTGTAAGACTCGGGAACAGAAATGCCCCGTAATACAAGTATCTTTGTACTAAATTGCAGGACAATCGGGGATTAGCGTTAAAGCTAGGGTTAAGTTTAGGGCTAGGATAAGGACATGGGAATCTTCAACCTTCCCGGAATGTACCGTAAGGCCGCTTGTACTATGGGATGGTCGAGGGGCGTTCCTATTCCCATTTCCGGTTGGGAAAGCGGGGGAAGGTAGGTAAACAATATCATCTCTGATGTGGACTAGATCTTACAAAACAGTTGTGAGATCTGTCATAAAGTAGTATAAAGGAGGAGGAGTCTTCGCAACCTGCTTCAATCCCAAGAGATGGTTGCCCGTTTGGGCCGCGACCTTCAAATTCACATGACGTTTAAGGCGCAGTGATGACCTCTACTAGAATTGAATTGTTAAATGTTCACACACACACACATCCGCCTTCCCAATTACTCTGATTCAGTTGCAAAGGCAGGAAAGTGTGCAACCTACTGGATGTGAGCATACCAACGGTCAGGTTATCTTCTATTACGTTAAAAACATGCGAACTCTCTCTGTGTAGATTAATTACTTTCTGTTTTGGTTCTTAGTCCTCATTATTTACTGTTCTCCAGTTATTTTTCCCAGCCTTACTTTAAAAAAGACCTGTTCATTTTTAAACGTATCCTCCGAGTGCTATCTTCGGTTGCCAGTGTTATATTTTTTTGCGTTGATATTATAATACAGCGACACTTTAAAATGGTCAGGCAATTTGCTGATTGCCTTCTTGGTGAGGTCGCCCCTCCTGTCCACTCTGGACTAATGGATGCGAAGACTTCCCGCACTATGCGCCGAAGTTTCTTACGTATATCTTGCCATACAGCGGCATATCAGCACTCTATACTCCTCTTCCCAGCACGCTACCACGCGTATGAAGAAACGGAAATTCAGAAGTTGTACTCAGACCTGTCTCCCTGACAGAAGCGGATATCACGTAAGCCATTTACCTAACATTATCACTTGCTCTCAGTGATTGGAACCATTTTTTGGCTGTAAATTTTGGATATTTACCCTCAAAATAAAGCATATTCCTATCTCTCTCATATGCGTGTATGAGCCAAAGACTGCCTGTGCGTCTTCTTGAAACAAACAGTCAACAATCGAGTCGACATTGTTCATAGATGGTTCTTAAGGTTCTTAAGTGTAATTTTAAGTATAAAAACGGTAAGGATAACTTGTATGACCGTCTAAACAGGACACCGAAACAGGAACGCTTCGCCTGCAATAAATATGCTTTTGAGTCAACTTCCAGTAAAATTATTTTTAGGATTAAGATGAGAATTAGGGTTAATTTAAAGTTTTGAGTTAGGATTAGAATTGTATCAAGAGTTAAGGTTTGGGTTCATGTTAACTACTAGGTTTTGGTTTAGGGTACGGCTGAGGTTAGGATTAAGGTTACTATACCGTTTTTTAAGGTTACTGTTACGATTGAGATATGAGAATTTCTGCCCTTCCTGAAATGTATAACAAGACTACCTATAGATTGAGGCCTCACGAAGGGTAAATCTTGCCCATTGTCGGGCCGATCTAAGCGCATCTGCTACTGGTTCTTACTCAGGTCTCTGATGATGAATCTGCGACGGATGTCGAAACGTCAGGCGAATAAGCGTATTTTACCAGCGATCGAGTCTTCTTCTTCTTCTTCTCACGACTACCTATATTAAGTCGACAGTGCTCTCCTATTCCCCTGTCCTCGTTAAGCGAACACGATATTCATTCTTCCCATCAAAACAGTTAGAAGCCCCTCACAGCAACCGCTTATTATCTGATTTAATCCATTTACGCCAACCTTTTTCGGTTCTTCGAAAGCTGAGTAGCTTTGCTGTCGCCACAAACAATATCTGCCAAGAAGTGCTCATTATGATGGCCAGATCAGGCAGGCACATAGTTTTCTTGTTCATGCCTTCCACCTCCCCCTTGCGACAGGCTTGACAATAGGTTCACGTTTGGTGAGTCTTTTATTGAAACAATCGGAGCAGAAAACCTGTTACAGTTGTGGACTTGTGTCGCAGCTGAGACACCGGGGCAAGTGTTTACTGGTTCAGGAGAGAGACTACCGGCCCGCTGCTTCTGGTCATCCCCCGTCCCTGTCCCTGCTCCCCTCCCCCACCCGTCAGCCTGCTTTCGTTCCCCCCTTTCTTCCAGCTATCCATTCACCTCCGCCGCCGTCGCCAGGGGACCGTGCGTGGCATGTGTTGGGATTAGACCGCAGCACATCGACAGAGCGGCTTTTCTGTCAGACTGAAGAGGACTCAAGCGCTGCTCTCTAGACTGGCACGCGAACATTAATCTTCCCGCCCCCCCCCCCCCACGTGCTCGCATCCTCGCTAGCATCTGAGCGGCGAACTCGTGTCATTTTAAGGTAGGTGGGTTAATGCTCAGGTGGACGATGGCAAGTGTTGGGTTAGAGAAAGTGACGTGATGGTGGCGGTAGCGGTAGCGGTGGCGGCCGTCTTAAAAAGAAGTCGAAGAAATGAAATTCTCTGTGCCATAATCTATCCTCCCGAGCCAGGAGAGCTGTATAGGGGGGGGGGGTGGCAGTTAGTGGGAGCGATTTGAGGATTACTGTGGATTCGAGGCGGGGGGGGTGAATTCTCAAAAGTTGGCAAAATCCTTCGGCTCTATGTTGGAGCGTAAGTCCTGCGCAGATCCGCCGGAGTAAATTCGGAAAAAAGGAGCTCCTGAAAGCGGAGGTGGGGCCATCTTTTGATGGCTGTAGCTAAGAACGAGATGGTCAATCCAGGCCTTTGGTCCACTGACCTCCGCGTCTTGCTGGTGTAAACTGTGTGGTCTGTGATTGTGCTATCTATGCCCCTTGTTAAAGTCTTATGTCACCCTCTGTTGGCTCTAAATGCTTCCGTAGGTAAACTGCGTCGCTTGAGGATGGCGTGTGGTAAAATGCCATTCATTTGTGTTTTGTGAAGATAAGGGCTTAACGAGCAGCCGTTTGCATGGGTAACACGACTAAACATCTCGAGGGTGCTAGCTTGTCAGTCTGTGAGCATTTATTACAAAGAATTTATTCCTTTTGACTTTAATTTCAGTAGCGTTTGAAATAGAGTTGACGTTTTTCTTTGCTACAATTACCATCATGCATTATTGAAAAGTTTCGGATACGCTGGAGTCAATAACAAACGGTAATATATTAGGCCGAGCTGATGACATCTTCCGGGGATTAAGTACGGGTCAACGCACTTTCCTGCCAACTCCGATCATAATTTATGCCTGCAAGGGAACTCCGTCGTTTCAAAGAAACGATTTTGCTGAAAATGGTCAATAGGCCATTTTCAGGATTTGGCACGGCCATATGCCGTCTTTTCTGAAATTTGTATTACCATATACCTAAGATTCCGAGAAGAAATAAGTAGATTGTTAAGTGCAGTCTCGGTAAAATTTGAACTGATCCGAGCCCTCTTGTTTTATTCAAAGATCTTTAACCGATCAGCCGAAAGGCATCAGCAGTTTCTGTAAAGAAATCGACTTAGAAACGGGCAGAAGTCAATTTTAAAGGTCTATTTTTCAAGAACGTTTCATCCGCCGAATGCAAAACTTCCCTGCATTTCATTTCATTCAGAGCATGGTGGATGGTGTTTCAGGAATATACATTTTCCACAACCAGCTACCTGCGACTCATTTATAAGCATAGTCAGATAGGAACGAGCATTGACTTAACTTCCAGTTAAAGCAGAATTTATTTCTTGTTATTTGGGTAGCCCAATTAATTTTACCTATAAGGTTTAGCATACGAAAATTAAGTTTATGGCAGTTGTGCTCGCTTTAAATTCAAGACAATCGTTTCAACCAATGATATTGCCTTCCAACATTAAGTTCTATTAATTGGATCTAACTGTAATGGCCATTTCTGATCTATTAGCCGTCATCAGCCAGTCATACCCAATCTCGAGGGTGGGCACCCGCAAGATTTGGACTCGAGACCTTTGGTCATTAAGTTCAACACTCTACCTCTAGTTTACGGGTTCCCTGCTTTATCGGTTGTGATCGGGAATATGATGAATGTATGTCTATCGCCGATCGGGCAAAACGGAACTTGATTGTTTTTTTTCTATATCGGCGATACACGCACGTTCAGTAAGTTCTATGTTTTATTGCGCATGGCTTGAGTAAAGTAATATTTTATTCTTACATGAATATACATACTTTTCCGTGTGTATATTGGAGAGTGGATTGTCAATCTGGTCAGCACTTCACATATTGACGTCCTCAGTATTTACCCAACGGGTTTTCAACCACAGTGGAGAGGAAACAGTTACGGGAAAGGCCTAATTTTAGAATTCGCTCTTTCTCTTAACTCTTCTAAACCAGCTTTCACCATTGTTAAAATATACATAAGGCGTACCGAGCTACGGAAACTCACTCGACTGTCATTAAAGGCGCCCCATTTGATCAACAAACTGACCTTGTCAACTTTGAATTATTGTGCTCTAAGCGCAGACAGTCTACACAGCCCAATAAGCGAACCAGATACTATCTGCACGGAAGAGCAAATAACCGACGGAGACCAGGTTGACCACAACTTTGTTCCTCGGGAGACATTTAAAGACTCCAGTTGTCTCCTGTTCTCTTGTTCTTAATAAATACGTTTCCCAGCGGCTGTCGACAGTCAATTTGTGGGCTTTTTACAGCAGCAGAGGCAGCGTGTGCAGATCAGCTGTTCCCACTCCTCCTCCTCCTCTTCATCGCCGGGCGTCCACTCGCTTGTCATAATTCTCTCTCTCCCACTCCCCCCCCCCCCCACCACCCCCCCCCGCAGCGTCCTTTTCGTGGTCTTGGGACGATTCAGCAAACCACTAGGTAGCGCGCGCACACACACACACTGTAAATGCCCCCTCTCTCTCACTCTCTCGCCCGGAAGACACAGTTGGCGACTGATGTACTTCGATGACACTGTACTGTCGAGCGCAACCGACTCGAGAGTAGTTATGTTCGAGTGTAAAATAACATACACACACATACACACACCCGCCCGCACACATGAAGTCAGTCACCCCGCACCCCCCACACCTGCCGCACACACTCTGTGGTGACGGCCAACACACACACGAGCTGGATGCGGCAGGAGATGACGCCGGACAACAGGCGTTGACTTTGCTGTCTTCTGTTTCCTCCTCCTGCTTGCCTGCTGAGGTCTCTGTCGTAACCGGATCTCCGTGGGGGAGAAGGGAGGATACGGCCTGGCGGAGTGAACAGGCTAAGACTTTGGACAGTTGTCGCATACTTGTCTCCGGTCATGGCGGCGGCGGCCGCAGCGGCCGCGGCTACCTCTTTCGTCGCGTCGCTTCTGTCGTCCGAGTTGCCGGTAGTTGTCATCATCATCTCCGTCATCGCAGTCGCCATAAACTTGCGTTGTCCTCGCTGCTGTTGCTCCACCACCACACAAGTCGCCCCTGCCCCCCTGGAGCGGTAGGCTTTTCAGGTTCTACCTACACGTAAGCGCTTGCGGCAGCTGCGGCATCGAATAAGGCGGTCGAATTGAAGAGTCACGAGAGGGAGAGCCCAGGGGGTGAATGCGCTCAGTTGCGGCAGTGGAAACACTCGCCTCCCTCCCCCCGCTATTGGGCATCTTTTCTCCCCCTTCCCACCCGGCACTTCTTTTACGCAGGTCTGTCGTGGTGACAAGTAGTCAACCTTCATTACCGAGAGCATACCGAACCGCCTGTTTGTGCAGGCCTGCAGGCCTGGGAGAAATGATGACCGGACAGAGCTGCATCTTACTGTTCGAACTCTAAATCACTCAGGATTGGTCAGAGACC
>JAYGXS010000002.1:47217918-47232439 GCA_036362985.1 Ligula intestinalis
CTCTCTCTCCCTCTCTAGCTGTGTCCGCGCCTTGGAAAGGTCAACGCTGCGTGCCTTCACAGGTGTGTGTGAGTGAAACCACTTCTGCCACCGCTACCGCCGTGGCCGGAGCTGCCTCATAAACCCGCACATGTAGGGGAGCGATGGTCAGCGAAATTCGGGCCTATTAATGTCATGACATTTGGGCGACCAGTAGAGCGGATAGCAGCGCGGGCACGCGCACTTGTCGACAAGCGGAAATCAGGCCCAATTCTCGCTGCGGTTTTGTCGACAGGAGGACAAATGTGCTAGCCCAACCTCCATCCCCCTCCCTCTTCCGCACACACCAGACCGGACCGCCGCCGCCTCGGACACAGTTCGCTGCCGATGCCCACCCCCTCCCCCCAGTCCTCGCCTGCTTTTCCCCACCATCGGGGCACAAAACCCCTGCAGGTGAAATGATTAAGTGGGGGTAATCGCCTATATCCACGCGTGCCTCTGCACAGCGTCTCGCTCTCTCCGTCTGCCGCCCGGCCCGGCCCGGCCGACCGCAAAATACCATAAGCTCGAATGACTGTCATCATCAGCTCGACCTTTCGGTGACAGGCAGCGTGGGCAAACTGCCGTCGCTGCCGGCGCAGGTGCGTGTGTGCCAGCGGGCTCGCAGTGATCCCTCGCTGTGGTTTTTGGTGTGTGAGAGACCGGGGTGGACTTCAAGGGGCGTAATTTAGTTTTTCCAGTTGTCAAGGCGGTGGCAGTGTTGGTTTCGCATAGGCGTGCGCGCCTCGGGCGGGGGTGGCGGGGGGGGGGGTGTATAAGTATGTCAAATGGCACAGCTTCGCGGCACCCCTCGAATGAACCGAGATACAATCAAACCCACCCACAGGCCCCGTCGTTCCTCTTCTCCTCGCAGGCGTGCCGCCGTGGGAGGAGAAGGAGGAGAGCGTAGCTGAGACCACTGCCCAGGAGTATTGCGTACCTGCGCGTGCGCGCGCACACACACACGCGGGGGGAGACCGCCGTGGCTGTGGCGACCATAGCCACCTTGACAACTTGTTGTTACTGTCACCGGGTTGGTGGGGCCGAGGGGGCGGGGGGGTAGTGAAAGGGGTCCGAAAGGTGGTTCCTCGGTCGGGACATCGATGGATTGGGACCTTGCCATGAAGCAGTGGGCCTTTCCGAGCTGGACGGGCTATGTCATTAATGCACCAAGCTTGCATATTAGGATAGCAACCACACTGACCCATCTAGGTTCATGGGTCCTAACTGGTGCAGGCAGGTGTTCCTACACCAAATTCAGGTTCTACCATTTATGTTCCTAGTGGGGATTCCGAACCCATGCCGCACGAAACAACTTTATAAATGACCCTCCAGGAAGCCAATAGTTTACTTCCTACAGCAATGCCCGAAGACTGCTTCTTGTGAATGTGATTTGAAACGGGGCCACTATGACTAGAAGAATTCTGACATATTAACCTTATACGTTCTATGCCTCAAAAGCTTCCTACTTGTCCAGTAAAGCATTTGTAGCAAGGTACATGACCTTCCGGACTAACCCTCTAGTAAATGCTATGAGAGACAATGTTATGGGACCTGTTCTTTCATCGCTTGTTTTGCTGTCCTGCTGTCCAAAAAGTGACATCAGGGTTCTAGCGATTGTGTCATTTAGAAAATTGATAAATATCCCAGGTGAATTTTGACTTCCGCTTCCAACTGTACAAACCTATACCATGTGAAAACTACTACAAAACTGTCGAATATTTCCTTCCAGACAATATTATTTTTGAGTGTATAAAGAAACCAATGCCTTCCGCGACAGAGTCTCGGACTAAGGTCATATCCTCCAACAAGTTTCTCAGTCGAGAGTGACCAGTGCCTTAGTGTGTGACTTTTAACCCTCGCTTCTATCGTCTCTCTTCCTTTATGTCCCTGTATATCTTGCTGTCAGTGTGAGTTTTCAGGCACAAGGTATAACAACTGTAAATATTGGATGTTACCGCAAGTGTACTGTTAATAGAAGAAGAAGATGCGATCACTGGAACAAAAGTTTTATTTGCCTGACATTTCGGATTCCCTCGGGAATCCTTACTCATAGGTGATGATAACATGGTCATGGTCATGCGCAGATGGGGTAAGGCAAATAAAACTCGTGTTCCAGTGATCGCATCTTTTTCTTCTGAACTGCTTCCTGGGACTAAAATATTCTCTACTATTTGTACTTTTAGTGTTTAGGGAACCGTGATCGGGACCTCTTATAAACTTATCCCATAGTCCTGATATTTTGCAAAGCTCGGTGAAAATACTGACAAAATGAGAACTTCAGCTTTTTAATCTCCTGAGAAATTTATTTCTGATGGCGGTATATATCAGTATATTTAAGGTCCTTAGGCGTAGACCGAAATTGTAAGTGTATATTTGTGTTGAAACCCGTCAACCCTGTGACCGGTGTATCAACCAGAAAGCAGATAGGGAAAGCTGGGGGACCCACTGATGAGCCGGACCCCTCGCAATTGTGCCAAGCAGCGGCAGAATACCGGCAAAACACGTGTCTTGGCCTTTAAGCAAATACCTAGGCTCTTAGTATGGTAGGTTACAACGTCAAAATGACATCTATATTCTGATTCTCATAGTTCTGTACTCATTTTTTGGCTCGCCACAGTCCAATTTACGTAAAAACGGCCGTATGTCCAATCAGAAAACTGCAACGGTGCAACGATCACACAAGACAGACAGTCAGCAAGAAAATCAATAAAAAATACACAGAGTGATGGTGTTGCACTCTGTTGAGCCAGCTTAAAAGAAAATCGACAAACCTGACCAGAAAGAAATAACTCTACAAAAAATGCTAAAGGGAGTAAAAGGGGGAGTTTGGAATGAAAAGAATGACTAAAATGCAAATGCTAGTGTGAACGAAACTGTTTGAATTGATGGAACAAGGATTGACAGGTCCAGGTGACCTCAGAAAGGATTTCCGTGATCTCTCTGGAGATTTACTCGGAATCCATAGGCTTTAGAAATTTAGGCGAATTGGCCTACAATAACGTGGATCACGTCAGACGGCCTGACTGCAATAGGACTCTCTAACCCGACCCGTAGGGCACTCCCACTTAAGCAAGATCCGACATCCTCTTAGTGGTGGCTGTTAGATGTGATATAGGTAAATAGGCAGTTTAAGTTTGTTAACTACTGCTCTCACGGTTAGCTGTATTCTTTCTGAATTCCTCTTGCTACCAGCCTGCGAAGTCACAATTAGGTACCGTCATTTTTTATTTCCTCAGACAGTAATGCACAAACTTGGGGTAAATCCTTCAGAGGAAAGATTCTCAGGCTCAATCCGAAAGTTGCTACGGCAATTTGAGCTACAATTCATCAACTACTGCTGAAAGGCAGTGGATATTATTACGAATGCTGAAGGATTTATCATGCGGACAGCGCAGGCACTAGCTAAATGTCCAGATACGCCGGTCTGGTATTGCTTAAGGACGCAGCTGTGAGGAGTTCGGTTCATCGGTGAGTCCCATAGAGCCCCCCGTGTGCCTAAACATATATAGACACAGCATCAGCTACATTCGCTATGGGTATGTATGAAGACAGAAGGAGGTAGATGAACCTTAAGCTTGTCTCACTCATAAGCAGGCTTGTGCGCAAGTCACCATTATTTACGATGATAGAACTGTCACTGCTGAACTCCGTTCTACTGTTTGCTTGAATCAAATCAATAAGCTGGATTCTGGGAACTCAAGAACGAAGGAATCTCATAATTTGACATAGATGAGCACATTTAGATCGCAACAATAAAGTTACCGCAAGGGTTTCAAACTAGGGTAACACCTAACATTGATCGGCTATCCTCGAGTTCTTGTTTTTCAAAGTGCAAAAATATATATCTTTGCGAAAATCAACTGCTCCAGACAGTTCCTATTAAACCTTCTCGATTCCTATAAGTTTCGTGAAAATAATTAAAGAAAAGTGACTTCGGAAAGGACACTGAACAGAGTACGCATCGCCCAAGGAATTGCAGTAATTGACGAATATAGATTGCTTTTGATTTCCCGGTGTTGACTTTTTGCGCCTAATTTTATTCCTTGTAAATGGAGGACTTTTTGCTGAAAAATTTGGAGTGATATTAAAAAAAATAAAGCGTATCACTCTCTCTGTTCTGTGGGTGGTTCCTGTGTTCATGCCCTAGGGGGGCTATAAATAACGCTCATCGGTAGTTATATAAAGTACGCTGGTTGTGAGTGCTAGAAGTAACTTAAAGCACAAATGTGATCTTTCTGTCTTTCAGGAACATCAGTTTATACTGCAGTGGAATCGTCGAACTAGCTCCTTTTATACACTGATCAGAACTTCAATCTGAGTACAGCATCCCATTTATTCAGTCAGTATACCTGTTCGCTTTGTCATACAGGGAAGTTTGGCTATCTCGTGGGGTCGGAAGGGGCCTCAGAAAAGCAACACATTGTCGACCCCTTCCGCCCTTTTCACACTGTTAGTACTTTGATTTAGTACCGCTCTTCCAGTCATAAACTATCATCACCTGGGAGCTTATTGGTGCTCCAGGGAAGAGCGTCTGTATCAGCAGTTAATCTCGTCACGCAGCCAAAGGTGGTGGAGCATATAGTTCAACGAGGTTTTATTATTTCCGACCGCAAAGCCCGCACGCATTAAAAAGGTCAGAGTGAAAATTGCGGCGACCGCGGAGTGCGTCCGCAAGACGTGGCATCAGAAAGATCACAGCCCCCGCTCACCCGCCGGCCCGTTCCCCCTCCTCTCCCCCTCAATCTCTGTTGGCACCATCACCGGTGCCGTCTTCCACCCCCCGTTGTGGTCCGATTGGAGCATCGATAACAAAGTGACCCGAGACTGTCGTAAATGTAGGAGTGGCTACATGGGCATGAGTGTGCACCTAGCAACCAAGACAACACACCCTGGAATCATCATTCACACACACGGCCGCTGCCGCCCAGCATGACAGTGCGCGAACACATCATGGACGCCTCCGCCATAGAGCCTGTGACTTTCCTCGGCCCCACTCCCGACGGACCCACACTCCCAATGTTCCCGCTCATCACACCTGTCGGCAGCCTAGTTGCGGTAGCATGCTGGTGACGGGGGGTGCATAGGAGAAGACACGCGTGCACACACGCGCAAATGACACGGCATGATCTTCGAGGCAGGACCTGTGGCGGACCTGTGTAGTTCAATGCCCCCAGCTGGGTGAGGGTATGTGGTTTGGGCGCACAGAGAGGTGACTGTGCGAACGCCTCCAGCCGGGATGGAGGAGGGGGTGGGGGGAGGAAGAGCTGCAGAGACGACGTCGTTGTCTCCCCGACTGATGCAGCTAGGCCAACTTCATCTGCAGCCGCCACCGCTTCCCCCCCCGCCCACACCCTGGTAGGCATCAACCTTGCTCAGGTGGGAAAGCAGGTCTAGGAAGGGAGGGGGGAAGATACCGCGGCATCTCATCATCATCGGGACCCCACGGGTGCGGGGGGTTACTCGCTGCGATGACGATACCATCGCGACCGCGACGGCTCGCAGCAACCGGTACTCTGGAGGCGACGAGGACACGGGGGAGGGGAACAAGTGTTGACCAATGCTGTCGTGTCAGAGAGTAACAACACTTTCTTCTCCCCCCATAGCATTGTACCCGAACGTCGGGGTCTGGTTTAAGGATATACTCGAGACATCATTTATCTTTTCACTAGGATGAAGTATGGCCCGTCGCCAACTCTTTCTGCATTCTTGATCAAACCAGTGCTCAATATTTGGGGAGTGAAGTGGACAAGTCTTACCGAAATCCGTAAGAGTGGATCTGAATATTTGGTTTTAGAGTCGGTTTTTAAGTCGCAAAGGATGAGGAAATACACCTATAGTATTGGCTCGAATAATGCAAGAACACTCATATTGAATATTAACCTCTATACGGCAGTCGCTCGAGGCCTCTTGGCGTCAGAGTAACTGGTCGTTTCGTTTGACAAATACTTGCCTTTCTGACAAATAATGACAATCGAGTCTGATACCCCAATGACTGACAGCCTCAGTTTCCATTGCCGGTCGCCTAAGCAGGGGTACAGGGATACGAACCTTTTTGACCAAGTATTAAAGACGGTCTTGTGCATAATTTCAGGAGTGGTCAATACACTAGTGTTCCAACCCCAAAATAAACCTAACTCAGGGCTCTAGTCTTAGACACAACCCTTCTCTAAACTCAAATCCTAGAGTTAAACCTACCCTGACCTTAACCCCAACGTATCTTAACGCTAACCTTATCCTTAACTGTGGACCGAACCCTAGCCATAAACTGCACCCCACTTTCTCTAGAATGTGGCGTAGGGACTCCTGTATTACGAGTGTTTTCTCTTCTCCTGTCCACTATCCATTATTTTGCTATACTATATTGCTGTCATGATTAATAATTATACAAATAACAGTAGTTGAATACTTATAAAAGGAGAATGGTATATGATTTAAAAAGTCAGTATCGGCCTTCAGGCCCTCATGATCGACCACGTCCACCGCTTGACTCAAAACAATGACTTGTACAGCACCTACGACACGCACACCTTCATAATTCACCTAGGGCAGGACAATGCCAGGATGATCGGGAGTGTTCTGTGGTAGTATCAATTATGCATACACGATCCAAGTGGAGGTTACTTTTTTAACATTATTCCATAGAATCTCAGTGATCACGTCTACTTGTTCTCACTATACAGTTCGTCAGTCAGCTGAAAGTCTGCAAAATGTTAAGGCTATCAGGTTAATTTGAAAGTCGCGTATTGATTCCGTTGCACTGATGTTCTCCGAAACGTTGTTTTAGTCATTACAGCTTATTATTCGGATATGCAAAATGAATTTAATGGAAATAAAGTATGAAGTGTATATGCGTTTGCGCCAAAACCCCACGAAATTAGGATTATGTTTAAGGCTAGGCTCAGGTTGTAGTATGTGCTTAGGGCTTACTGAAGTGCTAGGGGTTAGGTTAGGGTTATGATGAAGAATAAGGCTAAGGATGGCTTGTGTGGCTGCCCAATCAGAATACGGGAATACGAACCGCCTTCAATGCATGCTACTTTGCACCAAATCCCCGGGAAATCGGGTTTTGGATTAGGGTCAGCGTTGGAGCAAGGATTAATGCTTGGATTCGTGTTAAGTCTAGGGTAGGGCTAGTATTGAAATTCAGATTACAGTGTACTTTTATGGAAGGTTTTGTGTTAGGGTTCAGGCATAGGAATACTTGCCCTTCCTCCTACTTCATCACAAGGCCGTTTATTTTCAATAAGCTGGGCGTTCCTGTCTGCGTGTCCTGTTAAGACGGTCATAGGAGTCATCCTTACCTGCTTTTATTGCAGCTAGTGTTATAGATACGAAACGGGACTATTTACTCTTCGTATAATCATGCACAGGGTCATCTTTAGAACTTGGGCGGGACGTTCCTATTCACGTTCAGGGGTAGGGGGCTGTTTAAACAGTCTTTACCTCAACATGTAACATTCAGGGCAGACATCTCGCATTCGACTGGACAGTTCCTCGATCGATAACCCGGTGAGGTGATAAGAAATGGGTCAACGTCATCCAGTAAAAACTCTCGATGGGAACCTGACGGTGGGTTGCCGTAGACCAGTAACTAATTTCAGCCCAATTTGTCATCCAGTCGCAGGCGAACAGAGTCAACCTAACACGCACATCCAAGGACATCTCATCGATGTGTACTAAAGTGAGCATTTGATAGACATAGGCACATCACTGGTTTACCTGCTCATGACCTTGTTTATATTTGGGCATACTTATGGAAATCTACCACACTCTCTTCCTCTTAGCCCCACAGGCTCAAATGGGAGGACAGTGTCAGTAAGACCAGAGGTTGGTTCCGACGAAGTGAGTGACGAGGTTGAACGCTCTATCTTTTCACGAATCGCGTTTTTTTAATGACTTCATCTAGTCACATGTTAAATTTCGGATTAGGCCACGCTTCTATGAAAATACTGCTCTCGCATGACTGCGGCAGAATCGATGAGTACCCATGTGGTTTACCTTAGCCGAAGATTAAGAATATTCATCGCTCCAACGCACATCGTACAGGGGTTACATAGAATGGCATGACCTACAAATAAGGCACCATGGTTATAAAATGGGGATTGGACATTTCTAGAGATCAAAAAGTGTCATCGGTAAACTGGTGTCCTAATAATAATAACAATAACAAAATTCAGTGCCTCAATTTAAATATGGACTTCCTAAACGGTATGAATTTCACCCAACCATCATAGGCGATGAACAGTCGATTCCTGAAATGACCACATTACCTCTGAAACTGTTAATTTTTCGGCCGACGGCTTTCAGAAACAAACTTAAACATATGCTTTTTGGCCGAAGGTTGACAAGGGTACCATAGGTAGTGAAAGGTCTGGATTGCACCTTCAATTGTTTTGACCTTTTTAGGTGACCGACAATTTGTTAAGCTTCATTATGCAGCAGATACGATCGAGTTTTGATTTCTCGAATGTTTTGCCTCCTATTGCAGTATTACAGGACTTTGAGCTCCACTAATAAAGTTAGCTTCAGAATCCTTGATAGGGCTCCCCTAATTCTTCAACCCAATTCTGTGACTTTTCTCGTTCCCATAAGTAGTCACCACAAATTGTTAAAAGCGCCGGCTATGTAAAGCTTGTTTGCTGCAATCCAGAGGATCCGTTCTCCTCCCTTCCTAAGGAGTTCAGATTCTTATGCCATGTTTCCCTTCTACCGGGCCTTACTGACACACAAAGGTAGCAGACCGCAGTCGATTCCTCTTCTTCATAGTTCACTGGTAGTCATATGCGAAGCATTTGAACTTATAAAATATATGATCGCCCGGGTGGTTCGCAAAGGCCGCATATCCATCGCTTTCACCTGTCAGGACTACCAACACTTAATTGACCGAGGAAATCACCGGCTTTTTCGACTATTGGACCCAGAGTGAGTGCTCTTTCAACGTTCAGTAGTGGGACACTGTGGCCGTTACCAGAAAGACCATCTCTAAACTCTTAGACATGATAGGTTGGCGGTATCCATTTCAGATTATTCAGATCTCTCGAGATGGTAAAAATAATTTCAAGCTCGGAATAAGCTGTTAGGCTTTGTGGGGGAAAATTTGTCAATGTAGAGTGCACCTCCAAGTACTCCGGAGAACAAGATGACGCTCCAGTCAGTACGCTGCGGGCGTTGACTGAATTCCTGGTAGCCTAGGCCTTCTCATTATACTGAGAATGCATTTACAGAATCTGTTGGGCTCGCATCTAGTCCCCCCCCTCTCCCGTACAGTCAACAAATATTAACAACCGATGGTATGTCCCAACTTGCATAAAGAAGAAAACTGACGTGGAAAAAAGCTGAGCTGGGAGCAGAAGTGTGTCATGCGATTCGCACTAAATTAAAACGTTTCTTAAGTTTAAATCTTTACTTAAAAAAAAACAGTTTAAAGACTACGAGAAGTTGGAACTGGCCATTTTAGTCTGTTAAATGAAATCATCTCAAACGATGGAGTTGTTTTTTTGCTGGTCCAGGATAGATAATAAATTTGTCCGTCGAATGTCAGCCAAGTGTTTCACCACCGGAGACAACAAAAGCGGATTTTTCTGCTGACTAAAAGACATTGTTTCTAGGAGAGGACGAAGCAGTGTTCCAATAAATTCATGTATTCCCTTGCAAAGTGTTATTGGTGCCTGTATGAACTGAAGAACTTTCCTGTGCCCGTAGCCTTTGTTGGTGAACCTGGAATTAGGCACCTACCTATAAAATATAGGTCTGGATAGTCGTTCCAAAAGAATTCATTAGTTTAATCGGTCGAGTTCCCCACTATTATGTAAAAAGTTATTTATGTAGAGGGTAAACAGTCTGCTATCAGATTGGCGTCTTCCTCATCGGAGCGCCCACTGTTTGCACTTCTACAACGCTAGATATCAGACCCCTCAACGGTGTCATGAGTATCCTGAACCATATCGAAAAAGTCATTAAAAATACATTTGGACGAAGAGGTGGTCGGTGATATGAACCCACTTCCGAATGTCCCCCGATTGGCCCAGTTGGGATGCCCAGTCAAAAATCAAAAGAGCAGACTCACCGCACTCCACATTGAGGCCAAATTGGCGGCTGACTCGTCCTTCCTCATGTCCGCGCTACCAGGCGATTTCGGGAGGATCAGACGTGTATGCAGATCGCACTTGGTCACAGAGAGAGAACAGAAGTGGGCTACGCTACCGCGCGAAGACGCGTCCTCTGCTTCCGGGATGAGTTTGGGTCAGAGTGAAGCCGGCAGTGTGTCGCACCGGTAGCGGGCAAAACTTATCCACCAACCAGGCAGACGAAGGAGGACGCGCATGTGTGCAGTGGGCAGGGGGGCGTGCGTTGACGACACGGATGGGGAACTCGCGCGACGCGCGAATCGCGACCCACGAGGAGGCGACGCAGGCTGTCGCACGTGCGCACGTGCAATACGGCAGCAGCCCCCACTGCCCCCTCCCTTCCGCTCCGCCTCGGTGTGACTGTCTCCGCATCCTGCCCCACCGGAGAATCGCCGTAACAGTAGCGTCCCACGCCCTCCGCTCCAATCCCTCCCTCCCTCCCCCCACACGCACCACGCCAGCGACACGGCGAGGCGCTGGGGGCAGTGGGAAGGCGCTGGCTGCTGGAATGTGCAGCGTGCGTGCGTGCGTGCATGACCACGGACGTCGTCTTTCCCCTCCAGCCGCCATCGCAGGCAATTCACCTGTTTGCTGCCACGACTGTCCCCATCACACACACACGCACACACATACAGACACACACAGAGGTTGTGGAGTTAGGCGCGTCTGCTAGCCCCACACACACACACACTCCAGCAAATGCCTGCGCTAGAAGGAGAAGTGGTGCGATGCGCTGGACGGCGGAAGAGGTGAACCGCGAAGAAATGCAGACAAATATGGGATCGCCACAGCACAGAGACTTCCGAAACCAAAGTAGAGGCATCGCAGACTGACTGGACAGACCTCAGGTGGACTTTTGGCGATGTAAGCCACACGGATTAATCAGGACACCGGGTTATTGCGTCAGTCGTGGATTCAGATCAACTGCCGGGGCGCGGAGGTGGATGACCTGTACTGCCAAAAATCTCGTCCGCTTGCTAAATCCAAAAAGCCTTAATTCTCTCAGGAGAATTATCTGCCTTTTGGACGGAGAGGTGGTTAGAAATTCAGTCATCTGTCATGGATAGGCCTGTGACTGGCGTGGCCGCTACGGAGGTTAAAAGAGTAGCTTAGTGAGATTTTGATTAAGGGTATGATGCATCATTCTGCGGGCCAGTCCAAAAGCTCAGGACATAGAAAGCAGACTTTTTAGACTGAGAGGGGACGAGAACAGCAGCACTGACGCCTATCGGTAATTTTCTGTTCGCTGATTGGTCCAATCTAACGTCGGTCTGGTCGCGCATTAATGCCACTCGTTCTCACCCAACAATGGTGTCAAGAGAATATTTAGCAGGAACCCATCGATTTTTTCTATTGAAATAATGATAGAAACAGCAACTTAGGGCTAATCATCATCGGTAATAGGAAAGACAAGCTTGCCAATGTCCATAATCACAAGTTTTCCTCGACAAGAATGGATGTTACTCCAAGGATTCCGGGAAAATCCGAGACGAGAAGGCATGAGTCCGGAAGTTGAAAAAATCCTAAGCTGACAGTTCTCAATAGCCAGCCGCTTAATCCGAAAAAAAGTTATGTTCCAACGTGAAGAGGCTAGCCGGGGTCCATTATATATATATATATCTGGTAATGGGCTGAACATTGAAATTCTCCACTTTTCGATTGTCAATTAAGGCAGTGTAAACTTAAAGCATGAGCACTAGACTGTTTGGAATGCGTGGGTCGTAACATAGACAAAACAAACAGGAAGCTAAAGTGGAGAGCTTCTCACAAGCTACAGTATATAAAGAGGCAACTCGTCCGATCTGGTCCAGAATTGACCATGGCCAAAATTCGGCCAATCTGTATGTAGTTTTTCGTGCCTTTCTTCCTTCCTCTTTTTCCAACCCAGTTTTCTGTCAACACTTATCATCCCTACTTGAATAGATTGATCGTGACTGCCAATTTATCCTTCTCCCAAGCTCCACACCATCCGCTTGCGTGAAACTATGAATACAACTCACGCTTTCTTATTGGACCTGTGAGCAAATAAGCGTATCAGCCTGAGGTAACTTCCTCGAAAGCCAATATCAAAATCCATATAATCTCTGTAAGGTAGGTTCTGCAACGTTTCAAACAAACCTTGACCATGAGGGTATTAATGCTAACATATCCGTTTATCTGTTTATCTGTTTAGTACCTGCAGGTCAGGCCATAAGACGGTAAGGACGACAGGCGAGACCGCCAAAAGAGGATACGGAAATAGGAGCACGCCACCCACTTAAAATAGGTGGCCTTGCGGTAAACTGAGGTAAGGATACATATTTCCATATCCTAGACCTAACACTAACCCTTAAATAAAACCAAAATATAACCTAATTGTGAAAAAAACTCGAAGCGTTGGCGAGAGTCGAACCCGCACAGCAGGGAAGGCCTTTACGCGAAGCCAACGCTCTACCGATTTTAGCTACGACGCCACGCCTACGCCGCGAATTTACTCACACATGGATCGATTTTACCCGCTCAACTTTACCGTTCGTATAAAATCCACCAAAGGCCTTCCCTGCTGTGCGAGTTCGACTCCCGCCGACGCCACGAGTTTTTTTCACAATTGGGTCAACTAAATTAAGCAAATCTGCTAACTCCCAAAATATAACCACCAGTTTAACCTTAGTCCTACCCTAAACCTACAGTTAACCTGAACCCACACCTCATTCCCCACTCTAACCTTAACCCATATACCTTAAACTTGACCCTAAACTTCATCTTAATTCTAAACATAAATTCTCCGGAGTTTGTTGCACAGTCACATGCAGTTTGGGTGGTTCCTGCTTAGGCGGCCATACAAGTCATCTTTACCTATCAGGCTTTTAGCCGTATACACGAACATCTTCGTGACGGCTATCCGTTTGAATTTTAAAGAATTTCTCCCTGATGTGGAGTTGAAGCTTGGATAAACAGCAGAATTTAATAGATCCATAAATTTCGAGAGTGCTCATCAGCTGCTTCTTTTGGCTGCATAACGTGAGTAACCGTTGAAAAACAATTGAATTCGTACAGGAAAGGTCATTAAGAACATAGAGCCTGGTCCCGAAGGCTAACCAATAAAGTAAGCATTATAAAACACTTTGGAAAGTATTAACGAATTTACATGCACTTTTGGATGCAAGTGCATAGGGCAAACGCAACGGCAGTCGGTAGCTAGAGCTAAAAAAACACTTACCTAGTTGGCTATTAAAACAGGAAAACAGAACTCCTCGTTCATTCATTATTAAGTACTTGCTTGATACGAGTCATTATATGGGCTCTAAAACTTATTTCCGAGTACTTGTTCGGACATGACCTACTCGTGCCGTGCTCTACCTGGAGGAAGCCTATATACGGCGATCAAAACCCGACCTATAATAACAGTAATGTCATGTAATTAACCTAAATTTGCCCTGGTAATATCGGGCTCCCTGATTTACACAATTCCCTGCCCACTTTTTCGCTTTAATCTTTGTCCTCACTTTTAACATCCACAATGTCTAAACATACCTACTTTACCGATTAACCGTCGGAACCAAGTTCCATGACCTCACTGGCCTTTTCTGTGAGAATTCAATTTTTTTTCAACGGTTACTCACGTTATGCGGCGAGAGGAAGCAGCTGCTGAACACTCTCGAAATGTATGTATGGATTAAATTTGAATGTTGATGCAATCTTCAAATACCAGTTTGAAGTTTTGTGACGTCGTCCTCAGAAAAGATAGTTGGGTAGAAAACACTTATCACTGGCTTTGAGAAGACTAGGAATTTTAGACAATTTGTGAATAAGTTGACCTAACCTTTAACTACAAACTTCACCGTTCCGACAAATGTAGAACATAATTCATCATTAATACCAAAGTTTCAAGGCAAAGGAGAGATGTCTAAGTAGTTGTAGAAGTCTGCAACTTTTTCTGGCGGCTCAAATCTGCTCAATGGCAAGTGTTTATGAGCAGCTTAACAAAGAGGCGGTCGCAGTCTTTAAATCTCGCATTTTTCCGAGAATTCAGGCCGGGGTGTTTAATCATCGTTTTGCGTCACTAAATTACATTGTTTCGTTATTGCTTTGAAATCAAGTTTAACACAATTTTAAACATCCTAGTTGTCATATTTTGGAAGAGTAGCGGCTCTGAACAGACTATAGAGGAAAGCTGCTCGAGGCGAAATATGTAATTCGAGAATATAAAACCGGCCATAGAAGTGAATTGGTTAAATTGGCAATCATCTTTTATATATATATATATATATATATATAGATATATATATATATATATATATATATATGTATGTATATATATATATTAGAAGAAGAGGCGATCACGGAAACCATAGTTTTACTTTCCTGACGTTTCAAAAGCGTACAGGCTTCCG